>QEPC01007647.1:932335-945446 GCA_003113815.1 Sphenodon punctatus
ATAGATGTAGGCCTTTCCTATCCTACATGTATTTCCTAATAAAGCTACTTAAGCTTAAGTATGCTTCCTGCCTGCTTATTGATGATTAGCTACTCACACTCCTCTGTAAACTCTGCATTGGGCAAATGGATGCAATGATCTCACAGTCCTTGCATTTCCAACAGATTTAATTTGTTGAGTCCAGATATGGTTTTAAAGCATTTTGAACATTGAAAGCACTATAGAAAGAATTAAAGATAAAGTCAGAATTCATTCAGTTTAGTTGGACATTAATTCATTTTTACTTTGCTTTGATAAACAAGCCAACTTGGCAAAATAAATGAATTTTGTATGAACACCTGTAAAGGATTGAATACATTAAAGGAAACCTCTTTAAATTGAATTTGCAAAGCCTTGTTACTCTCATCTGTCCCTGTATCAACTAGGATACAGGCTAGGATTCTGACTGCCAAGAGTTAAGATGAAGAGATGAAAATTTAGTTTAGCCTAAATTTTTTTTTTTTAAATGACTACGGGTGTGTGAGAGTAGGGGGAATTCTCAAATATCTAAAAGGATGCCACAAAAAATGGAGAACTCTTGTTCTCTACTGCCACTGAGGACACAACAAGAGGGAATGGAATGCAAAGTAGACTTCGGTTAAATATTAGGAAAAACTTTCCAACTGTAGTAATGGCCAGATAATAGGTTGCAAAGAGAGGATGCAGAATCTCCTTTGCTAGATGTTTTCAAAACTAGCTGAACAAGTATCTATATCTGTGATACTGTAGGTGTAGGGTATCCTATTTTAGCACAAGGGTTCGATTAAATGACTCTTGATGCCCCCTCCAACCCTATGATTCTAAGGTTTTTTCCTCCATCCAAATAGCTCACAAGGATGTCGTGCCCCTGTCTGTTTTATGTGAGAATGCACATAACCCTTCACTTGTCTCCTTTTAGGAGGCTGCAGAGCTATCCTCTCTGAAACCTCAGCTTGACCAGCTGGGTGTCCCTCTCTATGCTGTTGTAAAAGAGAAGATTGGGACTGAAGTGGAAGACTTCCAGCCTTATTTCAAAGGGGAAATCCTTCTGGATCAAAAGGTATGTGGGATTCAAGATTTGTATTTGGGCTCTTCCTTTTAAGGAAAACTTGCTTAACTCTCTGAATCACTTTCTGTTAGAGCTGAAATAAATAGGGAGTTTCATATTTCTAAATATTTTTGACATTGGGATATGCAACAAAATGTCTGAATAAATATTTTGCATTTTGGTTAATTCAGTTTTATTTTGGGTACTTTGTCTATTTGTTTTATTTACTTTGTTTTAGATACTTTGGTTATTCGTGATCTCCTTTTCCATTCGTCTGTCGCTTCATTCTGTGCTAACTTACGCTACTGTACTCCATAGTCCTACGCAACAGGACTATCCAGGGCTAGTCTTGTGTGGTGGTAGAGAGCACAGCAGCATTGCTTAACAATAATTGTATACAGCATGGGGGTGCACTTGAAAATTAATAGCATGGAATGAAGTGACCAACATATTGAAAACAAAATAACAACTTGCCAAAATCACTAAACAAAAGCAGAATCGAGCAGTGCTTGGTATCCACATCATCAAAATGGGTTAGAAGTGAGCAAGATCTCTGTTTAGGCAGACATTCATTTCAGCCCTGCTTCCTATTCTTATGAGCCTCCTCACAAACTGGCAGGTGACAGGGTGGTCTGAACAGCAATTGGCGCGGCATGGAAATGGATTTGCAGCCCTGCTGCTTAAGACATTAATCGGCTTTGCATTTCTACCCCATACATTTGCTGAGCTTATCTACAAGTTAAACTGCCATCTTGCTGCGTTCTGTTGGCATGTTCCTACAGAATTTCCACTCCCTACATACACCCCCCACCCCCGCCCAGACAAACAGTAAGAACGTGACAGGCGTTTTGCTCTTATTAATTCTTTCTTACATGTCTGTCAGTCATCATCTTGTTCTTAAAACTAAGGTTTGAAAGTAACAAGTAGTACTCTGTGCTGAGCAGAAGCACTGACGAAGCCAGATTGCTCAGTAAAAGTCAGTGGGGTTTTTCAGCTACCAAAAATACCTTATCTCCACTCTAGGTGTACCTGTTATGGTGAAATTTTGTGTCTTGTCTTCGAGACTTCTACCTCTCTGCCAAATTTGGTTGAGATCAGCTTGGGAATCAAAAGTTTAACTGGGGCATATATTGAGAGACCAGTTGACTGTCTAACCCAGGGGTGCTCAACTTGATTTATGCCGAGGGCTGGAAAATTTGGTTTGGACCCAACCCTGGACTGCATGTGGCCCTGTCCCCAATTTGCATGGATCCCACCCCCAATTTGCATAGCTTATGTGAATGTTAATTTGGTCCAATTTCAAGTCTGCATACAAAGAATCAACACATTAGATTACACTGGGAAGGGACATCAGGGCTACCCCAAGGCTGTACAAATAAATGTTCAGTAATAGCGCAATTCAATTTCTAATTAACTTTATTTCACAAACCAGTCCTGTGCCCCAAAGAAGTTCCACTGTGAGCCTGACTTAAATTAACTGCCCCAAGTCACACGGCAAAACAAAGCTGGTATCCCCCACCCCCACAAACGTAAAAGACAGGGTGCGCACACAGGGGCAAACCAGGATCACACAGCAGGGTGCACAGGCAGGAGCAGACAGAAGCCAGTGCCCCAAGCCACATGGCAAAGCTAGCACTCCCCCCTCCCCTCCCAATGTAAAGGACCGGGTGTGCTGAAGCAAATCCCCCCCCCCCCTTTCCCCCCTCTTACCTGTGGTGAGAGAAGCCCAGCAGCAGGAAGAGCTATGGTGGGCCACAGGAAAGGTCTTTGCAGCCAGGGGGAGTCAGGCCGCAGGAAAGGTCCTGGCAGGTCGCATGCGGCCCTCGGGTCGTACTTTGTGCAGCCCTGGTCTAACCCAACCTTCCATAGGAATCCAAGCTAAATTTGAACGGTGTAATTATGCTGATTAGGAAAATTATCAACCACCCATAGATCTCGCTGATATAATTACATGTTGCTGTGTTTTCAGAAGCAAGGCATGCACCCATAGAGCTTTCTTTATTTTGCACCAAATGGAAGAGCATGGGGTCCTGAATAGAGTGGGATGGAAAAACACCACCACACACAGGTGCTCAGCGTAAACCTTTGGGCAGACCACAATTGTTGGGCCATTCCCTACTAATTGGTAGAACAACTCATCGGAATGAGCTGCCCTAAATAGGCTGTGGAATCCCCTGCCCTGGAGGTTTTCAAGAAAAGACTGGACCAGCATCTGTCAGGGATGTTTTAGCTGAAGGGTTTTGTGCCTCAAGGCGGGGGCCTGGACTAATGACCCATGAAGTTCCTTCCAACACTCCATTTTCTATGATTCTGTTATCAGGCCACACGCCCACCCTGACCTGGAAAGCCCCAGCTTTTGCTTGCTTCTCCCAACAGGCCCCCAGCATCTGGAGATGTCTGCCCCCTGCAATGAGTTTCAGAACTGCCTCTGCACCACACTTTGCTGAAGCAGACTGACCTACCAGCTCAGGCATTTGAATTTCCCAGTGAATAAGGGGAAATGGCAGTAGTTCTGTCCATTCCTTTAAGGCTGGGAAATTCAAATGGTAGCTAGGAGCTGCATGGGGGACCTTCATGGTGCCTCCAGGTGGGCCACAGACAATAGCTTATGAGGTTAATTGCTCTTGGGCTGCAGGAACTAGCATTGTATGCCGTATGTTGAGCAGCCTTGAGAAAACATTATTACAAGATCTTTGTCTTGTGTGGTTCTTCCAGTTTTCTACCAGCTCCTGTTCTCAAGGATTCGATGGAGCCACTCATAATTATTTCCCTCCTATCAAATCTAGGTCGTCTGCATTTTTATTCTCCCATTGAATTCCATCCCTTACAGTCACACAGAGATTCAGCCATTCTTATGCTTCTGCGGTTGTGTTCTTTGGTTTGAAAGTCCTCTAACTTGCTCAACCTTTGGTTGTGGTGCTTCAAGTATAAACTCATACCCTTGAAAGGCCCCAGCTTATTTCTAAAGGGAATCGTACCCACAACCTTAAAACAAGCATGTTAATTCAAAGAAGCCCTGATTTCTGTCAGCAATCAAATACCTACGGAGTGAGGTACTATGGTCTATAACAGTCAGGTTGACTGGAGGCTGTAAATCTTTTTATCAGTCAGGTTGACCAGGGGATGTAACCTCTGATTGTCTGGGCCTGGGAGTCAATAGCAAGGAATGGATCATATCGTTACAACCTGTTGTGCCCTACAATGAAGCAACCAAAGATAGCATTGTTCTGACACAATGTGGTGGTGCTTTATGTTATCCTCCTAAATCTTGACTGGCAGTAGTGACAAAATTAACCAGCTCTTTTTGTGTGGAAAGTAGGCAACCTTTTCCCATGTTAGAGGCATTCTTGCCCTTGCTAGATTCCTGAAGCCACTTTTGAGTTTTGCATAACCAAAAAACTTACCATTAACTGAAATGGGTATCTGATTTGCTACCTACGGGTAATACCTGCATTGTCAGGTACCGCATCGGGTACTCAACGGACTACTTGATTACGGATTGGGTATCCGGAAAAATCAAAATCGGTAATTTCTGGTATTGATTTTTTGAGTTTCTGATTATCAACCAGTATATCAGAATGGGAAACCCAAATCAGTACTGGAAGTTGACATTCTGGGACATCAGCTGTTGAAATCAAGTACAAATTGGCATGTGGTGATGTCGTGTCAGGTGCCAGAAATTTGACGGGTATACCCAGTTTTGCAGGTACTTGTTTTGGCTCTAGTTAAAACCTTGCCAGTTTGGTGGCTAGCTACCTGCTTCATTACAGCTGATGAGTTCCGCTGTTGCTTATGCCTTCTGTTTGTGACTTTTCTTTGTCTTTTCCTCAGAAACAATTCTATGGTCCCCACAAGCGAAAAATGATGTTCATGGGCTTCTTTCGCTTGGGAGTCTGGCAGAACTTCCTTCGTGCTTGGAAGAATGGGTACAGCGGTAACCTGGAAGGGGAAGGATTTGTTCTAGGAGGAGTTTACGTTATGGGAGCTGGGAAGCAGGTATGCTAGGAGAAACTGGGAGATCTCGCTCTTTTATTTTTGTCCATTGGAGTCTGAACGTGGCTCCAGCAGCTCACTCTTCAAACCACATGAAACTGCCCCAGTTGCAACTGCCCCAGTTGCTTTAATTTTTGCCATGATGATCTCCTTGTGGGAGTTGATAGAGCATCTTTCATTGCTGGTCACAAGCCTCGTTCAGTCGGTCTGTCATTAGAAACCGAATTCTTGTTCCAAGCATTCTAAAGTTGGTAAAAGATTTTTCCATACTCTCTCCTGATGTGTTTCCACTTTCGATAACTAGATTTTCTTCCATGTGAATTTCAGACAATATGCATGCAGTTGATATGATCTGTAATTTCCAACATAAAATTTTTGGCAGACATCAGGGGTGGAAACTGCCAGCCAGTGGGCCAAATCCAACCTATGGGTGTCTTTTTATTGGCCCCTCCAGGCAGTCCCTCTTTTCAAGAACTAAAAGAGTGAGCTTGAGGGGAGCGAGTGGGGAAGAGGGCATGCGCTCGAGGACAGGGGATGCATCTATTCTCTTAATGCTCCCCTTTCTCTCTCCATTCTGTTCTCATCTCTTAAATGTTCCAGTCCCCAACTCCTACCTGGCCCATCGAACTTGTACTAACTTCCAGTGTGGCCCATAGGTGAAACGTTTCCTCATCTTTAGTCTACACAAATATGCTTTACGTCAAGCAAAGCAAGTTCCCCATGACCAGACATCTGTTCCAGGGAGAATAATGAACAGTTCCAAATTGTTGTTGCTGTCTTTTAAAAAATAAAAAATAAACAAGCTATCAAACACACCAAGTCCTCCGTTGTGGACTAATTACTCTTCAATCACCTCCTTTTTATGTTTTCTTTTAAAAAATAAATAAATAAATAATTTAGCACGTTTAATAATTTTCTAATTTTGATTCTCTGTGAAATGAGATGGTATCTTCTCTCTCGCCCTCCTTCTGCTGCTTATTCAGATGGAGAAAAGCCTTCAGCATTCTGTTTTAAAAGCATCCCTATATAAGGAGGTGTTACTGATCATTTTTCCACCTCTCTTACTAGGGTGTTCTCTTAGAGCATCGTGAGAAAGAATTTGGAGACAAAGTGAACCTCCCATCTGTCCTTGAAGTAGTTGAGAAGATCAAACCACAAGCTTCAGAGGCTGAGAAATAGACTTGTTCTGTTGTAGCTTCAAAATCTAGGCTGTCTGTATAAAAACACATAATGTACTTGCTTTACTAGACTGTTCCAGCAAGTTGGAAAATTCTCTGAAACTGACTAATGTACTAACTGACTATGCTTTATAGCAGCCCCTGCCTGCTGATACCCAGAGTCTCTCTTAGTCTTTTGTCTCCTAACTGCATTAATGAAAGGCTAGGTCTAAACACTTAAGACATGGCCTAGATGTCCGCAGTTTGAGCCAGACAGACAAGTGGATTCCTGGGTAACTCTAGGGACAGAGTAATTAATTAATTAAACTTGTATAAATTAAAGTTGAAAGATAATAAAAGAGTATATGTAAATGATATTTGAGTGTTTTCATGAATTAGAAAATTCAAGAATCGCTGTTGAAAGGGACTGAAATTTACCTTCCTGCTTATACCAAGTCATGTTGTTAAGACCTGATGTGAACAGCAGAGATGCCACGTGCTGTCTTAGTACAGAGTAGCCTGTGACCATTCAGTCCTGCTGTGAGGTAGTGAGAAATAGCATTGTTGGAAACGCATCCTACTAAGTGATATGAACTATGTGGCACAAACGTATCATGCAAGTCTGTCAAAGTTGAACACTTTGTTGTAAATTCCACCCCTCCCATCAAGCCTCTAGGAATCCCACAAATGCTTGTTCTCAGTACTTTGGCTTAGGAGTAGAGTTACCATGTGGTATCTCCTGATTTTCTACCTAGTGTGCATTCACACGTGACTTGAATAGTAGTGAGGGTTAAGTTATGTGGTCACTGCTACAAAGAACAGACCCCCACACTTGGAATGCTCACATCTGAACAATTCTAGGAACCTCATGAGGCCACTGCTGTTCTTTCATACTGGTCCCTAATCCTGATTCTGCCAGCAGATTTCACAGGTTACCTGTATACTGAGCGGGGGGAAAATACTTGCTATGATTTGTTCTTAAATCTTCTGTCAGTTAATTTCCTAGGGTGTCCGCTGGTTGTACTAGTTGGAGAGAGCGTAAGTAACAGCTCCTTATTTACTTGCTCCATGCCACTCATGATTTTGTCAATTTCCATCATGTTGTATCTTCTCTAAGGTGAAGAGCCTTCAACTATTGAGCCTTTCCTCCTGTGGAAGCCATTCCATCCCTTTTCATCATCTTTGCCTATCTCTGCATCATACTTTTCTGTTTCTACTATGTCCTTTTCAGATGGACCAACTGGAACTGTGCACAATTTTCAAGATACACTTCACCACATACACTCCTCCTGAAGTGCAACTGGAGTTAGAGGAGGAACTTAGCCTTGTAGTCTGGGTGGCAAATCAGTTAGCACCTGTACACAGAGTAGCTGCAAGCTGGAGGATTTGCAGGTTGGCTTTTCACTGGGAGACATAGTTGCTTTTCTTAGGGTAATTGTCCATTTACACTGTATACAGCAAGGGTAGGGAACGGTCTTGCCAACATGGGCCAGATACATTGTTTTTAAAATGTGCAGGCTAGAGCTCTCGGCAAGGGGTGGGAAGGAGAGCACATGCTGAGAGTGCTCTACAGGGTGGGTGGAGGGCTGCGAGGAGCACTCTGTCCCTGCTGGCTGGGAGTGTGCTACAGGGCAGGGTTGGGGCCGAGCAGGAGCTGAAAGCTCTGCCCCTGCACATGAGTCGGGCTGGGCTTTTGCTCTCCATTTCAGAGCTGCTGCTGCTCATCTCTTTGTACCCACAACAGAATGTGGAAGTCCTGTCCACAGAAAGGGAAGGAGTCATTTCTGCACCTGCAACACTGAGCTACTTCTGGCTTTAGGTAGGATAATTGCTTCCCCCCAGGGCTTTTACTTGGAAAGGATGGAGCCATAGCCACAGGGCCGTGGCAAAGGAGCTGTCGCATCTCTTTCTGATGTAACCCTTCCCCTTACAGAGCATTGCGACAGTGTGATTCGCTGCAGTGGGCGGAGCAAAGAGGTTGTCATGTGTCTCACAATGTCCTGATGCTTTTATAGGGGTGGGGCTAAGCTAGTGATCAAGCGTGGGGGATTAGCCTGTCACAGCCTCTGGGAAGGAGAGCAGGAATGGAATCCCAGGGAGTGTGTCTCTGGGAAGGAAATGGGCTAAGAGAGCTCCTCCAGTGTGGCAGGGAAGATCATCTCTAAAGGGGAGTGCTTTGCTTCAGAGACTGATTGCTAAGGTGCCCTAGAGCCGTGAAGCAACTAGAGGATTCCTAGCCTGGACTACGAGAGCCAGTGGGCAACTTAGTATGCACAATAAGTCTGCACTCCCATAATTTGGGTCAAAACATGGAGTGCCTGGTAGAAATTTTGAGGGTGGCAATCCTAGCCCTTGTGGGGGGTGGATTTTAGGCATTGTATCCACCTGAGGGAGCTATTGTAAACTTGGGCTTTTTGATGATTGATTGCATGCCACAAAATTTCATAATAAAGTTACACACTTTGTGTTTTCCTCCAAAAGCAGCATCCTGATAGTCTCCGGCTCCCATTGCCAATGTACTTTCCATGCTAGTACATCCAAAGGTCACACCTTGTTTGGAATACACTGCATGCTGGCACAGTTTACATGACCTTTTCCTGTCACCAGTTTTACTTGAAAGTAACATTTCTGATATCAAGGGAAAATGTTCTGTTCATCAGCGAATCTCTTCCTGAGGGCAAATGTGTGTTGTTTTTGTGGCTATGGGTTACAGTGCCATCTGGTGGCCCTAGCCATAATAGCAAGGCAAGTGAAGCAAGAAGACTTTTCTCACCATGTACCACTTGTGGTTTAGGATGATGCAGAGGGTATGATGTTTCCTGTTCGACTGTTCAAATACAGAAATACATCCCAGTAGCAAGGCTTTGTACAAGAATCTATGCACATTTAAGTGATCTAAGTGACTTTTCACCTGTAATGGCTTAAGTGATATGCAGTGGCTTATACAGCATGGTGGTCTCTGCTTTCCTCATACCTCCCAACAGTCCTAGGCCCTGTACTATTGTGTACAGGACTGGAATAAAGGCAGCTTGACTACACTATTTACCAACACAAAACCTCCGGTTTAAGTGAAAACTTAAGGTTTGCACAAATTTCCATTCCCCAAAACCCTCTCTAACAATCATGTCAAAAGGGGGAAAACAACTGTTGTCAAAGCAAAAAACCTCCATAAGAACATAAAACAACAATTGAACCAAAAACCCAAACGCTGGGAAATGGAACATTAAAGCTCACCACACAACTGCTACACCATGGAAACCACAATGAGCTGCAAGCATAAGAGTGACACAGCATGAATGCTGAACAATCCCACATGAACCCACGCAAAACTTCGTCAATTTGTGTGAGCCTTAAGTTTTTTCACTTAAACCGGAGGTTTTGTGTTGGTAAATTTCCTCCTGTTTTTGTTCGCGCCACGATTTTGATTTATTTCCCCCCGTTTCTGTGGTATTCTTCTGAAAGTGCAATCTTCTTGGTTTTTTCTCTGCTGCCGTATTATAATGTTGTGTATGCTGCTGCTGCTGCTGCCCTCACTGTGCCTCTCCCAGGGGAGTTGAGTGTAAAGCGTGAGCCCCCTGCTTCTCTTTCACTTCCACCTTGTCAATAGGGGAAAAGACAAAGTAGCCCAGCTCCTTCCTCCACACTCGCCTCCCCCACAACGTGCATGGCAGGAGAGCAGAGGGGATAATGAAAGCTCCGCTGCTGGATCCTACTTTTACTAAGAACAGAGACACACACACACACACCCCGCACGCGCTGCCAGCAGCCCCCAGACCCTAGCCCCTCTTTCCTGTAGCCCCCCTCACTCTTGCTCCCCCACCACAGCCAGACAGTGTACATGCACACGTCTCCTCCCTCCCCCCAGCGCGTGCACGCACGCGCACACCTCCCCTCCCAGCATACACTCACTGTTTCTGGTGCTTAGAGGAGTAGGAGCTGCTGCTGCTGCTGCTGCCGCCATTGTAATTTTTCAAAGGCCCTGCTATGCCAGGCTGCATGTAAGCACATTGTGGGGCCTGCCACCATCTTCCCTAGTGCGGCATACATGACTCAGGCACACAAGTCATCTCTCCTCCACCCCACCCCACCCCCCCATGGTGGCCAAAGGAGGGGGAGAGGGGGCAGCAAAAGGCAGGAAGAGGGCGCTTGCTCTGTTTTTCCTCCACTGACTAAAATGGGCACTTGCAACCCCCCAAAGCCAACAATTATTATTTTTTTAAAAAAATCACACCAACCATACAAAAGCGGAAACAGACCACACGCACCCCCACCCCTGATGAATTTTTGTTCACTACAGCATTCCTCTAACAGGCTCTTCCTCTCTGCAAACCTGGTAAATGAAAACCTCACTCCCCCCAAAAAACCCACAGAAAAATACCTGTGCAAACAAACTGCTCCAACTTTTCTGTTTCTCATCAGATTTGTCCCAAATTTTGACAGATTCCACCACTTACCCAAGGGACCCTCCATGCCTAATTTCAAAAAGATGGAGATGAATATCCCAAAATAACACTCAATCTTTGAGGATTAAAATGGACACTGTTTGCCTTAAGTATAGAGCCAGTACCGTGGCTGTGTAATACATGGACTGTCTCCTTGGCACAGGAACCAAGGGGGGGAATTACTACCCAGAACGACCAGACCATGCCCCCCTTTTAACACTGTGACATTGACACTTGGAAAGGGACACAGCTGTGCCATAAAGGAGCAGGAGAGCCTTTTTGTCCTACCCCTGTCCAGCATTGCCCTGTTTCCAAGCCCCAAGGATCATCACTAGTGGTCAACCAGATCTGTGTTTTGGTCCCCAGTGCACTACACATGCACCCCACATAGACGTGCAGTTCTAGCAGTGAGAGAGAGAGAGCCCCTGTAGTTCTCTAAGCATCCTACTGACTTATATTGGGTACTGACACCTACAATTTCAAAATTATTTCTTTAGAGAGATCCTCTTGGCTTTTAAATTCTGTCTGAAAATTGTCTGTGCTTTTATAGTATTTTGGGAAGATAAATAGAAGCAGCAGTAGGAGGAAAAAACCTAGTGTGTTTAGTTTTTGCTTAATGCTTATCAAAGCACTTTGCAGCTAGCCAGTTTCCTGAGTGTGTTTCATACAGAAATAAATGAGGGGGGAAGCCTCTTTATCCGAGAGAGAAAAAGCAGTTGTGAAACCACATGCACTAGCATACCTTCCAACATTTCCAGTAGCCAAAAAGGGATAAACTCTGCCCCTTCACACACATCCCCCAAATGCATAAAAAAAGAACAGAAGCTCTCTTGCGTCTCATCCCACTTAGTTTCTTGTTCCATCATCTCCCCATTGTCCCCTTGAATGTTTTTCCTTGGAGGCAACTAGGAAAGTGGTGCTTGAAACCTGAATACCAGTCTTTTTGTTTCCCTGAAACAAGGGCTGTTGGAAGGTGTGTATTAAAGGGACTGGGGGCGGGGGAGCAGGGGAGGGAGAGGGTAGTATCGAAATCGACTATCTTTATAACGGTGAGAAGAACCTTTTCTCTCCTCTGGGCCACTTATAATGATTTTCAAAGCTCCACAGCCAAGGTATGCGTTGGGGAGGGGGATGCTCAGGATGGGGGAAGGAAGGAAGAGGAGAGTCCAGATCATGGATTTAAGCCATGACTCCACTCCCTGCCCTTGAGTGCATCCCTCTCATCTCTGCTTTCTTTCCCTGAGGCCATTTTTCAATGTCTGAGGCCCTAGGGAGCAGATCTTGGAAGTGGAAAAGGACCACATAAATAACAACCAGTGGCCAGATTTCATCCACAGGCTGAAGGTTTTCCACCTGTGCTTTAAAAAAACTGGTTGGGTTTTGTACGAGGTGTATTCCTTCCATGTATCCAGGGTATTTTCTTTTTTGTTTCCTATAGTGATTTTTGTCCTACTTTGTAGTCAAGCACTTGTGTGGCTAGGAGACTGTCTGCAACAAGTCATTTGCAGGTTTCCAAAAAGGGAAGAGGAACTCCTGCACTCTGCAGATTATTATTATTAATATTTATTTTATTATTATTTTATTATAAGCATTTATATAGTGCCAGCAATGTACCTGGCGCTTTACAAAAAACAAGATTGACACAGTCCCTACCCGAGAGCTTACAATCTAAAGACGGGAAGGGGAGACAGGGAAGGGGGAACAGAGGGAGAGACAAGGGATGCAACATTCATGAGGATGCAAGAACTCAGGTACATGTTCTTGGCTTGGTTACAGATTTTTATTTATTTATTTATTTACATTTTGACCCCACCCTTCCCCAAAGGCTCAGGGTGGCTCACAAAAATATAAAATACAATTAAAAGATGTCAAAATAGAATGCAACAAAAAACCCTACCCAGTGTAACCCCAACTATCTCCCCACCTCCTACATTTTGTCAATGTAAGAGGGAACTCCTAGAGGCAGAAATAAAAAGACCGTCTTCTCCTTCTTATTGAACCACATGTCACTGCTTTCACAGTGGGAAGGAAACTCTAAACCCAGGTTTTTGCAGCTGCCAAAAACATTAGAAACAGAAGACAGTGTGTTCCTGTGCATTACAGGAGAAGACGCCAAGTTGTGTGTGCTCTGTGTTGCAGGTACGTACATTCTCCTCTTACCTCCTTCTCCTCCTCCGCTGGGTAGCTCTGCTGATGGCCAATAGGAGGCAGATGACTTAATTTCTTTTATGCGCATGCGCGCCAGGAGTTACCCTGTCCCTCAGTCTTTTCATCTGCCTCGGCTGGTAGGACGCGTTCCGCGGAAGCTCGACACTCTCAGAAAAAGAAAAAGAAAGTTCAGTTTTACTTCTTGGCAGGTGAGGGAAAAAGGCAGTCAGAGAAACGGCGTGACAGCATGCCTCTTCTCTTCTCTTCCCCCCCCCCCCCCCCCCCCCCCCCCCCCCCCCCCCCCC
>QEPC01007647.1:951641-970768 GCA_003113815.1 Sphenodon punctatus
CTTATCTTTATGAAGAAGTGTCTGTGTCTAACATTGGAACACAAGTGAGCGACAAGAGTTCTCAAGCTCTTGCGAACCCAGAGATTAAAGAGTCTGTAAACGGGAAGGATCGGGCCCTTGAGTGACAAAGGGGTTGTCCCTGCGGCAGGCTTGAATCAGCCAGAGAGAGAAAACTGGTTCAAATGGGCTGTACGTGAGGGAAACTGAGTCACTCAAACCCAGTAAAGTGGGGGTGCGGACCTTCGACCCGTGACACTGTCCACTCACAATTCGCTTGTGGGAAAGAATCCAGGAGGCAAAGCATGCATGGGATTTGTAACATGGGACCATCCCCTGTGCATTTTTGCCAGCGATCTTGTGGGGGTTTGCAGAGTAGGAAAATCCAGCTCTGCAGAATCGCCAGCAAAAATGTGCGTGGAGGTGGCCCCGCGTTACAAACCCCATGCATTCGTTGCCTCCTGGATTCTTTCCAGGAGGCAAATCATGCGCAGACACTAATGTGGGAAAGTGTCCTCCATTTTTTGGAGTGCTTCTGAATCCCTCGATGTGCTTGGAGGATCAGGTTGCAGTGTTGGTCAGAAGTGCTTTTCACCAACTCCATCTGGTGAGGAGGCTGTAGCCCTTACTTTCTGATTTGGATCTGGCCACCATCATCTATGCCTGGCTCCTTTTGGGGGTGGGTCATGTTGGCAGGGATGGAGCAAAGGAGCTGCCATAGCCTTTTGTAACATAACTCAGTCCTTTATGGAGCATGATTTGTAAACTGTCATGGGATTGAGGGTCCAACACCCCACTTTCCTGGGTTGGGTGACTCAATTTCCCTCACTGGCAGCCCACCTGAACCAGTTCTCTCTCTGGCTGGTCCAGTTCTGCAAAGGGGAAATCCTTTTGCCACCCAAACTCCCAGAACTCCCGTTCACAGACTCACTCTCTCTGGGTTCGCAAGAGTTTGGAAGCTCAAGTTGCTCAGCTTATGATCCCCCCCAATGTCAGACCACAGAACGCTTCTTAGTAGTTAAGAAGAAAGTTTATTAATAACACAAGCTAAGATTGTTGATACAGAGTGTCTAAGAAATCAAAGTAATATAACGCATTCCTAACTGTACTGGGTAATTTCCTATATAAGATCTTACCCTACACAGAGTCCATATTCAGTCAGTGATGTAAAATGACTGGGCACTGATCTCTTAGTCCGTAGAAAGGAAAGTTCTTTCTCTCAGTCCATAGTTCCAGCTGGCATGCAAGATGTAGATGAGTTCCCTCCAAGAGATAGCAGAAGATGGCTTCCTCTTCTTCTTGGCTGCTGGCTTAAATAGCCTTTTCAAAGTCCTTTGTTAGTTCTTCCCCCTCAGGGAAACCTGGTGTTTGTCATGTCCGCAGAGAGGTAACCAAGAACATCCATTTGCATCTCCATAGGATTCTGTCTGGTGTCTCTCTGAAACAACATTCTTTATCTCTCTCCATTTCCTGGAGTTTCAGGTTCTTAGTTTTACCTTACATGATTACATAAACTGAGTTGTCAGTTCTCAGCATTACATCCATAACCTTTAGCTTTATATATATGTTAGATCTGTAGCCTACGTGTAGCCCACTTTCTTCCATGTGTGATCCTATGTTCCTTCGTGACAACAGTGTGGATGGAGGTCCATTCACGACAAGGGGATCATGCACTTTGTTCCTGCACCACTTGTTGGAGTCGATCACATCGGTATTTACAGTGCAATCGTGTGATAGCACTGGTGCTATGAGTCCCATTCACTAAAATGGGGCTTGTGCCTGTACTACATCTAATTACATGCCCTTAATAGCAAAGTATTTTCTTTCCTTTTTATTAAATTATGGCTCACCTTATGTCATGCCTGCTGCCTTTCATGATCAAATCACGAGTTGCCTCATTTTCACTATGTTGTTAAAGCCTCTGTAAAATGAGAGCTATCATTTTGAAGATCTGGGATTGCAAATGAGTATTATGATACTAATAATATCTGCACTATAGGCATCAGTGAGCAGCTGTCATTCCTGCAACCCAGCCCAGCAACCCTATCTGGACAAGATGGAATCTCAGATAATGGTTTATAATGGCTCTGAGATTGGTTTCATCACGAAGTATGTGCAATCAGTGTAGCACACCTGGCTCTCAAAGGGTGCCGTCCTGATTCCATTGAGCTCAATCAGAATTTGTCATTGACCCCAACAGAGCCAGGACTCAATGGGAAAATGTCCATTGCCTTTGATGGGCTTAAAGATGGAGCCAAAGCCCACTGAAGTCTATGGAAAGACTTCCACAGCCAGGTCCCTCTGAATTCTTCAGTTTGAATTAAAAATCATATTTTAAAGCAGTTTTGGTTTTGTTGGTTTCTGAGCCTTCATAATACACTGCACTCACATTTTAAAACTTTTTAAGGTTAGTGAATGATAGAAACTTCTGAGTTTTTCAGAGGGTCTCTCCACGCACACACCCCTTTACGATTCTAGTGAAGCAGCAACTTGCGCATTAAAATGATAAATCATACTAGTGAATAAACGGTGGCATGAAATTCTGGGGAGCCGATACCTCTGAGAAGCTGTATGCTCATGTGTGATTCTGTTACCTGGGTCTTAACACTGAGAAATACCAGTTGTTTTGTGGCAGGAGTGGGGAATCTGTGGGCCCTACTGCTATTTTTTTATTCAGCGTTTTCCTCATTCCTGGATCTGGCTCATGGATCTAGTCTCTCCTACCCAGAAGCACGAGTTGAAGATGTCAGAGATGTCATGACTGGGCCCCTTCTCTCATCCTGCCTCCCATTACCATGCAGATACATCAACAGAGCCCTGCCTTTTCTCATGGAAGGCCTTGTGATCACACACACAGTCTCAAATTTAGCCACACTTAGTCCGGTTGTCTAACCCATCCCAGCCCCAGCATTAGAAACCTCCAACTGACTCCTCGGGGGGCAGGCGGGGTATAGTTCTAAAGAGAAACTGTCAAACTGATGCTCTGTGGGTGAGTGTCCAGAAAGGCTGCACTGATGATTTCCCATGAATAGCTGAGAGGCAGCAGGTGGGAGCAACTACTATAGGTGACCAGAGGGCGAGGCGCTGCTCTGCAGGAACTCTGAAGAGCACTGGACTCGCAGGCAAGGAAACACTCCAGAATGGGTGATCTAATCTGAGGTAGAATCCAGTACAAACTCCTTATCCTCCCCTTCAAAGCTCTTCAGAGCTTTGCTCCTCCCTATCTTTCTGCCCTCATTTCCCACTCAGTTCCCACCCAGGAAATTCTCCTCTGCTGCCATCACTCATACTTGCACCAGAGTCCTTTCACCCTTTCCCTCCTTTGCCTGGGATTCCTTCCCTGAACAGATATGCTTTCCTCTCTCCCTCCCTTTTTCATCAGCCTTTCCCTAACTCCTCATTCTCACAGGTTGTCTTCTACTGGGCGTTTTTATATGCTCCAACTTTCTCCCTGCAAACTCACATGGGGTGTGCATGTGGATGTTCACACTTCCCTCCTGGAAGTCTCCCAGGCACCATTGTAAACAGCGGTGCCGGGTGACTCCTGCATGTTTTGAGACTCGGACTTGTAAGTCCCTAATATCAGAGGACTTATAAGTCCGGGTTTCAAAACATGTAGGAGTTTACAACGCTGTTGTTTGCAATGGTGCTCATGCAACTTCTGGGATGGGGTGTGTATGGGAGTGTGTAACCTCCCCTGCCCGATTGAGTTTGCAAAACCAGACTTTGAAGTCTGGGAGAAAGCTAGAGTGTGTAAAAACGCCCATAGTTTTATCCTTCCAAGTCTCCATCCTCCCCTGTATAACTACGTTCATCACCTGCTTCTGTGACTTCTCCGCTTCGTGAATGTATCCGTCTCTCTCAATGGGTGAAAACATACATGATGCTGGCTCAGCATCACGGTGGGCCATCTGTTCGTGGCCTGCCAGATGTGGGCCTGGTTCCTACCCGGCTGGCTAGGAAATGTGGGCTTGATACAAGCTGGGCCCGCAGCAGGTCAGGTGGGAACGTGTGTTTCTGGCCTGGCTCCTACCGGCACTGGGGAGACTACCATGGCTATCCGTTGTGGCGGTGATGGTGGGCAATGTCAGGAACGCATCCGAGTAAGCGCGCATTGTGCTCTGTCATGCCTCCCTGGCCGGCGGAGGCCACACAAATGTTTGTTCCCACAGTCAGGGGAAGCGCTCCCGTCCCCAGGATGGGACTGTGATGTCTGTTAACAATCAACGTTCCCCTTTCCTTCCCCCCTTGTCTATCATGGACATTAAGCCTCCTAACACTATATAAATAATAGACTACCTGTCTTCCATAACCCAGAGTGCAATCCTATCCCCACTGAATTTAATAGCTCAGCTCCCATTGACTTTAATTGGAGAGGATTACACACCCTGTTTGGAAACTGGGGTACATCTTCCTGGAGATGGTCCCAGCATAAAATCAGACAGGAAACACAATTGCCTCTGCTTTGTGTGGTCTCTTAAAAACAGGTTCAACGTCATTCAGAAAAGGGGAGAAGCAGCAGAGCTCGGGAAAGGGTTAAAAGGAATTTCAGGATCATTAATCTTCTGGGCGGCCACATAACAGGCAGAGGAATTGGTCAAGGTGGGAGGCTCCCTCTGAGGTGGCCGCATGAGAAATACAAAGCGGTGAGAGAAGGGAGGCGATGAGAGTGAATTACAAACAGGATGGGAGGGGTGGGGCCAGGAAGGTTGCACATGATTCGAATTATTTTGTTTCTTTCCATCAGAACCAGTGGAAGAGGATCTTGCTGCTGGTTTATTGACACGGGAGTTAAGAGGAGGTAGATCAGGCTGGGTATGTATGTAGGGAACTGCGGGCAGGGGGGAGAGACAGCAGCTTCCTGGAAGTGCCTCTTTGTGTGAGGAGCTTGTTTGTGCGCCCGCCCTACCGGGGGAGCGGGGGGAGCAGGCGTGGCTTGATGCACATTTAGTACATTTCCTGTGCTGGCAAGAGGGAGCCAGGGATAGTCACACACAGCTTTTCACAACCTTGGGTCAGTCCTTATTTGACAGGGGGATCTGGTGAAGGGGTGACTGGATCTCATGGAATCAGCAAAGCAGAAAAACAGCTGAGAAATCTTTGTTTTATTATTTATTTTTTTAATGCAGTTTCTCTTCCTCTCGAGTTGGTGAAAACTTACTCCCAAGGCTTCAGCACTGTTGGGTGAGTCGGGTTTCCTGTGCTCTGCTCCCCCTCTTCCTCATTCTCTCTGTTACTCTTATTTGCACTTTGCCCCTTCTCCTCGTGCGCTTTTGCTTTTATAATGCCGGTCGTTAACACATTTAGTTTCTCCTTTGCCTCTTGCCAAGAGAGATTCTCTCCTCCTTATCGAGGGGCGCAGCCACATCGTTACTAACGCTCCTGCCAGTGATTCAAGCCTCCTATTGTGATCCCCTCTCTGGTTGGGATTTGGTTATTTTAAAAATGAATGGCAGTGTTTTTAATCTAAATCTGTAAGGCCTTTCAGGACGCAGGCAGGCATTTAGGTTGTGTATGTACAGTGCACTTTGAACAAAGTGCCGTTTTAATTAGACAACGTGTTTAGTTTAACTGATTGTGTCCTTTGTGTTGCTGGAATTTAGGTTCTAAGAGGTGAGGATTGATCCATAAACCATTGGAATAGGCCCTTTTCACACAGATGCTCTAACACTGATAAAAATGGGTGGTGCGTTTTGTTATACATGTTGCAGGGCTGCAGGTGCCCTGCAACATGTATAACAAAACGCACCACCCATTTTTATCAGTGTTAGAGCGTCTGTGTGAAAAGGGCCTTCGTCTCCTTGAAGGACTTCGGTGAGACTTATCTCGAGTAACTGGTCTGAAGATTGTGGCCTAAGTAACATTAATATTCACTTTCACATGGACCAAGTGTGAAGCTCTGACTTCATTTATTTTGTCAGAAGGAAGCTTATAAATAGGAGACAAAAAAATAAATCAATCAGTTTTTAAAACTGGTGAGATGACAGTTTAAGGAATGACTAGGGGAAAAAAAGAAGGGCTGCTTCCTAGGAGTTCTTTTGTTTTTGTTTTTTAAATGTGTGGCTGTCTGGCCTTTGATGGTTGAAATGTATTTTCATTAGGAAGAAAACATTCATTTATAATTTGTTTGTACTTCTAAGCATTTGACTTTAAACCCTACAATGGGTTGGGAAGCCAAATCTGGCCCTCCGTTGTTGTTGGGGTTTTTTTGGGGGGGGGTTGGCCCGTTTCCAACTTTTGAATCTAGACCCTACCCACAAACACTGAAATAGTGAGCTCAGAAGGAAGGAGATGAGCATGTGCACTCAAGGATAGGCTAGATCCATAGCATAGATGGGGATGGGTGAAGTTCCCAAACTCAAGAGCTGTATGCCAAAACCTTCATGTGGCTGAGAGCCACAAGGCACACGCTTGAACTGCCTTACAGATGTGATTCGGGAGCCACAGTTTGCCCACCTGTAGCATAGATCCTTGATCTTCAAAGCGGTTTTCACTTGCAAGCCCCCTGCTTGTTCTGGGGTCTTCACCTCTCTCCCTATGGAGACCTAGTGTAGTCCAGAAGGCTGCCATGTGGATTTGCAGGACTGAGGCTTATTCCTGTTTAAAAAAAGGTAGTTTACAAAATGAAACCATTTCCTGTAGCGATATCATTTCAAGATCTGACAAACTAAATAGACACAAAGTAGTACAGTGGCATCTTTCATTGGACCAGCTGCAGTTGGTGGAGGTATGCAAGCTTTCAGACCTCACATAGGTCTTCGTCAGGCAAGTCGGGGGTTAGAATTTCAGTCGGGATTCAAGTTGGGAGTTCTGCCTAGGGTGGGGATGGGGGGGGACTGAGACCTGGGGCCCACAGCTAGTCTTGTGTGGCCCTTTCCTAGATCCAGTTCCTGCCCCCAAGCACTGAAAAACTGAGCTCTGGGTAAGGGAGCAGAGCTGAGGGCATGTATTCAAGGATAGGGAATCGCACAGACCCCTGCTCTGAACCCTCTTCTTGCTGAGTGCACCCTTTATGCACACCCAACCCAATTTCTCTTCAACATTTGGAGCTTGTACTAACTTTTAAAGTGCCCCTGGGAGGGAAAAGATTCCCAGCCTCTGGAATAGGTGGTCACCTACCCTCCAGAAGTTGATTTCCAGGGCATTGCAGCTATGAGTTGGAACCTCTGGGAGAAATCTGAGAGAGATGTGAAAAGGAATGTAGGAATATAGAATGGTGAAGATTGGCTGTATCAGCTTCTCATTAGTCATTTGCATTTTTGGAGACTGTGCTGTCCAGTGAGCAGAGTAGTGTTTATAACCAGATATACATGCCAGCCCTTTCTCGGGCAAACGGGTTCTTCTATTAATTTTTGAGTAGTTTGGTCCTAAAGGTTGTTGCACCATGCCATGAAACCTCCATCTAGGTTTTACAAACTTCTACCTTACAATCGTAGTTCTTGACTTATATCATGTTAAATAGCACTTTCAATTTTTCAGAGTGCTTTAAAATCCTTATCTAGTTTACTGTGATGATAAATCCTGTGAGGCAGACCGAGTGAGGATTGAGAGACCGTGACTTGCTCAAAGCCACCCAGTGCATTTATGGCTAAGATAAGAATTGAACCTGGGCCGCCCAGTTCCAAATCCAACATCTTATCCACTAGGTTAACTGACTGTCTTGATGCTGCCTAAATACTATGCAGGTGGTAAGTCATTTGCATTAAGCGTGGTGGTTGACTTGGGGCCTACCTTTTAGTCAAAAGATTCCTGTATGTGTGTGTTTCTGCATCCCCATCTGGAATTGTCCAGAATGATGGAGATGCTGAATACTGTACAAAATACACATCTGCCTATTAGGTTTCCTATCCCTCTTTAGTCATACAGGAATTTAGTTCTGTATAAGCATGATCAAAGGACCCGACCATATGATAACTAGGCACTATGTAGTGGTTTTGCTACAATGAAATGGCAATGCAAGAAATTGAAATGACTGTATTTTTAAATCTATAAATGCAATTAAATCTCTAATTTCCAGAGACTTAATCATATTTGGTGCTATTACAAAACTCCTTTCACATAACTTTGTTGTTTGGTCTGCCTGTGACCTAATTAACATTACTACCTCCCTTCAGGTGAAAGCCTGGAGAAAGTGGGACCATGTTGATGAAAAGCAAAAGGGCTCTCTTATGCCCCTTTCTCATATAATCCCACTGCCTATGGGATGTTGTGATAAGGGTGTGGGTCCACATCAGAAAAAAAGTGTGAGTGTCCCTATGGCTCATTCCCTCCGACATGGCCACCCTTGATGCCCTGGGTGGCCTGGATTTCTCTGAGTTATCTGGGCACCCTGACTGACCTAGAGAAATTGGGGCTTCCTCCAGAGCCTGGAGCCTCTGGGTCAAAACCCTGAGTTTCTAGGAGAAAACTGGCACTTTTCAAACTTCCTGCTGCATTATGGCTAGCTTTGTCACCTCTCCAATCAAATTCACAATTAACTATTTTGAAAAATATACTGAATAAGCAGCAATACTCTTACATGTGTACAAATTCTAAGCTCTTGTGTATGGAGGAGGCATTGCTGTTGGTATGAAACAGTTTTTGGCTTAGACTGGTAAAGGGCAAGGTGTGGAGATGGACATCTTAATCTGCAGCCATGGGATGTGAAAGCATGGGGAAGAGAAGCAGTTGGGACTTTATTCTGTTCCTCTTAATTTTAAAACCCTGTCAAGGGTAGTGGAGACGGTAGCCCTAGAAAGGAAGAGTAGCGGCAAAATGAATCTTCAATGCAAATATATCCTCTGTGAGTGTGTCTGCTTCGAACCAAATCTGACAGCAGATATTTGCTTGTTTTTAGATGTGCCTCTATCTTTGCAGACTTCACAATATGCTTTCAGCAACCTTGCAGGGGTGGAGTTTAGACGTGCCTCCCCACACTGGAAGTCTCCTGGCTGCCATTAGAAATGGCATTGCTGGGCAGCTCGTGTGTTCTTTTCTAAAACTGGACTTGTCAAACTTCGATATCAGGGTTTGACAAATCTGGTTTTTAAAAGAATGTGTGAACCGTCCAGCACCACTGTTTCCACTGACGGCCAGGAGACTTCTGGTGCAGGGAGGTACATCTAAACTCCACCCCCGTGAGGTTGCTGAAAGCAGATTGTGAAGTCTGCAAAGCTAGAGGAACATCTGATAGCGCCCCTGCTGGTCTCCTTGATTGAAAATCTGCTTTGACTCTTATTTTGGTGGCTTATTTTTCCATATGTTCAGTTACTTTATTTTGATTGAACAATAATAGACAACTGAAACAAATATGCAAATATCTATTTTAGATGAGAGTAGTATTTGAATATGCAAATACAAAATATGCTGTTTGTTTCACCCCCAACAAAGAGCATTTCTTCATAGTGGTTTTTACTTTTTAAAATTATTTTTAAATTGCAGCTGTTTCCTGTGTGGAAGGTAACTCGTCTCCATTTTTACAGATGGGACAATGGAGTCGGTCTGTTCTTAAAAGGCTTGCATGGTGTACTACGGCAAGTTGGTGATGCAGCTCTGTGACTAGAATTCAGAAGTCTGATTCTCAGTTACTTTAGTTTATTCCCATGCTGGGGGATGGGACAACTCTGACTGCCAGATATAAAAGCTGCAAGTATTCTTGGACTCAGTAGGGTTCTACTTGGCCTTCAGTGCATGTTGGAGCAGTTTCATGGCTGTTCCCTTTTATGCTCCGAATGGTCTCCACCCTCATTCCTGATTTGTGCAGTAGGGAATGAGAGCACATTCGTGCAGCATTTTAATGACCGTTCTCTCCTGAGAAGCCTTATTGTTTGTGGTGGTCTGCATGCTTCTGCTGGAGCATTCAATTGAAAATCTGACCCTTGAACCCTAACTTCCCGTTTGTACAAAGGCCCTTTTCAAATGGGCACCCCCACCCACGTGTGTGGGTGGGGGGCACCAATGTGAAAATGGGGGAGGCACCCATGGTGTGTGCACGTGCTCTCACACTCCACCCACGCATGAAGCAATGGGCACTAATGCCCGATGCTCTGTGCATGGAGATGGCTGGAGGTGGGTGTTCCATGGGAACACACTCCAACACACCGCCTACTCACCGCGGCCTGTGTGAAAAGGGCCAAAGTGCTGCAAATGATGCCTCTTTAGAGCCCTTTCAAATATATACTTGTTTTTTAGGCTAAGATTGCAGACATATATAGAAATGTCAGCCATACACAGAACTTAACAGTATGTGAGAAGTTAAATTACCCACTTCTGTTGAATGAGTTATTGGGGGCAGGTGGGCATGCATAAGGGTTGTGTTTTTTTTGCGGGGGGTGGGGGTTTAAAGCGAAAACTTGCTAGGTTTTCCTCCATTAGGGTGTTGCAGTGTAGCTGACAGAGCCTTGAAATGTGACCTGTATCCTCTTTATAACTGCAGGACTGTATTACTGCTTAACTCAGCCCACATACGCTTCCTAGTCATCTCTGAAATTGCTAGTGCATCTGTAGATGTTAAATTGCTGGGGCACCTATGGCTGTGAGCGTGTCTTGTTTAAGGCTAGCAAACTCTCAATAAGCTGCTGGGGGATGGGTAGAGCTGGAATCTTTCTATTGAAATGTAATCGTCCACTAAAGAAGGGTGTTGGCGTCACAAAAGGCCCTTCCACAGAATATATTAGAAATTTGATTAGTGTTTCTCCAGAAATTAGGATTTTTTTTTTACAGAATTTAACAGAAAATAAAACATGAACTCAATGGATTCCCTGCGCTCCTGCTCTGCTTTTGGTCTTGCAGTTTGCAATGCAGGCTGACTGAATGCTTCTTCCAGAATCTCTTGCTGCACTGCTTGCTCTCTCAATCTGCCTCCTTTCAGAGCTACCTGTCCTTTCCATTCCTCACCTGCAACTGCTACAGCCATTCCCTAGGACTTGCTCGGAACCCAAACTCACGTGTTCAGATCAACTAACCAGGGCCAAGCTGCTGGAGCAGAAAACCTTTCCCTCTTGAGTTCCTAGAAGCAATGACTTTTTAGTTTGAACCAGGAAATTTTCATGGCTAAAGTAACCAAGTCTCATGGCTCTCTGAAAAACTTCAGACAGGCTTGTGATATTGGCCAGCGTTTCAGGACACCAAGCAGCCTTTCTGAAATGGAGACTGGTCAAATTATGATGCGAGTCCATCTTGTGCATTTAGCATTGGACCAAAAGAAGTTTTAGGCAAGTGTTGGGTAGTTTCCATGGATCCTTCACTTTGAAACTGGCATAGCTTCTCTGCCACTAACACGCTGTGCTTGAGTGTAGATCCAAATATGTGGCTTGCGTAAGCCTGGGACAAGCAAGCTTTTATACTTGAAGTTCTAATTCGAGAGCCAAGAATGTTTCTACCCACTGGCTTTCATGCCATGCTTCTGTGCAGAGCAAGCTTTTAAGACCCCAAATATCAACCTAAAGAAGGAGGCTGCTGTGTTACGTTTTCTGCTGGCACCAGCAATGCATCTTGAAAAATACCAATGGGAGGAAATCCAGAGTTCTTGTATGCTGTTAACCTCTTCTTGCAAAAGATTGTTTCCTTGAGTCGTCTCTTTAGGTCAAACCAGCTTTCCCTTTCACTCTATACTCATTCTTGCTTCAGTTTAGTTATTGGGGACAATCTGTTGGCATTCTCATCTTCTTCCATTTAGAAGAAAGAAATGGATGTTTGTGCATGTGCCTTTTCTGTCATGGCCAAAAGATGAAGAGACATGAGATGTCCCCCGCCCCCCCGAAAACGACAACTGTGAAGACCATATGTTCAGTTCATTGTTTGCTGTTGCCACAGTCTGCCTGTCTGACTGTAACTGCTGATCCTCTTGTTTGGGTTGGGAATGTCCCAGGTTTTACAAGCCCGACTGTGGGAGACTATCTTCTATATTTGTGTGTATATATATGTAATGGCTTCCTGTCACCGAGGGTTCTGTCTGAGTAGGTGGGAGGCTTGGATACCTCCTGTTCCTCTGTGCTATACTGCCCAAGTGCCCTAGGCAGGGACTTGTAGTCACTGTGTTTTCCTGCACTTTGCCACCTGTGGTGAAAACGCAGTGACCATGGATCCCTGGTGGCAGGCAGAAAGTAATGTGTGAGATGTACAGAACTGCTTCAGGGGTGTGTTTATCACTTCATTCTGGATGTAAAAGCCCAAGTAAAATTACAATAATCTTTGCATTTATTGGCAAGGAATTCAATTATTCTAATGACTAGACAAAAGATGATAAAGAACCCAGGGTTGGGAACCTCTGGTCCCACAAAACTGTTTTTTGCTTGGCCCCTTTCCCAATTCCTGGCTCTGACCCAGGGATCCAGTCCCTACCCTTGAGTCCCCACTATCTTTTGAGCGTGGACTTAATGCACACTGTGGCCTTGACTAGTGCTGGCCAGCTGTCGTCCTCTTCTCACCAATGCTGAACAATTGGGTCAGTGCTCAAGATCTGATAACGCCAACCATCTCATCCTATGAAGATAAATAGCTTTTCCCCAAGGTACCTGGATATGGAAAATTGTATTGTTTTAATTTATTTTATTTAAAGGTTAAAGGGGCTTGAGTTGGTATCTTGAGATCTGCAAATCTTTTAGCTTATGTTCTCCTGAAGCCCATTATTTTATAGAATTCACAATTACCAAGGTAACTGTTTGTATTAATATTGCTGCTTTGGCATAAATTTCAAAATAGTAGCTTGCTCAAGGAGTTGAGTGGAGCCATGCTCTTCTTGAATCGCTCTTCACCTTCAACCCAAAACTCCAGTTTCTCAATCGATGACATAACTAGCAAATAATATTCCAGCTGGAATGACTCCAGCAGAGGAACTGAAGTAGACCCAACTCCATTTTCTACACAGTAGATGCCAGGAGGGGTGGGTGGGAAGAGTGACAGTCTCTTTCATATTCCGGATTTCCTGCCTTCCTCTTAAAACATTTTTAGCTCAAATATTCTTATTGGAGGGAAAAACTTGTGCTATGAAAATACTGTAATCCTGTTTCTGGCAACTTCTGTGCCCAAATGCCTATTTTTCCTTCCAAAAGTGCTTCTGCACAAGTCATCCCTAGAATGACAGGTGCTGAGAGAGTAATTATTAGGGGCTGTGTGTGTCCCTTCATCCTAGTACAAATGCTTTAGGCAAGGCTGTAAAAAAACCTATGACCCATCTCTGTTTAGTCAAAGTAGACTTAGGGTTGGAGGCCCCTTCCAGGAGCAGTTACTCTGTGTAACAAGCCCCAAACTCCCTTTGCTTCATGCAAGCAGAAGAATTAACTTTGAGGGCAAGAGAGGAGAGTGAGTAGTTCTGCAAGGAAGCAAAGTTAATGGATAACTGAACAATTCAGAGGCAAGCAGCCCTATTTTTATTTATATGTAGCCCTTCTCCAAAAAGGTCCCCGAGTGGCTTACAAGTGATAAAAATCAAAATATGAAGGCCATCCCAACTCTCTATTGCATATAAAAATCAATAAATACAAACTATACTTCCAAAATCTAACCCCACCCTACTCCCCAGTCTCTCATTTGGAGTACCCTTGCCCATACTTCCCCTTGCCAAAGAGGAGTCTTGGCTGTATCATCCCAAGCCCACAAAACAGTTGTGTTCAGTCTCTAGTCATGAAGGCGGTATCTTGGGGCCCAGTAGCAGTAACCCAAGCACAGTCATGCGAGTCCTCCCGTTTCCTAGTGGGCACCTCTTTGGTGGTGGTTGCTTTCAGAGCTTGTGTGTGATGCTGTCTCTGTCCTGTTTTCCCCACCACCTGCTGCAATTTCCTGTCTCCAGCCTAGCTAGGGTTGACAGATGTCGCTGCTTATTTAGTTATAGGGGGAAACCAATTGAGAGGGGGGTGGGAAGCAAGATGGGGAGGATCAAGTTACTTCTGATTCTTTCTGCTTGTAGAAACATAACCCGGAGGAGGCAGAAATTCCTCCCGATCTACCAACCTGGAGCAGCCCTCATGAAGTCTCCTCCAGAATGATAGTCTAACCTAGCCTTTCTGTGCATAACTAGCCTCCTCCCGCACCCCTTTTTGTCTTTGGGGATACCATATAAAAATATCCCAAGACCAGGCATCTGAACCAAAACCTTTTGAGTTTTTCCTGTTATGTTGATGGTAGATGACGTAAGGAATCACGATGCACTCCTCCTGCCCTAGAGCCCTTACAGGAGCTCACTTATTGAAGATATTTTCCTGTGCTCAATTAATATTTAGTGTCTAAATAATTGATGGGCTTTGGGGGCAAAAAACGGGCAGCTTCAGGAGAAGCAGGAAGCAAAATAAAAGTAATGCAGCCTTTTTCCCTGTGATGTCTCTGCAGCCAAATGATGTGAATCTTAGCTCTCCAAAAAGAACACACTCGAGGCTGGATTACTGCAACACGCTCTCCATGGGGCTGCCTGAGAAGCTGGTCCAGAGGCTGCAGCTGGTGCAGAATGCTGCGGGACGTCTCCCTACTGGGGCGGGTCGCAGGGAGCACATGACACCAGTGCTCCGAGCTCTGCACTGGCTGCCTATAAAGCACCGGGCCAGGTTCAAGGTGCTGGTTCTAACCTTTAAAGCCCTTCACAGCCTGGGCCCTACTTACTTGTGGGACTGTCTCACTTCCCATGTGCCTGTGCGACCCTTGAGATCGTCCGTGGGAGCCTTTTTGGAGGTTCCCTGGGTGAGGTGGGTGGCCACCGATGTTAGATCTCTTTCGGTGGCTGCCCCTCTGCTGTGGAATTCGCTCCCAGAGGAGGCTCAGTTGGCCCCCACTCTCCTGTCATTTTGACATTTATGTAAGACCTGGCTGTTCCTCCAGGCCTTTGGCAAGGGGGAGGGATAGGGTGGGGTGATGGGTTTTTTGGTGGTCCCCCCCCTCCCCCCTGCATTTTATGAATTTTTAACTGTTTTAAATTGTTTTTATATTGTTGTTCGCCACCCTGGGCTGCCCTGAAAGGGCAGGAGGGGCGGGATAAAAATGTTATGTTATATAAAATGTTGCTGGCCCACCTGTGTGCATGGAGACACGGCATGCAACCTAATTGACAGGCTGCGGACACATGGGCACACGTTGGCCCACCTTCGCCCGCAAAGGGGGCTCTGCATTCTCCGAGATCCCATCATGATTGGGAGCTGTGTGGTGAATGGTGGCCATGTGTCCGGTGGGGGTGAACACCTAATAAACAGGCAGGTGGACACCCACCTGGTGTGGGCTACAGTCTCATTTAACACCTATTCACACAAACAGTAACGTTGTAATNAGAATACATCTCTTCCTACACCTGAACAATGTTTTAGTGTTCTGTGAACTCTTCAGAAGTAAGGCACAACTACATTGTATTTATTATTAGCATTAGCATTTATATAGCACCAGCGATGTACCTGGCACTTTACAGAGAATAAGATACACTGTCCCTGCCTGAGAGCTTACAATCTGGAGATGGGGAAGGGGGAACAGAGGGAGAGACAAGGGATGTAACAATCATGAGGATGCGAGAACTCAGGTACAGGTTCTTGACTTGGTTACAGTACATTAGGAGTTTGCAGATAGCAGGTGGGGGATAATGCTGGGTGGGGATGGTTAGCAGGAGTTAGGAAGGGTAGAGCGGAAGAGTTGGGTTTTGAGGAGGAATTTGGAGGTACAAAGGGAGGGGGCAAGGCGGATGTGAGCAGGGAGGGAGTTCCGGTATGCGGGGCAGCAAGGGAGAAGGGATGAAAGTGGTTGGGGGAGCAGGGGAGGCATGGGAGGGCGAGGGAGGGGATCGAAGAGGAGCAGAGGGCTCGAACAGGCATTCGGAGGCAGATCAGGGCAGAGAGGTAGGGGGGAGCGAGGTTGTGAAGGGCTTTGTAGGTGAAGATGAGGAGCTTGTGCAGAATACGCTCAGGAAGGGGGAGCCAGTGAAGAGAGGAGCGGCTGCACATGGTCAAAGCGATGGGCTACGTGGCTGATCTTGGCAGCAGAGTTTTGAACAGAGATGAGGGAAGAAAGGTGAGAGCGGGGAAGGCCAGCGAGGAGGTGATTACAATAGTCGAGGCGTGAGATGACTAGGGCATGGATGAGCGTTTTGGCAGAGGAGACAGACAGAAAAGGGCAGATCTTAGCAATCTTGTGGAGGGAGAAGCGGCAGGATTTGGCCACTGAGTCAATGTAGGGTTTGAAAGTAAGGTGCGAGTCGAACATGAAGCCCAAGCTATGGGCTTGGGGGATAGGGAGGATGGAGACCCCGTCATTGGCAATTGACAGGGGAGAGGGAGAGGAAGGATTGGAAGGGAAGATAAGGAGTGCAGTTTTCACCATGTTCAGTTTGAGTTGGCGTGGAGATATCGGAGAAACAGTTGGTGAGACGAGCTTGAACAGAGGGGGAGAGGGATGGAGTGGAGAGAGAGAGAGAGAGTTGAGTGTCGTCAGCGTATAGGTGGTATTGGAAACTGTGGGAGGCAATGAGTTTGCCTAGGGAATGGGTGTAGATAGAGAAGTGGAGAGGGCTAAGGACAGAGCCTTGGGGAACCCTGACCGAGGGGTAGGGAGGAAGAGGGGGAGGCGTTAGGAAGAGATACATTGAAGGAGTGGTCAGAAAGGTAGGAGGAGAACCAGTTGAGGACAGAGTCCTGGAATCCCAGGGAGTGAAGTGATTCAAGCCATTCTAGCTGGCACAGACTGTGTTGCACATCATGGAGAGAAGGGAGAATTTGCTTAAGGATGTTATAGTTAGTCCTTTATCCTTTCTTCCTCTTAAGCAAGCTCCATGAGCTCTTCCTGTACTGCAAAGGAGACAGGACCTTTTTAAAAAAAAAATATTTAAAAAAAGAGCATCTTAAACAAACAAACTACATTGAAAGTCCTCCATTCCTGATGTTTTTTCAGGCTGGCCTGCACTTCCTTTGTTAACTTGGATGTCATCGGCCTGTCAAGATGGGGCTTCCTTTTGGTGACTTTATTGTTCCCTTCTTGTTGTGCGTTCCCCTCCCCAATTACACAGATGCAGGTTTCATCTTGCATTCATTGTGCTCTTTACATGACTCATAAGGGTGACAAATTATAACTAGTCAAAGTCTGCATTTAAAAGAGCCTCTGATATTTGCAGCTTAATTCTTCTGCTGCCTTGATCTGCCTTGGTTGTTTTTGGCTTGCTTTGGAAGAGGTGGAGAGCTTGTGCTAGATCCCCTGGGGAGGATGCGGAATCCTCTAGTGAAATAATTAACAAAGTTGCTCATGACCCTAGCACTGTGTGTGTGTTGGGGGAGGGGAAAGTGAGACTGTCATGGAACTTGCTTAAGGGGAAGGGAGGGATAAAGGACTTTCTGGGAGGATTAGTCATTTATTCCAAATAATGTGGGCCCTGGGGGAACCTGGTCACTGCATGTATGCTACCTCTGCTACTTTTCATGCCGAATGCTGGTGTTTTTTTTAAAAAAAATTGGTTTTGGGAGATCTGTGTGAAATTCAGCATTGCTCCTTTTGTTTAGTGACACAATCTGACGAAGAGGGGGGAGGGGTGCTGAAATTATGCTCGCTGGTCAGTGTCTTTTCTACCGCTTTATGCTTTGAGGCCGTGCACTTGATGCCCTCTTTTAAAGGTCACTCAAGCCCATCTCGATCACATAGGCTTGGCTGGTAGGCAGAATAATTACCCTCTGGTTACAAAAAGCCATTTTCTTTTGTTACCCGATCAATGGGCTTGTTACTCACTCATCAGTTGCTTGGAGAATAAGGTCTTTCTGGGAATATTCTGAATGAAGCTCTGTCCCATAAATTTCAGAGGCATTTGCAGGGGTGTGTAAGCCCAAGTACGTCAGAAACTCTCCGCTCCAGATTCACTTGGAAGAAAAAAAGTAACCAATGGTGATGCTGTGTGACTTTTTTTAACATGGGACACTCCTGTAATGGAGAACAAATATCCCTGTTCTAGGATGTAAATAAATCTAGCTTTTTGGTGACTCATGGCTGACAGGCAGACATGGGGGTGGAATGATTCCACTAAAGAAATTACAAATGTAGCTGTTGGTGTTTTGTGGGCAAAATATATTGGTTTCTTGGAATGCATGTGTCAACTAGGGATGGGCAAACAGATCGCGGTTCGTTCGCTGCGTTCGGGTTCGGTTCGGAAAAAGGCTCTCTGTGCAAGGAATGATGGCCCCAGACCCATGACGGTGGGTCCTGGGGATAGAGTGGCAGCTTCTAGGTATTGGCCACAGCCCTCCCTGCCAGTAACTTGGCCCCAGAAACCTGGTGGCAGGTCCTGGGGCTGGAGTGACTGTTGCTTGATGCAATTGAACGATGGCTCTTTGAGTGGAATGACGGACCCCAGAACCCGTGGCACAGACAGCATGGGCGGCATTGGCAGCAGACATTGGATCTCTCAGTGGCAGCACTGGCAGTAGCAGCAGCAGACATTGGGTTGCACGGGCACAGAACCCGTGGAACAGTAGAGGCAGCAGGATTTGCCTATACACAGCACCCATGGAGCCAGGATGGTTGGATTTGCCAGGGAATAGCCCCCATACAGCAGCAGATGGCGGCAGCAGCAGGATTGTGGGGGTACACTTGGATTGGCCAGGGCAGAGCACCCATGGACCAGCAGACAGCAGCGGTGGGATTACCAGATCAGTGGTGCACATCACCCAGGGTTGCCAGGGTAGGCAGACAGGCACTGTGTCATGAGAGGCAGGCAGACTGAGGCAGGCTTTGATCTTGACCACCTGTGCAGGCGGGCGGGCTGGCAGGCAGCGCAGCATGAGCAGAAGGCAGGCAGACTGAGGCAGGGTTTAAGCTTTGCAACCTGGGCAGGCAGGCAGGTACGCACTTTGGCATGGGAGGCAGGAAGGCGCACTGTGGCATACTTTGAGCTTGGCGGCAAGCTGGGCGGGCAGACAGGCAGCGTGGCATGAGGCAGTAGGGCGCAGGCAGGCTGGGACATTGGCAGCAGGGCACTCAGATAGGCTAGCAAAGACTGTGCAGCACGAGAGAGCGAGAGCCAGTCAGCCTCACATAGGCAGGCTGAGATCATGTAGCTAGCCATAGGCCGGTTGGCAGACTTAGTTTGTTTCCCAATGCCGCCCTGCGTCATGAGGTCAGTCAGATAAGGCGGCCAAGGCCATCTAGTATGTGAGAGAGAGAGAGAGAGGCAGGGCGGGTGCCAGGCATTAGGAGGGAGGGACAGC
>QEPC01007647.1:978776-1009453 GCA_003113815.1 Sphenodon punctatus
GGGGGGGGGGGGGGGAACTAAGCTGAGTCGTCTTGCCATGGGAGTCCCTCTATACAATGGCTATAAAGCTTCTTCTTTCTTTGTGAGGGGAGGATTCTTGTTGAATAGTTTTCCCACCGCCACCTTTTTGAAGCTTTATCAATCAGTCCAGGAGTTCATCCTGGATGGAGCAGGCGACTTTGCATGCATAACGGAGAGCTGGCTGGCCGATGAGTCGGGGCTGATTTTTGGCTGACCTGGTGATTACTGGATACTCTGTGCAGCATCAGACCAAGTCAGGGTCTCGGGGCGGTGGTGTTTCCAGTGCAGAATTCATCCAGCACGGAGTGTGTCCATCTAGTGTTTGATTTGGCCAGGGATAGGTTGGGGATCCTACTGGTGTACCAAGCACCGCACTGCACCACAGCCTCTCTAACTGCTGTAGCTGAGCTGGTCTTGGAGTTGGTGTTACAGTTCCCCAGGCTCATTGTTTTGGGGGACTTCAATATCCACACCGAGGCCAGCCTTTATGGAGCACAGCAGGAGTTTATGGCCTCCATGGGCTTATCCCAGGTGGTAGTGGGCTCAATACATGAGGGGAGACACGCTGGATTTGATTTTCTGCACTAGTTTGGGATTGGGAGGCAGGGGTCCTATGATTGGGGCTGTGGAGATGACGCCGTTGTGGTTGGACCATTACCTCCTAGAGGCTCAGGTCCTAGTGCACCGATGCCCCCGTTGGGATGCTGGACCTATTGGATTGGTCTGCCCCTGGAGACTCACGGATCCAATTGGTTTCCAGATCTCTCTGGGGGAGTTTCCCTCAGACCTTGATGACCACTCTGTCGATGACCTCATCGCATTATGGAATAACACCTTGACTGAGGCCATCGACACAGTGGCTCCCAGGCATCTGCTCCCACCGCTGCACCAACACAGGTCCCCCTGGTATACAGAGGGCCTGCGGTGGCAGAAGTGGGAGGGTAGGCGGTTAGAGCGCAGGTGGTGCTGAATTCCAGCTGAATCCAACCAATTGCAGCATAGATGGTTTTTGAAAGACTATACCGTGACTGTGATGGCAGCAAAGGTTTTCTTCGCTGCCATCATAGTGTATGCGAAGTCGCATCCAGATGAGCTTTTCCGGGTGGTGAGGGGTTTAGTCAGTCTAGCCTGTCTCCGCCAGGAACTGGAGTGGTCCAGTGCCTGCTGTGACCGTATTTATTGATTACTTTGCAGATAAAATCACTCATATTCACCATATCTTGGTGTGACCGTTTCTAGTGCAGAGTCAGAGCTGGGGGTTATGGAAGCCCAGTCTTGTCCTTTTTTGGGGGCGGGGGGGAGATTGGTTTGTCATTGTCGCCTTCCGATGCAGAGGAGATGCTGGGGGCTGTGTGAGCCACAAGTTGTGAATTAGATCCATGCCTTTCCTGACTGGTGAAAGCCAGCCAGGAGACGTTGGGGCCATTGCTGGCTGGAGTGATCAATGCCTCCCTTGAGGAGGGCCGAGTGTTGAGCTGCAGCGATTGTTTGGCCTCTGCTTAAGAAGCCATCATTGAACATTGCTCTCTCTTCCCCCTCTTCCCCCCCCCCTCCATCCAGCTCAGCTGCCCTGCCACCACTACCAAGAAGCTCACTGGAGGNGTGCTATAGGATTCCTGGACCCTTCTCAGTCTGGTTTTTGTTCTGGGCATGGCACAGACTGCCTGTGGCCTTGGTTGATGACCTTTGCTTGGAGTTAGAACGGGGAAATCCTACCCTGGTTTTTTGTGTTTGGTTTTTTTAAAAGAACTTTTAGCAGCTTTTGATACTGTTGACCATGAGATGCTGACTGGCCTGCGGGATCTGACTGGAGTGGGTGGGACTGCTCTTGAGTGGTTCTACTCTTCCTTGGCCAGGAAGTCTCAGCAGGTGGTTTGGGGTGATTATTCATCATCTCCTCGGGATCTCCCTTGTGGGGTCCTACAGGGTTCCATTCTGTCCCACATTTTGTTCAATGTGTATATGCAGTCTCTAGGTGAGGGCATTCAGAGGTTTGGGATGCAGTGCCATCCGTATACTAATGACACCCAGCTCTACCTCTCCTTTCATCCGACCCAGGTCTGGCACTCCTGGTGCTTACCCGTTGCCTGGATGCAGTGGGGGACTGGATGAGGGTGAGTCAACTGGTCGTCCTGACCAGACTGAGGTGGTGATGGCTGGCTGATCTTAAGCCCTGGAGGGGATTGGACTCCTCCCCTTGTTGATGGGGTCTGACCCCCCTCTGGTTGATCGGGTTTGCAGCTTCAGAATGCTTCTGAATCCTTTGCTGTGCCTGGATTGCCAGGCCGCGGTGGTGGCCAGAAGTGCCTTCCACCACCTCCATCTGGGGAGGAGGCTGTGGCCTTTTCTTTCAGACTTGGATCTGGCTGCTGTTGGCCATGCTTTCATCACGTCGAAGCTAGACTACTGTAATGCACTCTACATGGGGATGCCGTAGGCTGCAGCTGGTGCAGAATGCAGTAGCTCACCACGTTATGGGGATGCATTGCTACGAGCACATAACACCAGTGCTCCGTTCACTGCACTGGCTGCCGCTAGTCTTCTGGACCCAATTCAAGGTGATGCTGATGACCTATAAAGCCCTAAATAGCCTAGGTCCCATTTATAGGGATTGCCTGGCTCTCCATGTCCTGTCGCAGCCTCTGCGATCCACTCAAGGTGCCTTCCTGGAGGCTCTGGTGGTGGTGGTGTGTGTTTTTTGCCAGCTCTGGACTATGAGGAGGGTATTCTTGGCCATTGCACCTTCACTGTGGAACTTCCTCCCCCAGGAGACCTGCCTGTGTTCAAGCCTGGTGGCTTTCCAGAGCCAATGTTAGACCATTTTGTTCCATGGGGACTGAATTGGGGACAGGCGGTGATTTTAAGGGAGAGGGATTAGATGGGAGGATGTTGGAGAGTGGGTTGGATCTTGTGGGGGGAGGGGGGTTGACTGTTCAAATGTTCTTATATTTTATAATGTTGCCCTGAGCCTTCAGGGAAGGGTGGGATATAAATACAAACTAATAAATATCTGAAAAAGCAGGTCTTTGAGAATGTTGAGTGCACACTGCCTTCTCCTCAATTACATCTGGTGCGGCAGTTTCGACCATATATCTAGGCCATAGTCATCTATGCTTGCATTACCTCAAGACGAGATTATTGTAATGTGCTCTACATGGGGCTACCCATGGTGATGGTCCAGAGGCTGCAGCTGGTGCATAATGCAGTGGCCAGCCTCCTTACGGGAGCAGGTCGCTGTGAGAGCATTACACCGGTGCTCCGCTCCCTGCACAGGCTACCTATAGTCTTCCAGGCCTGATTCGAGATGTTGTTTTTGACCTATAAAGCCCTAAACAGTCTGGGGCCCACCTACCTGCGGGACCGCCTCACTTCCTGTGCCCTGGAGCGGCCCTTGCGATCGGCCAGGGGTGCCTTCCTGGAGGTAGTCCGAGTATTCGTGTGTGTGACTCTGGAGAGGGTGTTCTCGGTGGCTGCACGTAAGCCATGGAACTCCCTTGTAGCAGAGGTCCAATTGGCTCCAGACCTTCCTTCCTTTCAACGAAAATGCAAGACCTGGCTGTTCCACCAGGCTTTTGGTGAGGGAGATGGGTGAAGGGTGAGTTATGGTAATAGGGTGATTATTTTTTTACCCCCAGTTTAATTTAATTGTACAGTTTCTTAGTGTTTGAATATATGTGTTTTTGTTTTGCTGTTAGCCGCCTCGAGATACTGTGAGCAGAAGAGGTGGATATTTTAATTTTTTTTTAAGCATATGTTCCTGGTATCTTGTGGAAAGTTCTGAATGTTTAAGCAACATGAATATAGCTGCCTTGAGCAATTTACCAACTGATTAGCTTTCTGTGAATATTTGTTTTGCAAAGGATCCTCTACAGTGCAGGCAGATGCTTCGTGTTCCCATATAGCTCTGTCCGGGATATGTGAGCTTAGCTCCTCCAGTTTCTAAGGATAGAGGTTGTCAAAATGGATATCTTTAGGACATGGGTACCTTGCAGCTCAAGTCTTGTGGCTAGATTTGTTCTTGTTTGTCATCGGATGGGATCTCAAATCACTGAAGAAGCACAAGATCTGCACAAATATAGCAAAGAGCAGATTAGCCAATATTTGTTGACTAAACTAGATGCAAGACTATACTTTTCTGATGAAGTGGCAACCACCTGTTTCTTCTTAACTTCTGTGAATGGGTATTGAGTACATCTTTAATCTTCTACCCTAATCTCATGCTTCCTTTTTGAACCTGGTTTGCTTGCTTTTGTACTCTTGTAGTAGGCAATGCTGTGTTCTGCTCTAGTTGCTTAGATCTCGTTCATTGTGTGGTTGTCCGCAGAGACTACATTGCAAGTCTCAAGTGCTTCAGGTTTTTTCTTTGGGTGGTACAAAAAACATCAAACAGCTGTAGACTGTGACAATGTATGGGGATGTGGTGGGAGACATGACCGTTACATGTATTGTATTTGGCTGCACTAGAATCTTTGTAGGGTAGTCTTTGAAAGTACTGGATAATCTTTTAATGGCTATGGCATTCCCTGCTAGAGGCATAATGTTGGAGTTCATGACTTTTGGCTAGACCCAGGGTATCGAGCTAATGACCGACTGTGGTGCAGTGACCTTATCCTTGAACCATAAGCACAATGCCTTATTTGCCCAAAGTGTACGTTACTAACCGTCTACCATGCTTTTTAAATAATACCTAAACTTTTTCTCTCTAGCAGTTTTACTTCAGTCTTAAGATCATTTTGTTACCTAGCCCCCACAAAGTACTTAATAGCTCTTTACTGTGCTAGAACAGCCTTGTTGCTGTCTTCTGTAGTCCCCCCTCCCCACACGCCAAGTGAATAACTAGATCTGTTGCTTCTTTCAGCAGATTGAGTGCTCTGAAGTTTCTGAACAGATCTTAAGAAGGGACATCTAAACTTCTAAACACTGCTATTTTATTGCAAAACGGTGATTTCCGTGTAGGTGAAGCCCCACCATACCGCTACTCTGCAGCAAAGCTTCTTGATGCTTTCTACCATTTGTAAAAGGGCCACTGGAAACCCACTGTAGTATTATAATCGCATGCCCCAGTTCTAGTCTCAACCAGTTGTCTCTAATGGTTACTCATAATTCCCAGTGTGATGGCAGAACAAAGCCTATACACTGTGTATTTCAAAAACCTCAGTGCCCTACAAGGGTGAATAAAATGTCTCCAAGTTCATGGTCATTAGCTCCTTTATGGAAGCCTTTAAAAGCCAGATAAGCAGTGAAGAGATCTGCATCCTCTGTGGATCCATTTCCTTTCTTTCCATGTCTGTCCTCTTATAGGTCTTAATTGATATGATCCCTCCTCTAATGTGCATCTGGATTAATGTGCTTTTGAGTTAACCAAAACTAGGTCACAGATTCCAGACTGATCTGTTTGTGTACAAGAGTGTTTCTGCATACTGTATAGAAACTTGTTCAGTAAAATCATTGGACTTAATGGGCATGAAGACAATGGAGTTATAGTAGCATAAAACTGGTTGAATAGACCACAGTATGTAGCAAGCACAATGTATCCAAGTTATGTCCATGGACAATTCACTCCTCTCCCCCCCCCCCCCTCTCCCATTTTCTGCTTACTTGTTCTTCCCTTTCATTTTGGTACTCTTTGCTCAGACCTGGGAAGTTTTACTTTGCAGAATGTTACAGTAGCGTTAAGATATTAACTGTGATGCAGGATGTTTATAGTGAAGGTTACAAAACAGATGTGACCCCAAACGGAGTTGCGTCCGTCGCAGATGAAGTTGCAGTCCCAATTATATATTTGATATACTCTGCCTGTATTTACCATCAGAAGTGATGAGATCACATCGAAGTCTTAGAATGGGGTCACACGGTGTGAGGTCTTGTTTAGAGACTGCTTGGTGTTTTGATCTCTTTTCCTTGTTGATATTTCAGGCCAGGCTTTATCCTTTTGATCTACAGTCGCTCCTTTCCAGCTACGGCTTCTGTGTACTGGTCTCCCAGCTGATGGAGTTCTCAAACACAGCAGGTGTATTTTGTAACTTTAGAGTGAATTGCTAGAAGTAAATCTACCAGCAAGAATTGGTATCTGGCTGACATTTTTGCTGTCTTCTATGGACTGTCTTCATGGAAGATAAATGGATGCTTTTACTAACTTCCATGCATCCTGAAACCTCGTGAATGCTGTGGAACAAATCCTGAGTTCTCTGTATTCAGTTCTATTGCCTTACCAGAGTTCTTACTCCCTCTGATCCTCATTCAGCAAGATCAGGGGGTGTATTCACACGTAAGCACATAACTCCCTAAATGGAGGGCTTGGTCCAGCAAACCTTTACAAGTAGAATCTGCATAGGTTTGACTTAACTTAAAGGAAGTTCTAGTTAAACTATACTCCTTCCTCACTCTTCACACCCCCTTGCACCCTGCCCTGGTTATTTAAATGTCCTATATTTTGCAAGGAGACTTGATCTTTCCCTCTTGATGGTAAATCAAAGCTGCTGTTTTGAAAGTCCTATAGGTGTTAAGAGTGACAGTGAACACGTTCTATACTTTTTACCCTGCATACCACCATTTAATGGCTCAAATCTGGCCTTGAGACCTAAATGACTAGTACATTGGGTCTAACGGGGAAGAATCCTCCTAAGCCCCAGACCCTTCTCATTTAGGGCTGAAGTTGGATTTGAACCATTAGCCGTTATACTCAGAGTCCTATATACTGAACCTGATAAGTGGTCCTTTTAGGATCTGTTTGATTCGGAAGCCCTTCTGAATCAGGCCTGTTGGATTTGTCATGCTTGGTTCTTTGGGGCTAGGGGATCATCCCACTGGAGCACTAAGTTACTCCAGCACTCCACAGGAATCAGACCATGTCGGGAAAAGGGGTGGTGGTGGTGGGAATTCATTTACCTCCACCCCTTTCCTGACCTACTCCTGAGTCAGAGTGCTGTGAAGTCATGGTTCTCTGGGAGTTGCATCAGGCCTGCTTTAAGTTAGACTTAAGTCACAGGATAAGTTGAACTGTTTCAGATTGTCCACTAAACTTGACTTCTTGCAGCCTCCACCATGAATGTCTAACCTTAGCCATGTCAGTAGATACAAAGATGATAATGTAATTTTAAGTGCTGCAAAAACTACTTATCTAAAAAACCCTATTTCCTCCACCTCCTTTGTGCACATGTTAAAGAAAAATGTAACATGGGTCAGATTGGCAACCATTTTAAGCACTTAGACAAGCAGTCCCATTGACATGAATGGAAATACTCTTGAGAATAGCACTGCTCACCAATAAATGTCTACAAGGCTGGGAGCAGTTGGAAACGTGAAAGGAGTAGAAACTATAGGTGTCAACAGTCTATTTGGTTACCATAGAAACAGTTACTCATATCAGGAGTTAATGCTGAATATTGTTTCATTCTCTTTGATGCAACTAAAGCTGTTGCAACTTGCTTAAATACTAGGAAGAGTTTACACTTCTTGAAGCACGGGAATGTAAATGCAGTTGTCAAACCTTTTTTGCACATTGAGGTTTCCCAAGATGTCCTCTCTTGGATATGTTGCTGCCCCTTTCGGATTTGGGTGTGCAAATCTGAACGCTCCTTTTTAAATGAGGTCCCAAAGCTGTGGATTGGGACCCCAAGTGGGGTTGGGTCATCTGCAGATGGAGTCATGACACTGATACTTGATTTACTTTCATGTATTTCATTACCTGGGCTTGTCAAGGATGATAATTAAGTCTAAAAATGGGGTCAGACAAGGAAAATATTTTAGAGCCACTGTCGTTCACTTATCCTCCATTATGTTGTCATTGTTTGGAAACCAGGACTATCCCTGTGTCAGGAAAGGGATAATTTCCCTAAAACTTGTAATTTTAGTGTTGGCTTTGACTTTACGATCACAAGTACCATATTGGTCCAGATCAATGGTCCATTGAGCTCAGAATCCTACCCCTAACCATCTTGACTGGCAGCCATTTGGACCTATCCTTCCAAACTTATATAATCCTTGTTTAAAGCTAGCTGTGCTATTGGCCTTTACAAAATTTTCCCCCTCATCCTGGCTAAGTGTAAATTCCATCTTTTCTTCCTCTACAACGTTTTGAAGATGTATCCTTTTTTCTTTGCGTACATGATGAACACTCATCCAGCAGTCTCAAACTGAAAATTATAATTATGGCAATTTTTAGACCACGTCACAGAAGATGTCTTTAGATAGTTGGACACCTTTTTGGGCTTAAAATTTCAGTTGGAGTTGTGTAGAGAAAATGAGAGCTTCTTCTTTCCTATGAAGACAGAATGCGGTCTCGAACTTAAGCCACGTTTACATGAACTGCTAAACCAGCTTATTAAATCCTTTTAACTTGCTTCTGCCTTGGTTTCATTGGGCGTTTTTACGCACCTGATTTTTCCCAGACTTCAAAGTTCGGGCTCGGTGAACTCTTGCACAGGAACCTTAGATACTTCTCCCTCCCTCCCTTCTCCCCCCCCCCCCCCAAGTTGGTGGGGGTGCAGAGGCACCCAACGACTTCTGCGTGTTTCATTTCCTGGACTTGCAAGTTCCTGGTAGTAGAGGACTTACAAGTCCAGGTCACAAAACATGCAGACGTCACCAGGCACCGCTGTTTACAGTGGTGCCTGGCTGACGTCCAACCCACCACCAACCTGGAAATCTAAACTCCCCACGCAGGAGTTCACTAAACCTGGACTTTGAAACCTGGGGAAAATTAGATGCATGTAAAAACGCCCATTTGCATACCAAGTGGTGGGTGGTTTATAACTGTTGAAAGTTGACAGGGTCTGTGCCCTGAGAGGCTTACAGTCTAAGAGAAACAAGGGAGGGGAGTTGAGGGGTGGGGGCAACCGAGGGAGAGACGAGGTCCCATTCATGAAAGCGTGAGGTTGCAGCTTAGTTACGTAGGGGAAGGTGGTGATGGGAAAATCAGGAAGGGGACAAAGACATTGAAGTCTTTTTTTATTATTATTTTTCAAATGTATACATCACCCTTCCCATAAGGGCTCAGGACAGCTTACAATAAAAATGCATACAATAAACACACCAACCCTCATCCCTGCCTATCAAATGCTCTCCCAAATAAAAAGGTTTAGCACTACCTCCGGGTGATGCTCAGGCTCAAGCAAACCTCCCTGGGAAGGGAATTCAATAAAATTGGGGCAGCAACCAAGAATGCCCTCCACACCCTCACCCCATGGGCAAGGGTAACAGATGGAACCTGCAAAAGGGCACCCCCGGCTGACCATAGAGGCCGCAATGGATCATGGTAGGACAGGCAGTTTTGTATATATGGGACCAGACCATGTAGGACTTCAATGGTCAAAACCAGTACTTTGAATTGTGCCTGGAATGCTATAGGCAGCCATTGCACACTTTGGAGCACAGGTGTAATGTGTTCCCCGTGACTTGTCCTTGAAAGGAGCCAAGTCACCGCATTCTGCACCAGCTGCAGTTTTCAAACAGTCATCAAGGGCAGCCCCACGTAGAACACATGCAGTAATCTAGCCACAAGGGGATGAAAGCATGGATGACTAGTGGTCGGATCCGAGTCTGAAAGAAAATGCCGCAGCCTTCTCACCAGGTGGAGGTGGTGAAAAGTGCTCCTGGCCACCACCACAACCTTAGAATCAAGGTGCAGTGCGGGGTCCAGAAGCACACTAAAGCTGTGAACCTGATGGACCAGAGGGGGCCAGACCCCATCAGTGTCTGGTGTCTCAACCCCCTCCAAGTCCTATGACCAGCCTACCATCATCACTTTAGCCTTGTCAGGATGCAGCTTCAATTAGCTTACTCTCATCCAGTCCCCGTCAGCAGCCAGGAATAAAGTAAGCACTTCAACTGCGGGATCTGGTTTGGATGAAAAAGCGAGGTAGAGCTGAGTATTGGCATATTGATGATTAACTCTAAACTTAGAATGATCTTGCCCAGCGACCTTCGATAACACATTGAACAAGAGGGGAGACGGAATAGAACCCTACAGGACACCACAGAGGCGGCTCCAATGGAACAACAAGCAATTGCCCACCACCACCCACTGGGACCTCCCAGACAGGAAAGAACGGAACTGCTTGAGCGGTCCTGTGCATCCCTGCCAGGCCCCACAGTCATGTCAACAACACCTCATGATCGCTTGTATCAAAGGCAGCTGAAATACTTAACAAAATCAACACGGTATAATTCCCCTTGTCTATCTCAAGGTGCATATCACCGACCAAAGCCACAAGTGTAGTCTCCGTGCCATACCCAGGATAAAAACCTGACTGAAACAGGTTCAGGAATCCGATAGTACTGAGATGAGCCTGGAGCCAGAGTATGTACTCTGGAAACGGATAGTCTTCACTTTTCTAAATCAAAGTACATCATAAAGCGAGCCCTTTTCTGTGTTTGGTTGGCGAACATGGTATACAAATCCTTCCCAGGCTGTAGTGCAGTGTGCGTCTCCTTGCAGAGAACTCTATGGAATTCATCCCAGAATGCTTTGTGAGCAAGACGTGAAGTAGTAAGTCATTGTAAACACTCTCATGACATGGCCACTAGGGACAAAATTGCAATAGTACTAAACAGATTTATGGCTCTAGTGAGATACTGAAGTGAGTTACTAAAACCTGAATTGCTTTGACTTTGATTTAAAATGGTTTAGTTTTATACATGTGAATGTGTACAGTGGGTGGGGGTGGAGGAGAAGGCAATCTAGTATGCTTTAAATCCATTAACTCAAATCTAGTATGCTTTAAATCCATTAACTCAAACCATAGTTCTTGCTAACAGGAATATGGTAAAATGTGAAGGCCTTGACTCTTGCACGGGGATCTTCTGGCAGCACATTCCCTCAGAACTGTACAGCTCCGGAACATTTTAGCCAGGAGGCTTCACTGGCACTAAGTGGCCATAGATCTCCTGGTCGCACATCACCACACACCGTCCTTCAATTTGAATTTTCTTCTTTCACATGTAGCGTAAACTCTTCATCCTTGCTGTCAAACTTTGGTATAACTTTCTTTTCCCCGATATCAAGCCAGGCCCCTTCTCATGTTTGAGACTTTAATAATTCAGAAAGACATGGAAGTGGATGAGATGGATAGCATTTAGATTACTGGAGTTTGTTACCAGCTGACATTTGAATGTGATCACATCTGATAACTTCTCCATGGCCTATGTGAAAGGACTTTTTGTTTTTATTCCAGTCCATACTGGGCAGATGTCAGAACTAAGTACAGGGACCTATGTTCACGGTGCCCCCCGCCCCCCCATTGCTGCCAATTAAGAGAACACAGGACCCTGGGTATAATGATTATTTGCAATTGATACTCCTTGACTGCCTCAAGTAAAGAGAAATGAATGCTCATGGATGCTCGATTCCCCTTTTATCTTCTAAAGGATAGCTGATTTTCGTGGGGGAAGCCTTCATACTGCACTTTCTCGGTGGATAAATGAAGAAATTGGGCCTTCAGGGCTGCTAACTGCCTTTCCGAATTGTTATAGTTGTTACTGCAAAGGTACAATTTCAGTTGTGATTATCTTTGATAGTCTCTGGCACAATTTTCTAAGAGCTCATTTGTTTTGAGGGAGGAGTCAGCAACAGTGCAGCAGAACCTCACAAATCCCCTTCACACAACACGCCTGAATTTATGGGGGTGACCAGGCTAGAGCCTGGGAGATCATTTTAGGAATTGGGGAATGGAGTAAGAAAAAGGCCGATCTTTTATAGTAGGGTGGCCAGATCAAAATACGGGGACGTTATGGAGCCGTAGGCTTCTCAAATAAGAGGGTGTCTCAAGCCTGATATAGATTGGAGAACTTGCCAATCTTAGCCCTATTAGAATTGCTAATCCACAAGCAGGAGGGTGTTAAAGCATTGGGATCCATCCTTTGACCTGAGGTTTCCAGTTGGAGAATCTAACCCAATCCACTTAGTTCCAGGTGAGGAATTGATCTTTAAAAAGCAGACCAGTTCCTCAGCTGGTGTAAATCAGTGTAGCTTTGAGGTTGAGTCCATCCCAGTTGACACCAGCTGGAATTGCTCTAGTCTCCTCACAGCAGTGATATAATAGAAATTCCCATAAATTCCAGAGCCTTGCTTCACTCCATATCTAGAAAGTGGTTTTCTAGATGAGACAAGGCCTGTCTTTTTCTTCCCTCCCCCCCCCCCCCCACGTTACTGAGCTCCTCGCGTATTTCAGTGTGCTGTTGTGGTTAAAATTCTTAGGCAGCGAATGATTTTATGATGACTGTAAAAGGTCTCTGGGATCCTGGCATTCTGCAGATAACGGTGGAATTCATGGACATGGAACAGCCTCTAGCTGGTCACTGCAGTATTCTTATGCCAAATCATTATACTTCTGCACACACCCAAGATTTAGCAAAACTGTGTTTCTTGGAAAACTGACATCCCTTTTAGTATTGGTGTTTCATTTCTAACCGCTGAGTAAGTCTCCATAGTGAGAATAAGATGATGCATGGAAAGATGAGAACATGCAATTGTAAACATTAAATCCCATCTGAGGGCAGTTAGATACTATTGTAAACGGAGTTAATAATCTAATTTGTTTGTCTGGAAGCTATCGCTATTTCCTGCACTAGGAAACCAGCTCATTTTTAGTGTAAGCACGAGAAGGCGATTAATCACCCATCGAAGGCTGTATAGCAAGTTGATAGTAGAATTAGGAATAAAGCTTTACTCCCAGTCTCTTGGTCCCTCTGTAGCACATGGAGGTCCTTCTCTGAGAGGAGGAGAAGGAATGTCTGGGGTGGGTAGAGTATAAGGGTGTCTCCCCCATATTGTTTTCTCATGAAAACAAATGGACCTCCATTCGTTTTTGTAAATAAGGATATGAAAATGGATGAATAAGCCAACAATGGTGGTTTGCTTTTATTTGTATTCATTTAAAATTTTTTAAACAAACCTGTACATGCACAAAATGACCACTGGGGCAGTTCTGCACATGTACACCCTTTCCAAAATGGTGCCAGCAGTGTCGGTGCCATTGTACATGCGGAGTGATTTTATTTTTATATAAAGCACTCCTGTGCCATGGCTTGCGGAGCACTTCACATAGAACTAATACAACTTTTAATCCTCACAACAACCCTGTGAGGTAGTTAGGCTGAGAGAATATTGTGACTGGTACAAGGTCACCCAGTGAGTTTCTGGCAAAGGTGCGACTTCAACCAGAGCCTCTCTACCTCCCGGTCTAGGTACTGCACACTTAGCCACTACACCACACTGGTATTTTTATTTTTAGATTTAATTTTTTGTAAATAACAAACATGGTTTAATGAAAAAACCCCAAAATGAATTTTCATCAAACAAAAACTAAAGGGATGTCTTCTGCACACTCCTAGTAGAGTATACCCTAAGGGTTTGGTTTATTGTAGTATTTAACTGTAACTCAAGTGTCAAGAGTGGGGTATGTATGTATCGGACACCTCCACTACAGATTAGATTAAATCCTGACTGTTGTGGAACACAGATACACTGTGTGCATACACGTCATGAATTTGTATTTGTATTTTTTCTATTGATGGGTCAGACCCCAGTTGGTGTAAAACTCTGAGGAAGAGGGCTCCTGGCTGGCAAGGTATTGGCAGGCTTTGCTGTTGGCTCCAAGGGGACTGGAAACTAATACAAATGTTGCATTGTATCCTCTTTCATCTCTCCACCCCTCAAGGAAGGTACTGCTGCTGTTCAGTGCTGTAACTCTTCTTGAGCTGCTGTTGGTGGGAAGAGTGCAGGTGGCATTTAGGTCTTATCTTGATATGGGTGAATGCCAGTGTAGCTTAGAGGATAAACTTGGACCTTGGAAGGCCAAGGTCAAGTCCCATTTTGGCCCAACTAAAAATAAATAGCATCAACCCACTGGATGGCTTTGAGCAAGTCCCTGTCTCTCTGCCTTGGTTCCCCATCTGTAAAAGGGGGCTGCTAATGACCTGCCTCACGGGGGTGGTTGTGAGGGTGAGCTAGTGAAAGGAAAATTAACTTACCCGTGCATTTTCCTTCTGGCGTCTGTCTGCACAGCAGTCTTAAAGGTGGGTCGTTCCCAATTGCAGCTGACAGAGAAAACAGGAACTGGCTAGGCTACATAAGGGACAAGCACTCGCTAGCGATACAGCTAATTTGGGTGCTTCCAAAGCAGAGTTACCCCCTAAAACACCACATCAGTTGTAAGTGGATTAACTCGGTATGTTTATGTTGGCTCATGAGGGGCTTCATGATGTATCCTGCATGCTAACGTGGAGAACCAGGACACGATGTACACGCTGTCTGTCTGTACAGCAGTCTTAAGGGTAGGATGTAAAAGAGCAGTATCTATCTCTCAGAACAGGATACACAGGTGGCCCATGGATGACATAATTATTGTAACACAGTTCGGAGGACTCGCCTGCTAAATGCTGCCTCAATTGCTGCCTCTCAATGAATACAGTAATGTCTAATGAACGAATGCAGTGAGGACCAGGTGGCCGCCTTGCATATCTCCTTGTATGAGGCATGGGATTTCCAACCATGGGTGGTGGCCATGCCTTGGAAGGATTGGGGCTGAATGTGTTCCGGAGCGGATAATTACTCTGCTTTGTATGCCTTGAAATACTAACCTGAATCCAGCGGGTGATGGTGGACCTACACGCTTTGGACTTGGGAGCATACATGACAGACAGAGCTGGAGAGTTATGAAGAGGGGCAGTCATTTTTAATATATATCTGGACAACCCTGTGCACATCTAATGCGTATCATTAAGCTTCCGTGGGGAGGATGGGATTAGGATAGAACAATGGTAATATCCCTGGTCCTATGGAACAGAGCGTTTACCTTGGGTATAAAGGGTGGGTGGAGTCACAAGACTGCCCTATCCTTGTAGAATATGCATATGTTGGAGTCAACGGGCCCTGAACTTGGAGACCTTTCTGGCTGAGGTGATGACTAGAAGAAAAGCCACTTTTAATTATAATGAAATACGATACTGAGGATATGGGTTTGAACAGGGCCTTAAGGACTATGTTGAATTCCAGGTGGAAAACCTACATACCACCAGAGGCGATGGTCACTTGCAAAACGTTTGGTCACTTGTTTGGTCACTTGCAAAACGTGATGGATATGGGGGTGAGCCATTAGGTTAGGCCCTGTGGCACACCCAAGCACCCCAGGGTTTGTTGCTACCTGTTTTACTAATGTGCTGTGCCAGAGGCCCATATTAAAGTTCTCCTGTAAGAAAGTTAGGATGGTGCAGGTGGAACCATCCCATGGGTCCGAGCCAGCCTGTAGAATATAATCTCGAAAGCACCTCAAGGTAGCAAAATGCATTCGGTTCATGAAAGTCTTTCTGGACCCTAACAGCATATTAGTTACCTGGGCCAAGTACCCCAGTGCTTCAAGGTGTTCTGCATCCAGGCTTGGAAGTGTTAAGGATGTCTGGGTCAGTGTAATTGAGGGGCCCCTAAATGAGGAAGTGCTTCCCCAGTGAAAGGAGTGTGGAGGTGGAGCTTCCTAGAACTGAATCGGGTCTGAGAATCATGGATGCCCTCTTCTCCTGGCTTTTTTGCATCCTATCTTCCTGAGAGTTATGAGGAGAAGGGGAAATAGTGGGAAGGCATACAATAAGCCCTTTAGCCAGGGGTGAACAAAAGCACCTCTGGCTAATGCTAGGGGATCCCTGGATCTCACAACGAAGGCTCTCACCTTCCTTTTCTCCCAGGAGGCAAACAGGTCCAATGTTGGGACCCCAGATTTAGTGAGAATTAGCTGAAATGCCTCTGGGTGCAAGAAATGTTCACCTGGATCCAGGTGTATACTGCTCAACCCATTGGCCCTTACACAGAGTCTGTCCTTTAGGTGAAGGGCTTTTATGGAGTGGAGGTTGGCTTCTACCCGCTCCAGAAGGGTTGCTGTCTCCTTCTGGAAGGCTTTGGACCAGGATCCCTCTTGTTTGTTGCTGTAAATGGTCAACACGTTGTCGGAGTGGAACATCATGTTGGTCCTCTGGATCAGATTATCCAGTTTCACAAGGGCTAGTCTTGCTGCCCTGAGCTCCAGGATGTGGATTCTGAGCTGCGAACATGTCCCCTGAAAGTTGCATTCCTCCACCCCCACAAGGAAGGTTTCCCATCTGGAGAGACTGGCATCAGTAGTTAAGATCACCTGCTTGGAGTCCGTGAGGGACACCAACTGATGGAATCTGTTCTTTGTCAACCACTGCAGGGAGCTGCAGAGAGGAGATGGCGGGGGCAGTCGGCAGTCCTGCTTGGTGACAGTTTAAACTCTGACAAGGCTGAAGGAGAAGGAGGTGCAGGTGCCACCTTGCCCAGTATACTAGGTCCATGCAAGATACCATGGAGCTTAACAGGGTTGTCAATGACAAAAGGGGAACTCTGGGTGTTACCAGGGCTGTGTGCACCCGACCCCTCAGTTTCGCCTAGCATTCTAGTGTGAGGAAAAGGTTCACCTGGGGCTGATACTGAACATAGGCATTCTGGACATGTCTGAGTTGGCTCCTGTGTTGGAGTTGGTTCATCCCATTTGTTGCCATCTGGGTTTGTAGGGGTGACCATCTTGGCTCTGAGTAGAGCTGTTATTGTCTGGGCACAGTGTAGTTGTAAGGACTGCCGGGAGTGTTGGTGAGTGAGAGAGCTTGAGCTGTGAGTGTGCTGCTGTTACCTCTTTTTCTCTGCAGCCTCTGTGAGGAACATATCCAGAGCATCCCTGAAGAGCTTGTGCCTGCTGAAAAGAAACACAGCTACTCAAAGGAGCGCCTTAGAGTGTGGCTCGCTCTCCATGATCAGAGCCATCTCCTCTCCTCTGTGCTAGAGACCATAGAACGTTCTGTGAAGTGTGCAGTGTCTAGAAAGGCATTGGCAATAAATGAAGCTGCCAGAAAATAGAGTTCTGAAAGCTGCTGCTGCATCCACTTTGGAAATAGCATTGTCACCCTGGCCTGATTGAAAGCATACCGCTTTGAGAGCAGCCTGAATTTCATAAGGCGAAGGCAGCAGGAAGGCTATGCCTTGCTTGGTCTCGGTGATCAAATATTTGCATGGGTCGGGCTCTGCAGGTGGCTGTGCTTCCTGTTTTGGGTCTGAGTTTAAGGCTAGACAAGACCCTGCATAAAATGTGGTCAAATAAGTGAGGAGGAAAGAGACGGATCTACTGTTCCTCCTCCCCTTCAGAGTCTGAAGCCTCTCCCTCCTCTACTTTGGAACCACCACACTTCCCCTTCTAAATCTTCTGAGCAGAGTTCAAATTTGTGGGCTCTTAAGAGCCTTGCTCTTACTGATCCTCTCCTTCCTTGCCGGCGGGTTAGAAGAAGGTGCGCTGTCCAAACTGAGTAACCCCATTTCAGAATCCAGGTCAGAGGGTTACGGTCCTGAGGGGAGGAGTACGTTTTATGATTGTGCCCTCGGTGCTCGGTCTCTCCTTCAGATTCATATATTCTGTGTAAATATATTTTATTTATAGTATAGTAACGATTTACATGCTTGGCATTGTGTCCATTCTCCATTCTTCCATCTAACTGCTTCTACTTAACTGTCATATTTTAGTACATTCTATTTAAAGGAACAGTAACACCACACTTTTTAGATTTATTACTACATTTAAGAAAAAAACCACGATACACGTACGTGTGTATATGCATATATTTTAATTTCTAACTTCACTACCTATAAGACTTACACTGCAACTTGTATTATCCTATTTTGATAGACAATAATAACCAATTTAACAACTTTCAGTTAACCTCTAGTAGCTCTTTTGAAGTATGGTTGGTCTTAATACAGGGCAATCGACTTCAGATCCACCATCTTGGCTTTCTGGAATAAATTAGTTGGCTTTGTTCCTTTTGTTGACTCATTAGTCTGCTTTAAAACTTTTAATTCTGACTCTTCTTCCTATTTTCTGCTAAAGAGGGGTTCTGCTTTTTCTAAAATAGTGCCCATTGTCACCTCTCACCTGATAGGACTTTTAAGATATCCCACTTATTCCAGCCCCTTTTCGTGCCCAGTTTTTTCCATTATATAAACATACATAATCTTGAGCTGTTAAACTGCGTAAATACTTAGATCCCTGTCATATACCACATTTGTTTGGTTTGTAGTTTCACAAAAAAAAAAAATAGGGAGAAGCCCCTCAAAACACCAAGACCAAAGATGTGACACACACCAGAGGCTGATACAATAGAAAATAAATCAAAACATAGCCTACAGAATACTGTTATATAATAAAACATGTTCAAACATTTATTGGATGTAATCATGTTGGCAATAATCTCTCACAATTATGAATTTTAAAAACGTACATTGCAATAGACTAAGAATTACATACATACACATTATTCACTTTCTACTCCAATGTCAAGGTAAAAAGCATACCAATGTGCTGTGCGATCTTGACCATTCCTTGCAAATAAATTTATTTATTTATTTTCAAAATTTATATCCCGCTTTCTCCCGCCACAGGCAGCCCAAAGCGGCTAACAACAATGCATATAATATACTAAAAACATTTCAATTCAATTAAAAAAAACCAAAAAAATCCCACAATTCAACAATAAATTAAGACAACCATAAATCACCCCCATGCCACCCTCCCTACCCTTCTCCCTCACCAAATGCCTGATGGAACAGCCAGGTTTTGCAGTTCCTGCGGAAGGCCAGGAGGTCTGGGGCCAACCATGCCCACTGGGAGGGAATTCCAAAGGTGCAGCGTGGCTACCGAGAACGCCTTATTCTGCATGGCCCCCCGGAGAACTCGGGCGGGACCTCCAACAAGGTGCCCCCAGATGACCACAGGGGCTGATCTAAAGCCCGGGGGGGTTAGGCGGTCTCGCAAATAAGCAGGGCCCAGGCCATGTAAGGCTTTATAGGTCAAAACCAACACTTTGAATCGGGCCCGGAAGATTATTGGCAGCCAATGAAGAGATTGGAGCACTGGTATAATGTGCTCCCGGCAGCCCAACCCCACCAGGAGCCGGGCCACCGCATTCTGCACCAGCTGCAGCTTCCGAGCCGTCACCATAGGTAGCCCCACGTAGAGCGCATTGCAGTAGTCTAACCTAGAGGTAATAAAAGCATGGATGATCGTGGCCAAGTCCAGAATTGAAACCAGCGGCCAAAGCCGCCACACCAGATGTAACTGGCGGAAGACACACCTCACCACAGCCTCCACCTGGAGATCCAGGCGGAGCTGCGCATCGAGGAGCACTCCGTTTCCGCACGTGGGACGTCAGCGGTGGGCAGACTCCATCAATCAATGGAGACGTCACCTCCGCCAACCTACCCACTAACATCATCTCCATCTTGTCAGGATTCAGTTGCAGTCGGTTAGTTCTCATCCAGTCCCCTACAGCTGCCAGGCACTGGGTAAGCACCGAGACAGCCGGGCCTGGGTTGGTTGAAAATGAGAGGTAGAGTTGGGTGTCGTCAGCATATTGATGACACCTTATCCCAAACTCTCTGATCACCTCAATGAAACAATACAAGGTTTTAACAAGCCCATGGAGTATTGCATAGCACACTGGTATGCTTTTTGCCTTGATATTAGAGTATAGAGGTTCTAATCCCCATTGGAAAACAATATTAATATTTTGTATATGTAATTCTTAGTCTATTGGAATGTACGTTTTTTAAATTCATCATTGTGAGAGATTATTGCCATCATGATTACATCCAATAAATGTTTGAACATGTTTTATTACATAGCTACAGAATACTGTTTTATGTGTGTTTTTTCTATTGTATCAGCCTCTGGGGTGTGTCGCATCTTTTAGTCTTGGTTTGTAGTTTCAACTCATTATATTGTAAACCAGTAATAGGTTTCTTTTGTACCATGGGTGACGTTTTCCTATCTAACTTGGCATTTAAAAAGCAGTTGTGCAGGGGAGTAAAATAGCTGTAGAGGACTTATCCTGTAACTTAACAAAGCCATATATATGGATCTTTTTTTCCCCTTCCAATTATCCTCTGCTTTCTGAAGCAACTCTTGTAATTTTTAACTCCATTCACAACCAAACCTTTAGACTGAACGAAAATTTCGACTAGAAGGTATATGTTGGAAATCAAATTTATTTACAAATTTTTGGAACTCCATACAGCTAAATTGAGAGCCATTTACAGTAATGACCTTAGATATTCCATATCTAGCAACTACGGAATTCATCTTGATTTATAGCTTGCTGTGCTGTCGTATTGGCAAGAATAGCTATCTCTGGGAAGTGTAATAGTCTAAAAGTAAAAGATAATTTCCTTTTTATATACAAAAATGCTGGCACTGACTTTTGACCATGGTTTCAGCTAGGATTGAAACAAGAATCCATTTTTCTCATAAAAATCTTGTGAGAATTGTTACTGAGATCTTGGGACGAACTTAGTAATGGTTCGATATCTCAGTCGAGATTTTTTCTCGATTTACCATGCACCGTATATTAACTTACCGTATACCGCTTACTGTGTACCGTGTTTGTCCTGGTAAAGCACATGCACAGAATGGCTACTGCAGCTGTTCTGGGCATGCATAGTCCTCTTCCAAGAGGACTGCCATTTTAGAAAAGGGCAACCATTTTGCGATGCACATTACCAGGATGAACCCGCTACATGAATCGGTATACGGTACATCATGGTAAATGGAGAGAGATTCTCAACCGAGAAAGTGTCAAACTGTTTTAATTTCTCATACTCATCCCAATATCACCACACATCCCTTTTTAATTACTGCCAAATGACTGGCTTGGTTGTTTTTTTCTTTTTGCTAAAATTGAAATAAATTATCCCACAAAATCATTCCTAAAAAAAACCTTGGACTTATTTATTCTGTGGATGTGGCATTTTATCAATTGCTTCCACCCTTTTTATCAATCTTTATTCCCTCTTGTGTTTGTCTTTCACACATGTATGCAATTTCTTGTTGCCTACTTAGATTTTTCTTTAATTTTAATCCAGCCTCTCATGCTTTACTTAGCATCTTTTCTAATCTGCAATAATGTTGCTGTAATGTATCACTTTACCTTTGGGAAGCAAACCGGCTATGTGCCTTTTCTTTTGCTAAGCTCTTTGCCCGTACCAGCTTTTTGGGGAGGCTCCCTTTTAAAGGGCAGATTAGATGCTTTGGGGGTGGGCACCCCACCAGTATGACTGAGACTATCTTTAGGGACCTGGTTTAGGTCTGGTAGGGATCTCAGGCAGGATATTGGAAGGGCTGGTGAGGGACCAGCTGTTGGAAGGGACCCTGAGAGGTGCCCTGCTCCCTGAAGGGAGCCCTAGGGTAAAAGGGGTGTGTGTGTGTGTGTTGCTGGGGATATCCCATAAAAGGGCCCTGGTACAGGGGCTGTGCACCATCCCTTGCAACTGGGAAAGGGTGGATGCCAGAATACCCATCGCTTGCACATGTGGCTCCATAGCAGGACTCATTGAGGGCTGCTGTGAATGAAAGCTTTGACTTTCCAGTGATGGATAGTCTTGCATGCATGGCTTTTATGGGTACTTGTTGCTTTTAGGAGTAGCCTTTCTTTGGCTGTGTTTGGTCTTCCTGACATGCTCTGGACTCACCTTCCACTGAAGGGGCTCCATTGTATTTGCCTCCGTCTGGGTTTCCTCTGTGATCTCTGCCATAGAGGTCTTTGAGCCCAGCCAGGGCTCTCTTTCTGCCCAGTGAGATGCCGAGTGATGACCTCACCAGCTCCAGCACAATATTGTGTCACGAGCCAAGATGGCATCTTGGTGTCTTTGCAACCAAGAAGAAACAGGAAATGGAAGTGCTGGAGAGTACAGCAGACATGCCATGCTGAGGAGCAAGCGGTGGCAGTTGCACTTCACCGGGGGTATGTCTAGGGGCTCTACGCTTCCTGCTGCAGTGCCGATCAGTCTGAATGGGGGTGGCAGGGAGCAGCTTATGGGCAGGTATGACTGCATTCAGGGTACTTTCCTGGGTTACTTATCCCCCCAGATGGGAGAGAGCACAAGGCTACTTGTGATAATGAATGGAACCGGGGGGGGGGGGGGCAGATTTTAGTGATAGGTTACGAATTATTAACAGTAGGTCTGCAATTCCATATTCCTTCAGAACTCGGGCAAATACCATCTGGTCCTGGTGACTTGTTAGTATTTAGTTTTCAACTTGCTCTAGAACCTCCTCCAGAGTCTTGTTGATTTGTGACAGCTCTTTCAATTCATCACCTACAAAGTAAGGTCCGGCGTGGGTATCTCCCCAACATCCTCGGCAGTGAAGACCGAAGCAAAGAACTCATTCAGCTTCTCTGCAATGTTCTTTTCCTCCCTAAGCACCCCTTTCACCCCCTGGTCATCTAATGGTCCAACTTACTCTCTAGCAGGCTTCCTGCTTCTGATGCACTTGGAAAAGTTTTTATTATTAGTGTTATCATCTTTAGCAAGTTGCTCCTCAATTCTTTTTTGGCCTGCCTTATTAACTTTTTACATCTACTTTGGCAATGCTTATGCTCTTTGGGACTCTCTCCATTTTTTAAAAGAATGATTTTTTGGCTCCAATCTTCACCTCTCCATTTAGCCACAAAAGCAGACGTTTGGTCCTCTTCCTACCTTTTTTAATTTGTGGAATACATTTAATCTGAGTTTTCAAGATGGTAGTTTTTAAATAGTTTCCATGCTGCCTGTAGACATTTAATTCTTGCAACTGCTCCTTTAAGTTTCCCTCTAACTAGTTTCCTCATTTTTACATAGTTCTCCTTTCTAAAATTATATGTTAAAGCAGTGGCTTTATTTGGCATTTCCCCTCCTGAGTGTGTCAGATTTGATTATATTATGATCACTATTGCCCAGTGGCTCCAGCACCATTACCCCTCGTGCTAAATCCTGCACTCCACTTAGGACTAGATCCAGAGTGGCTCCTTCTCTTGTTGGTTCCAGGACAAGCTGCTCCAAGAAGCAGTCGTTTTGGACATCTAGAAATTTATCTCTGCATCCCACCCTGAGGAGACATTCACCCAGTCAATGTGAGGGTAATTGAAATCACCCAGTGTTACTCGCTAGTAAAAGATTTTCAAAGTTCCACCATCCTGCTAGTTTGGAGACAGAGGACTGAAACAAACTGGCTCTATAGCTAGGGCTTGTCCCTTATGTAGCCAAGGTGCGTTTCTGGTTTGTCTGCCACCTGCTGGATGGAACAACCCGCCTTAAGACTGCTGTGCACAGACCATTGGAGGAGTGTAATCACTTTGAACATAGAAAGTGCTGTATAACTAAGAATTAACTATTGTTTGTCTTCTGTCATTCTGAGTGGCCAAAGAGGGACATAAACTCTGCCCCCTAATGCATGCAAACTTGAGTGCACTGCACATAAACCATCAAGTGGCTCCCCTAACTGGTGGGGGTGGCTGGCTCTAGTGGTGGCCTGGCAAGCCAGGGCTCTGGTGTTCTTGTTACAGACGTGCTGGTGCCCCTTGTGTTGTGTGGAGGCTTTGGCAGTGGCCAAAAGCATGGCATTGCCCATATTAAGTGGGACTGCAAGACTCCTCCCTATGGGTGAAGTGGTCCCACGTAAAGCAGGATTACTAAGAGGGCTGCGTGCCCCTCCCCCTTCACTCTTTACTGCCTGGATTGGAAGGAATATCTTGTTCAGTAGCCAACTTGGAAATGAACCTGCCTAGCCAGCTGTGTTCATCCAGCTACATAAGTCGTGATGAGGCAAACTGACAGCCTTGGGGGTGCATGTTCACATCGAGAAAAGAAATGCTCCCGCCTAAGCATTGTTGGCATCCTTGGGGCTGTAGTTCTCTTGTTGTTTTTATTATTATTATTTATATAGCACCAGCAATGTACCTGGCACTTTACGATTGGAAGAGACAGTCAGTTTTTTGCTGCTTTAATCCATGGATGCTACTCCAGGTCAGCTAGCCAGCAGGTAATGGACCTCTGGCCAATGGAAAGCGAAGTGAGGGGAGGGGGGTGGGGAATGTGTTGCAAGTCACAGAAAGGTCAGAATGATTAGGCAATTGGGTGCCTCCCTTATCTGTAAGAAACATGTGGGGAGAAATCAGTCTCCTACACAGCATGACTTTCCACTGAAGTTGGCAAATAAGGCTTGTTTAGACTTCTTTTTCTTTTGGGTTTCTAAACAGAATGAATTCTTTTAGTTTCTTTAATACTCTCTCTGGTTCAGAGTTCTACTGCTTCTCGATCAAAGGCATGTAGACAAAATGGTCAATAGTTCGTCCGCCCTAAATAAGCATCAAAGTCTCCATTATCTATTAATAGCGTCTTCGGTTGAGGTTGTTGGATATGGTGGTAAATGTTCCCTTTTCTCACCAACAGCTGAGTAGCAGGTCTTGCATAGGGATGACAGTACTGAATTTTAAAGTGTTATGTAATGAACTATAAACTTTGGGTGTTTTTATAAACAAGACGATAGCCTGCTGGAGTCTGTCAGTCTATGCAGCCCCTGCTCGGCTCCCAATCACATTTTAGCATGTAAACCTAATAAATGGGCAGCCCGCTTTGTGCATTTTATATTCTGGCGGCAACTGCCATCGGTAGCGCCACTCGGCACGTTTTCTCTTCCCCGGCCCTGGCTCTGATGGAAAGGAGAATCGCAGCCAGGGAAGAAGCCTTCCCTGGCTGCGACCCCACCCCAACCCACTTCCATTAGAAGCAGCACTAGCGCACTCTCTCTCCGCTGCCAGGCGACTGAGTGCGAGGCGGGGTGGTGGTGGTGCAGGAATGACCTCCAGAGAATCTGCGCCCATGTTCTCTCTGTTTTGGGAAAGGAGCGAAAGGAACTGAGGGAGGGATGAGTCTCCTCTGGAGGTTTTGTGGGGCTTCTGCACTCTCCTTGGTTCTTTTCCCAAACAGACTCCTTCAGAGGAGCCTCGCCCCCCTCCGGTCTTTTCCCAAATGGAGAGAGGAGTGTGAGTGCAAATCCTCTAGAGAAGGGCCTTCTTGCACCCCTGCCTCACTCTCTCCTCTAGCCGCTGCCTCTCAGCGGAGAGAATGCACTAGGCACAACTCCATGGTGCTGGCAGACCTAGATGCAGGTGAGGCTGCACAGAGCCGAATTAATGAGATGCGGCCCTGAAGGCCGCTCGCAGTGGACCCACAATGTCTCTGGATGCTGCTGCGAGTTGGGGCTGCATGAGGGGTGTGGGCTGACCTTTGGTGAACGCTTAATAGATGGGCGTGTGTCCCTGCGGGGGTGCTAACATGGGCTCCTGTCTCATTTATTGGCCTCCTTTGTTTCTCAAGGGTAGAGTGAAATAGTTGGTGCATGTCAAGTGTTGCAGTCTAAGGGAATAAGAAAACAAACTTAACTTCAATTAGAAATGTCCTCCGGACTGCTTTTTTGGTGCCATTTACCTCTAAGCAAGTGCTCCAAGCTATTAATCCTACTTAATTCTTGGTGTAGTTGGGAATAATCCTGGTGAAGTCAGTATAACTGTACTTAAGAGCCAGAACCCATGCAGTTCTGTTCAAAGTAAGTTCATAAAGAACACGCTTATGACATAGGGTTACCACCTCCCTCCAGGAAGAAGAAACCCAGAGGAGGTGGGACAAAGGCTGTCGCATCCCCTTTCTGATGTAACCCTGCCCACGCACAACACTGGGACATCGCAGCACTCGGTAGGGGTAGGCCACAGCGCAAAGGGGGCAGGAAAGCCTCGGTGCATCATGGAGCACTCCCAGACTTCAAACCTGCTGGACCAGGGACGGACGGAGTCCATCAATGATGTGGGGGGCCACCAACTCTCCTGCCCCATTACCCACCAGCTTCACCTCTGTCTTGTCAGGATTCAGCTTCGGATGACTCGCCCTCATCCAGTCCCCCACAGCTGCCAAGTATTGAAACTGCCGGGTCTGGGTTGGATGAAAAAGAGAGGTATAATTGTGTCATTGGCGTACTGATGACACCGCACGCTGAACCCTCTCATGACCTCACCCAGCGGCTGCATGTACATGTTGAACAGGAGAGGGGACAGAATGGAACCTTGCGGGACCCCTCATGTGAGGCCCCGGATGGCACGATGAGTGTTTCCTCAGCACCACACGCTGGGTTCTTCCAGACAGCAAAGAGGGGAACAATTAAAGAACAGTGTGGCCCACCCCTGCCCAGTTCTGCAAGTGAGTCACCAACAACTTGTGGTCAGCCATGTCAAAAGCCGCTGATCTAATAAAATCAGTAAAGTGGATCAACTCTGATCCAACTCTTGGCGAAGGTCATTGGCCAGGGCCACCAATGCAGTATCCATGCCATAACCCAGGCAAAAACCAGACTGTGAAGGATCTAAAAAAACTGATGCAGTCCAGGTGCCCCTGGAGCTGTTTAGCCACCACCTGCCTCAGAGAGCGGACCATTAGAACTGGTCCAGCACCCATCTGGGAACAGACATGCGCCAAGGGATCAGCCCGTAGGAGGTAGTGATCCCTCCATGACGAAGGTACTAACCCCGCATCCTCCACTAACGGATTTTCCACCTCAAGGCCAGTGCAGAAAACCAGGTCCAAGGTATGTCCCCCCTCGTGTGTTGGGCCCCTTACCACCTGAGAGAGGCTCATGGTTGTCATGGCGACCATGAACTCATACTCTGCTTCTCCAAGCCTAGTGTCTGTGTACGTTGAAGTCTCCCAGGACTAATGCCCTCAGGGACCACAATACCACTTCTGACACCAGCTCAGCTAGAGCATGTAGGGATGCTGCAGCACCGGTGGGAGCACGGTATACTAACGGCACTCACAGTATGTATCTGGCCAGACCAACCCCTGATCAGTCTCAGACCAAATCGATAATGAGATGAAGAGCCTCAATAGCTGGTAACAACTGTACTGGGTGTTTCCTAATGGCCCAAGACTCTTTAAAAATAATGGCTACACAGTTGGTCTTTCTTCCCCCCCCCCCACGCTCCGTCCCTCAGGGCAGGTGCTGTACAGAGTACCTGGCCAGAACAAGGTCAGCCAATACAAGCCCCAACTCAGTGTCCAGCTAGATCTCCATAATACATGAAATCAGCCGCCTCATCCAGGATTAATTTCCTGACTGTTGGTGATGTCTCATTTTACCAGCATCATAACCAGACCTGCGGCCTTCAGGCCCTGATCCATCCAGTCACCTGCTTGGGGGCTAGCAAGGGGAACAGATAAGTGCCTCTCCTGCCTTGCTGTTTGAACCAGGCCCCCAAAAGTACCATATCTACCCCGGCCCATCACAACCCCAATGGCCGTTCTCCCCCTGGTGAGCACCCCCAGGCACCTCCTTCGTGGCCATCCTGCCAGAGACCCCATTCTCCTCAAAAATCTCCTATCTCCCTCTCACTTGGGGATACAACTCTCCCCTCTTGAGGATCAATCCCCTCCTTTCACTGAAGAGAAAGAATCCAGTCCCCCTTCCTCTCACCAGAGGACAGGTCATACCCTAATGACCCCACCTAAACAACAAACTAAACCTCCCAACCTGAAATCAGAACCGCCCAACCCAAAGGACAACCATAAAATGTCTAATATTAAAATTGTAACAGTCCACCCCTTGCCGTGTAACTAACACACACACACACCGGGCCCTTTGACACGGCTCTTAAGGTGTGCGGCCTGTCATGCACCTGCGGTGGTGCCAAGTCACACACCACCTTTAGTCTCCTCCCCCCCCACCTGCAAGGGAATGGGGGGGTATCATGGAATCTGGGGGGTGGGGTCTGGTCTCAGCCCTGCTGGGCTGAGCCCTACCTGGCTCCCAGCCCCCAACATGACGGCAGCAGCTGGTGATTGCAGGCAGCAGGGACAGGCAGGAGTTGGGGCGAGGCAGCGGTAGCGGGCCACATGTTGCCTTTACGCCCCGCCCTCCCCGCCCTTGCCAAACTGGAAGTCTTTCCAGTAAGTGTGAGTTGGACGCTTAACCTAAATCTGATGCAGTGGCCGATATGGAAATCACACACAGTCTCATGAACTTCCTTGGTGTATTTGCAAACCATCCCAAACATGAATTGCCTTCCCTGCCCAAAATTGCTTGAGATGGGAGTGTCTCCCTCCAACAGACAATTGGTGCTAGAGTAGTTCTTTCAAATTTTCTGCACATGAAGGTGGATTCTTACAATGAAACCTATAATGTTAAGGCTCCCCCAGTAACTCTGCGACTTTTGGAAATGGTTCAAGCAGGAAAGCTGCATCCAACCTGATGTTGCTTACATGAGAGAAACAGGGCCAGACTTAGGAATTTTGCACCCCCAGGCCCTTCTCAGGCTGCTGCCGCCAAGCCCTGTCACAAGCCCCGTCCGCAAGCCAAGCCCCACCCCCATGCTGTATGTTCGTGGGTGGGGGAGCCCCATGTGAACGATGCAGCGCACGCCCCTGCAGTGAATGGGGGTTGCATGCATGTGCCTACCTAACACAACCCCAGTCACCCCTCACTCGTCCTCATGCACGGAGCAACCAGGGAAAATGATGGTTGCTGTGTGGGTGTGGATGAGTGGGGGGTGAGTAGGGATGCGTGTGCGCTTGTGTGCATGCACCGCCCAGGCACTGGCACATCCACAGCCCCCCTGCAGAGCCATGTAAAAAGGGCCTGTGAGGAGCCACTCAGAACAGAAGGTTGCTGTCTTGTAAATAAGGTTCTTCGAGGTGGCTCCAAACATTCTCAGAACCACCACCTTTCCAGCCCCGCATGGAATTTTTTTCTTGTATTTCTAGAAAGGGTTGGAAGGAACTGGTATTCTGAGGGGGAAAGTGCTTTTTATACTAGAGGCGCTCGAGCCCATCACGTGGACTATTTAAATAGGGTGAACATGCACAACCTAGTTGTGAGAATGTTAGGTGCCATCTCGAAGAACCTTCTTTACAAGGCCACAACTTTCTGATCACTCACATGGGGAGGAATTGTTTGTAAACAACTTTATTTGTTTACAAATAAAGCCCGATCAGTGTCACTGTTTGCTGCTGCTGCACTACTAGCAGGCAGCAAGAAGGTAGAGGCAGGTGAGGGACGGGGACCCAGGCAGCAGGGTTCGCCTGTGGGCAGCAGCCTCCAGCCATGCAGGGAGGGGAAAAAAACGGAGCGGGTGGTACCAGCAATTGCCGCCTGCCCCTAAGTCCGGGCCTGAAGATAAATCAATCGTTCAGCGTTCAGGCTCTATTTAAGACAAGAAATGGATTGCAGAAGCTGGGAGCAAGGCCTTCTTTGTACATCCTTTCCTGTGTTACTGAGTGTGTGAACATTTGGAAGTGTGTAGCTAGCCACCACACATTCCTTGCTACTGCAGAATTGCTCCACCTTCTGAGCATTCATATTTTTACATTCGTAAGCAGTGTAATATTTCTGCTAGCCCTTGCAAAGCATTCACATATTATGCCAATTCTGCAGATAAGGAATGTGTGGTGGGGTAGGCAGAGGGCGAGAGGTGAGGTCCAAGTCTGTGTACTACACTACACTGACAATAACTGCATGCCCATGGATCCTCTGGAGTGACAGTGGTCTGCAATTGAGGAGTTTGGAGAGCAATTTCTCCCCCTTTGGTTCCAACACCAGGGAGGTACGCCTAGTATAGTGGTGGTAAGCTGTCTTTATTAGAATCCTATATATAATAGTACAAAAGCCTGATCCATGTTCAGACCAGACCAATTTATAGAGCATACAGCAGCCCGATCCCAGCCAGTCTGGTCTGAAACCTGGAATACAAACTTCTGCTTTCCTACAGTCATGTGAGGTAAACCACAATCAAACCTTGTTTACCTGACTCTAGGGTATAAACAGTAGGTAAAACTTGAATCTGAATACTACGCCTAAGATTATTCATGTGTTTGAGTTACACCCAGGGTGATTCCCTGTGAGGTAGCTCCTTAAGATGTTAGATAGTTTGATTAAGAGATGATGGGGGAGATTTTTACCTTTGGGAGGAGGAGGTAGTCTTAATGACTCTAGCCAGTGCCCATTGTTCTGTTCAAGGAGCACATGGTTAGTTATCTTACCTAGCAACTGAAGACTATGATACTATAAAGGGGAGTGGGCGTGGTACAGGGGAGAGACTGACTAGGACGGAGAGACTGATAAAGCAGTGCTAAAATAGATTAGAAAGGCTATTAAAGTTGGCAATATAATAATGGGTGACTTCAATTACCCTAATATTGATTGGGGGAATGTTTCCTCGGGGTGGGACGTGCAGTTCAATTTTCTGGATGCCCTAAATGACTGTTTCCTAGAACAGCTGCTTCTGGAACCAACAAGAGGAGGAGCTATTCTAGATCTAGTTCTGAGTGGCACACAGGACCTGGTGCAAGGAGTAACTATGGAGGAGCCACTAGGCAATAAAGATCATAATATGATCACATTTGACATAATTTCTGTAGGGAGAAAGATAAAGAAAAGTACAACAGTAGCATTTAACTTTAAAAGGGGAGACTATGACAACATGAGGAAATTAGAAAAAAGAAATTAAAAAGCCCAGTTGCAATGGCTACAAGTTTGCAAAAGACGTGGAGGCTGTTTAAAAGCACCCTTCTGGAAGCCCAGATTAAATGCATCCCGCAAGTTAAAAAAGGAAGCAGGAAGACCAAAGGTCTTCCACTGTGGCTAAATGGGGAGGTGAAGGAGGCTATTAGAGCCAAAAAGGCATCCTTTAAGAAATGGAAGGCTAGTCCCAATTAAAATAATACAAAAGAGCATAAACACTGGCAATGTAAATGTAAAGTGTTAATAAGGCAGGCCAAGAGAGATTTTGAAGGGAGGCTTGCTAAAGAG
>QEPC01007647.1:1014402-1083699 GCA_003113815.1 Sphenodon punctatus
AATCCGGTACCCGGTCCGGATTACCGGGTCGAATCCGATAATGCCGGTACGCCTGGTACCGGCATTATCGGATACCGGATTTTACCGGTTTCCCGCCTCTATGAAATACCAGAGTGTGGGAGAACTTGTCAACTTCATTTTCAGCACTCTGAGTGCTACCCTTAATAGTAAAAGGAACCACAATTTTCAGATGGAACAGGGTTCTTCTCTCTTCCCCACAACTCATTGGGGTCCATTTTAATAGAGGTGCATACTGGATTTACCTCCCACTGGAAACCACTTAAACTGTACTTGCTTTAGACGTAGCTTTCTGTCTTGGAAACTTGTTTCATTGGCCTTGATGGTAATTAAATTAATTAACCTACAAAGTCTTGCACTTAGCCACATGATACTGAGGGATGTTCTCCTCTGCCACTATAAACATCTGTAGCCTTGAAGAATGTGTTGGAATTATTCTAAGCCTAACCAGTACAAAATGATTTAAGAGTGCATTAAAGTTGCTATTTTGGCTTTTTTGTTTTTGTTTTTTAAAATAAATGATCAATTGTAATGTACATTCATGGGGCCTTGACCTAAATCAGGCCTCTAGGTGCTGCCATAATATAAATATGAATAAGTTCACACTGTGCATCTCATAAAGTAAAAAATGCTTCCGATGGTACTTTTTGTTCTTGAGAACAATTCTGTTCTTGACTGTATTGGGAGACTCAGGGTATGGTGTGAGAACAATGGCTCTTCCTGCAGAAACAACTGGGTGTAGAGCAGCCTCCTTCCCTTTCTAAAAGATTTATATAGGCAAAACATTATTCAGTGGATGCAGTTTTCCAAACCATTCTGCTCTGGCCTCTTGTGGTGCAAAATAAGTCAGTGGTACAGTTCAGGGGACCCAAAGAAGACAATTACCAAGCCTCACATTTGTTTTAAAACCCAAAATTGCAAGACGTGTTGGAAAACTGCTATGCCTCCTCCTGCTGCGGTGCAGGTCAGACACCTGTCAAGACCAGGCTGCTCCAAGGCCCAGCACCTCTTGTGGCTCTTTGCAGGGGCAGTTGTGAGGTGGGGTTTGAGGTTGGATCAGCCTGGAGCAAGCAAGCAGATGCATACCTCCAAGACCCATGGCAAGGGAAGCTGTGGAAACGAGCTATACTTGTATCTCCTATCAGCAACTCTGCAGCATTGGTTGCACCCAGTGGCTGTGACCCTTGCAGAATGGAAGAGGAAATTCCCTACTAGCAGTCACTGCTGGACAGGCTCAAATGGCATGTTTAAAAATGGGGGCAGCTGTGATAGGGTCCAGGGAGGGTGATGTGAGATGCATGCAGCTCACAAAGCTACATCAGCCGTGGCTTCTGAGATGGTGACAGGGCCTAAAAATCAAGCTACTCATGAGGGTGGAGCCCACTGACTAGGGAAGCAAGGGTCCAGACCAGGTGGGATCTGGTCAGTATTTGAGCTTGATGGTTGCTAAAGCTGCCGCTGCCATGACCTCAGGTGGCAAAGCATGCAAAAGTATATCCGGTATAGGAGAGCCCCGTTTGCAGCGCTGAGACTAGGACTCAGCACTGACCTGCTCCAAGCACAAAGCCCTACACTCCCTTCCCCCCCACCCCACCCCCAGGTCAACAATGGGCAAGTAATTTCTATGTTTGACCAGCAGAAGGAGCCTTTTAAAACAGCCCTGGGTCTACATCACTTTTCTCTCACAGTAGAGTGTAACTGCCCCATCTAGCCCTCTAGGATCAGCAGCTTGGATGACTGTTCTCCCCTTTTATTGTTAATGGATTGGATGGGGGCTGGATTGGGTAGGATTTTTTATTGTATCTCTTTTTTAAGGGTCTTTTAAACTGTATTATGTGTGTGTTTGTAAGCTGTTCTGAGTCTTCAGGGAAGGACGGAGTATAAATGTAAATCATTAAACAATAATTCCATAATAGAAAAACCTCTAAAATATTTAATATCAAATAGGTAAGCTGTTGAAAAATCCTCTTATGCCCCTTCCTTCTCTTGCTAAGCCTGAATAATATTGGCTATTGTGGGTAGCCCTGAAATTCCCCATACTCTTAAGTTCTTTGGGATGTATATTTCAGTTGAACTTCATTCTGCTTGGAAGCCTTTTGCTGCTTGTGGTTTTGGTTTTCTATTTGGAGCATTCTGTTGCATTCCTCCAGAGAGATGGGCTAGGCACGATGCCAGAAAGCCTCCAGTTTTCTGAAACATCAATCAGCTATCGTGGTGGTGACTGATCTCCCTAGAGAGCAAGCAAAAAGGTTGGGAAAACTCTGGGCCGTCAAATCACCACATTCAAGATTGTATTTATTTTAAGAATATTTATCCCGTCCCTCCTGCCACAGGCAGCTCGTGACTTGTCATCAAAATAAAAGCACTTGGGTAAAGCTAATGCATTGCAAACAGACCATACCAATGCCATCTTCAGTTCAGCAAGAAAGCCAGTTGTGCTGTTGTATTGGTGTAAACTTAATTTGTGAAACTCTGTGCTATTGCTTCTAAGACCTTGTTCATATGAACGGACCATGCTGGGGTAGTTAATTCTGGGATGCTTATTGGTGATGATTCATCTTGCAAACGTTTGCATGAATACTGTTGCCCATGGGGGAGGTACCACCATGGGGTACATTTGGGTGTTAAATTGGATTATGCATAGTTAATACTTTCCCCTGTTCGTACAAAAAACGAACCCCTGACAATAACCTACTCTGGAGTATGTATTTAATTGGGGGGGGGGGGGGAGGATAGCCTGCCCTGGGGGTAGCCATACTCTTTTGTGTAGAAATGAGTGAGCAGGATGTCCAAGGCAAATGTAAGAGTAGCTTTCAAAGAGTGATTGTGAATGAAGCCTTTGTACTCCTATGTCACATTATAACATCATTGTCAGAGGTGGTCCGCCAGGGGGAATTCCATTTTGTTTGTTTTGTTTTTGGTGGTTTTGATTCATTTCCCCCAGGATTTCTGTATTTAATTGCAGATTTGGATTTTTCCCATTTGAAGTCTGAGAAGCTTTTTGTCCACCATTGGTCCCAGGGCGGTGGGTCTGAGCTCTCCCCATTTCCCCCAGGGCGGTACTTACCAGCCTTGAAGGGTTGATTTGAAGCAGTGCTGTGAGGGCTCTGGCAGGCTCCCTTGCCACAGCATTCTCCCTACTCTTTATTGCACATGTGCAAAATGGCTGCTGCACTTAACCAAAAAGGCAGCAGCCAAAATGACAGGGAGAACACCACGGCGAGGGAGCCTGCTGGAGCCCCCGCAACAGTGGTGGTGCTTGAATCAAGGCCTCCGAGTCGGTAAGTACCACTCCAGGGCCTGCGGGGAAGGATTCTGGATCCGGAAGTCTGGATCCCATTTTAGTAGGGTCAATTATGGGATTTTACAGATTAACCCATATTAGTCCAAAACCGTAATTCCTACCTTTTGATCATTGTGAAACCAGACGAAGTGGTGTTGGGGGAGATCTGGGGACAAACGCATGCCATTGGTAACACATTTGAACAAGTCGCATGAAAATGATCAGTGCTTAAAGGTACAGTGTCTGTCTTATGATGTGGCATTGTGATGGGCCCTAAGTGGTAGTGGGAATTGGCATTGCCATCCTGTTGGAGGCCGACTAGAAGTGACTCGGCTACAGGTGGCAGAATCCCAGATGTGCGGGTGTGGCTGACCTTCATAGAGAGAGAGAGTGTATTCCCCTTAAAATCCTTATTGATTCTAGGTTAGAAATAAAAGGAATTATAATCTGTTTTGGAAATGTCGGGTTTATATTTATTCTTATTTTTAATTTTGTTAACCTCTTTTGGAAATCTTTGCGTTTTGATGTTTTCGATGTAAATTTTGTTTATTATTATACTTTTATATTAATGTCTGTTTAATGTTGGCTTTTTAATCCATTGGTATAGTTTTATCAACGATGATTATTTCCTGTGGGAATGTTATATTTTTGCTTTGTTGTTAAAGCCTTGGGGTTGCCCAAGTGAGAATACGTATAGCAGGGGTTAAGCGTGCTGCCGTAAGCCCCGAGATGGGCAAGGCAATCTGTTAACTTCCCAAATTGTAATATAGCCCGTATCGCCCGTGTATGTTTCAGGATTTTACCATGGTGATGACATGTTTGCCCTTATTTATTTAAAATGGGTTGGCAGCATAAGGGGGGCTGCATACTCAGAGGTCAAATGCTAGGGCATGATACCTGATATTCCTTACGTGGGTGGTATTGTTGGGGGTATTTTTGGGGGTATCATGGAGCTTGGGGTTATTTGGGAGTATATTTTCCCATGGTATGCCTCTTTCTCACCTATTTTTAAGGATTTAGGTTGTAAAATCAATGAGGTGAGAGGGGTTGATACATGAGGGATGGTGCGATAAACCAATTATTTTCTGGCGCTGAGCTGTTTTAACTATTCGTACAATATTTGATTACACAGTTGATTTTGTTTGTATTGTCAAGTATTGTGGTGATTGGGTTTTTAAAATTTATTTATTGTTATGGCCTATGACTAAACGAATAAAATTTTGATTTGATTTAAAGAGAGAGCTAAACTTCACTAGGCCAGCACCAGGGATGAGCAGGAAGGTAAAAGTGAATAAGGGCCCTCAGAAGGCATGCTTGGTTGCTGCCCAAGAACTTTGGAACTCTCTTCTCCCAGAGGCCTGCCAGAGGCAGTGTACAACTCTTCTGTTTGACAGCGCTTTTGGCAGGTGGGGATAGAGGCTGGGTGGGTGGGATTTTGGGGTGTGAAAGTAGGTATTTTACGGGTTTATTATATTTTTTTATCGTTACTGTTTTTGTGGTTTGTTTTTGTAAACAGCCCTGAGCCTTTGGGGAAGGGTGGGATATAAATTTTAATAAATAAATAAGATACTAAGTTTTCAGCTGCAGGGCTTGCTTAGAGGGCCAGGCCTGACATGAACCTTTGACTGAATTTTTTTTTTAGACCTTGGCTTGAGCAAAACCTGAAACAACAGCATAGCCTCTAGGATTCCCTTGGCAGAAAGACGTTTTATGTGTACTTGGTGCTATATAGTTGAATTAAAATATTCAATAGCCATGTGGACTTTTTTTTTAAAATGTGTGCCCCTTTGCTTTAGTTAAAGGGTAACAGAGGTGGAAAGGGAGGCACAACTGGCGCTTTTGCAGTCCCCGCTTCTCAAATTTTGGGTTTTCGATTGAAGGCTAGAAACCAATTCAGTGTTTTTTCACTTAACTGACCTGTGTGTTTTCTTCTCTCCCATGCAGATACTGCGCTATAGAAGATGCACTATTACCGATATTCTAATGCTGAAGTCAGCTGTTTGTACAAATATCTGCTCTTCAGCTACAACATAGTCTTCTGGGTGAGTACAAAGCAAATGCTTTCCTTCTGTAGCATGGGATTCGCCTGCCTCAAATGTCCACATGCGTATTGCTTAGAGTCCATTTGTGATTTGGCCTGGAGAAGAAGTGAACTTTTGGATGCCTCCGCTAATCAGTTCACATGCAAATGGGTTGGGGAGATGGGGCCTGCCTGAGTTGAGAGTGGAGCATGTTGAGATGCAAGGGGCACGGACGGCATGATCACCAGAGCGCTTTGCAAGTGGGTAGGACAGAACCTGCCCACCAATGGAGCACTTAGGTGAGCCTTCTGGGCCCTGTCTCTTTGCCCCAGCACATCCCACTGCTGAGATAGTCCTGCCTCTGTCCTTTTTTTCCTGCCTGTGGAAATGTGCAGCTTCCCCACCCCTGCCAAATAGCAGTACATATAAGCGGCATGGCACAATGTGGCTGCCTACGTCTGTCTTACAGTAAAGGCCACCCTGTGTAAGAGTGCAGCACAGGGGATGTGTCCCCCACAAACGTCCTTCCCCTGCAGTTTCTGAGTCCTGGAGGAGGACTTTTGTGAGTCACAGGGATGCAGGCTAACCCCTGCCTCCCCTCTGCCCAATCCTCCATTTTAGCCCAAAGTCTTGCAACTGTAGAGAAAACCGATCTTTTATGTGCGGACTGCCTGTGCCAGCCTTGCATCTTTCTCCGTAGGTTTCTGGGACTTAAGCTGCTTGCCCACATTACACAAACTAGCGTTAATTTCTATCCAACATTAGTTTGTGTAACGCAGGCAAGCAGCGTTCCTCATTCAGCAGGGAAACTAATGTTCGTTTAATCTCCGATGCCAAGACTGAAAATCCCCATCACACCTGCAAACTCGCGTTACTGATAATTTAACGTGAGAGAGGTTTGCATGATAAAATCAGTACATGGGCAAGCAGCCCCAAACTACCACTAACCAAAACAAACACAGCCCTGCTGAAGCTGCCCCTTCTGTGAATGCTATTTCTAAGACTCGCGTTCTGGAAGCTGCTTTACTGTATTCGGTGCACCATGTGGCTAACCCAGATTGCACTGGAGTCAAAAGAAGGGTGGAGGAGGGAAATGGAAGACAGGTCGTCTTCATGGAACATCAAGTACCATGGCAAGAACTATACTGATTTGCCCAAGCTAAAGAGCTGGCCCTGAATATGTGAATAAAAGGAGAGAGATGGAAGCCTCTCTCCTGTAGCATCTTATTTTGCAATGTAGTGGAGCTGATGGTGCACTATAGAACATTTATTATATGAAAGAAAAAAATGCTGTTGCCCAAAGAGACTTTTTGTCCCTCTTCCATGATGGTGGCATGGTACAAGTCCATAATCTTGTCCAGCACACAAACATACTACTGCTAAATCCTTGAGGGGTCTCATATCGCTGTTTTTAGATGATAGATTATAACATTCTACTGGGTTTATGTCCTTTTTAAAGGTGATTGTGTGTACAAGTGGAACGTTAAAAACGTTGATGCTTCTAGGTTTTAGAAGGTTTTTGTAAAACACCTTTTTCATGTTTTTATTAAAACATAAGTAACATTTTAGATTGTAAGCTCTCGGGCAGGGACCGTGTCCATCTTTTTCTCTGTAAAGCGCCAGGTACATCACAGGCGCTATATAAAAGCATGATGATGATACATCAGTCAATTTTCCCATCTGTAGAAGTAGAACATTCTGCTCCCTTTAAACTCCAGAGTAGCTTGACAGAGTTCGCTTAAACTGTTTTGTCAAGCCAGTCCAGAGTTTAGACAACCAGGAACAGAATGCCCTAATAAAACATCAGAGCAGTGTTGTGGCTGTGATGCTGTGAACAGAAACTGGAATGATTATAATGATGTCATTCCGACAAGCCGGGGAAGAAAGATTTCAGAAAGTGTATTGTGGTTGTTCTAAAAAACAGCCATGTACCCTTCAAGGTGTATCAAGGGAAGAGTAAAAATTGTACACTTTGTTTGTAGATTATCTTTATGTAAATCTAGTTATAATGCTGGGACAAATTGTACCTGTACTGTTGGGAAACAGATGAGGATCACCTGGGCAAAAGGAAAGTGGTAATTTGTCAAAAGAACTAATGGAGTGAGGTAAGAGGATGTTTGCCAGGTCCACTTTCTGAGGGGGCTTCTCTATGCATTGTTCCATTTGCCTAATAAGAGCAGACTTTGTTTGGTCACACAAACCCAGGAGTTACCCATGGAGGGAGGCCCACAGAGTAGGTTTTATTGCTCAGCAGGCCCACAGAACACACTACTGAATGAAGGTCTGTTCGGCAGTGGGGATTTGGGTTTGTCAGTTTCACCAGCAGAGCCCATTTTAGCAGGGAGAGCTTTACCCAGTCGGTTTCACCAGTGGGATCATAGCCTTGCTGTTGGAGCTTTGTCTGGTGCTCAAGTCTTGCCCAGCAGATAATATAGCCTTAATGAGAGCTCCGCTTAGCCGGTTTCATTAGCAAGGAAGATAGTCTTGCAGCAGGGAACTTTTGCTTTGCCAATTTTACCAGTGAGCCTTTTGGACTTCACCCATTTATGCTGCCACCTAATGGGCTCCCCCTGTTGGTCAGAGGGTAAAAACAGATGGGACGCTATTCCGCTGGAGCCCATGTATTCCGCTGGAGCCCATGTTTGGTCTGCTCATCCCCCACAAACTCCCCCACTTGCATATTTAGCATGCCCAATATAATAAATGGGCAACCCCCTGCTTGTATTTCATGTGCTTGCGACCGCCTCCACTCAGTGGTGCTAGCAATCTCCCTGTCCCCGGGCCACTGACAGCCGGTGTGGAGAAGGGAGCATGATTGGGACCACTGACAGCCGGTGGGGAGAGGAGAGTGCAGTTGCACCCAGGGACGCTGACAGCCGGTGGAGAGAGGAGAACGGTGGCCTTAGCACAATTGTGCTTGGGCTGCTGTCTTCCTCTTCCTGCTTGCAGTCATCAGGGAGATTGCTAGGCACAAGTCTATGGTGCTTGCAAACCTGAATGTGGGTAAGACTGTGGGTGAACCTAATTAATGGGATACGGCCACGTTGGCACCCATTAGTCTGGCTTCACCCTCACAGTGGACCTGCGATGTCCCTAGACTCTGACATTGGTGGTGGCCACGTGGCGGGTGAGGGCTAACATTTGGGGGCCACCTAACAAATGAGCAGGTGGATGCACCTGGCGTGGGCTAATGTGGGCTATCATCTCATTTGAAAATGCCCAGAGTCCATAGGCAGCGTAAATACGGAACAGCATGGACATTTGCTCATGCTACTCCACTGCAGATGATGATGCAGTGAGTACCATGGGCTTTATTTTCCTCCATGGTTAACTGTAATGGGTAGAGCCACTCAGTAGAGCATCTTACTGAAATATATTTAGAGAGAGAAGGTGGTTGCTGTGTGGGTCCCAAACAAAAAAGATGGAATCAAAGTGGTTTAAGTAATCACTTTTATTGGACCAGCTGTAGTTGGTGAGATCATGCAAGCTTTTGGGTCACACAGGGCACTTTCTCTGGCATGTAACAAGTCTGAACTTGAGACTGAGGAAGTGCAGGACAGAGAGAGACGAGAGGAGATGGTGGCCACTCTCGCACCTTACCGGGGGAGGCAGGAAAACGTCTGTGGTGACAATCGTGGCTCTATTCTCAAGGGAATTAGTGCATGTGTGAATGTACTATTCCGCTTTTATCCCACGAGAACACTCATGCATGACTGGGTCCCCAAATGTAGCTTTTACAATGATGGGAGTTTTTGTGGGATAAAAGAGAAATAGTGCATTCCCACGCAAGCTGCTTCTCATGAGAATACATCTGTGATGGTGTTCACAGATGTCTCCCTGCCTCCCCAGTAACATGTGAAAGTGGCCAGTGTCTTGGGGGGAGCAGTTTGAGGGACACTATTCACCAATTCTGTTAACTTGCCAAGAAACTGACTGGCTGTGTGCATCTGCGTGTGTTTTCAAATTGGCCATGTCTGTTTCCTTAAGCTAAGCATTTATCGTAAGTGTATGACAGATTCATAATATTGGTCTTGGCCACACACTTTGTCAGATATATTATGTGAAAACTGAAAAGATGACAGAGCGCCTTTTCCATTCATTTGTTTTCCCTCGTCTCCTCCCTTTTTTCCATCCTCCTCCCAGAAAATGTCAGGTTCAGATCTGTAAACTGGCAGAGAGGCTCTTCTGGCTTTACATAAACACATATACGTACTTTCTTTCATCCTTATCGAAGACACCACACTGTCAGCATTTCCTGCTTTTTTTTCCCTGGTATCGGTTGCTGTTTGAAAGGTAGCAATGAAAGCAGGATTTAGGCTTTGAAGCTTAACACAATGCTTGCTCTATGCTCTCTTTTTCCCCCCCTATGTCTGTCCCGAACATCAACAGTTTGCATACTTAAACTCTTAACTAGATAGCAATCATCCTTGCATGCTTTGCTGGTCTGTTCAGTGTCTGCAGTCAGTGTTTGGATGCTTGTAGTGCAGTTGAACAGTATGATACGGATATGATTTTAAGACTAGAACCTGAGTGTAGCAGGGTGTCGTTCCCTGGGGTAAGTCCCTGCAGGACCAATCCCACAGTCTCCAACTCTTCATGGAAATTAGCTCAAATGTCCTTTATTCCCTTAATGCACATAGACACAGTTCTCCACCCTGTACATACAGTCCTTTAGCCAGGCATCAACCCTTTGCCTTTTACTCACTCGTTAGGCCAGGCCCAATCTCAGCTGTCCTCTAGCAAGTCAGGCACTTGTCTGAGCTGCTGGCTCATCTGCCAGAAGCTCCAGCAGTCTTGACCTTCACTTGAGTCGGGGTACCTTCCTTCTGGCCCCCTGCAGAACTCTCTGGTCAGGCACCACCCTCTGAGCCTCCCCCAAGCCTTCACAACTCCTGGCTCAGGCAGAGTTCTCGTAGGAGGTCCTTCTCCTGAGACTCCCCTCCCTCCCCCAGACAACTGACCTGCCAGCCTCTTATAGGCCTGGACATGCCCAGCCCAGCCCACTTCTATTGAGTGCCTGTGGACTTGTTCTCGCCACCGGTTCTAGTTCCTCCCGAGCATGCTCAAGGACAAAGGCTGCTTGCCTGCATTCCGGGAGGGGCAGGGACTACCAGGAGTTTCACTCATGTTAGGGTGGTCACATGGCAGTTTTAGCGTTATTCCCCCCATTCTCCCAATACAGGGCTCAAAATCCAGCGCTGTATCATGTTTTGAATTTAACGGGAGAATGGAAAAATAACACTCAAACCCCACGTGCACGAGCAGGGATTTCATGTGATGGCATGAACGCGAGTTAAACTCATGGTAGTCCCCGCCTCTCCCTGAACCTCAGCAAGCCTCCTTGGTCTCTTGCAATCCTTCTAAGCTTCAGGGAGCATGCCCAGGGACTTAGTGGAATACCATAGGGCTGGCTCAGCCATGCCCTGATCCTGCTGCCTTTCATTTAGGTTCTGTCCTTTCACTGGTGCAGCACCTGCAGCCCTGCTAGCCCATTCCCTACCTGGCACTAGCATTCTCTTAAAGTGCCAGCACCTCTCTCTCAAGCTCCACCCTGCCACACCGGACTCTCTGGATAGGGTGGAATAAAATTTTTAATACAGGTAGTTCCAAACTTAACCAATTTTTGGAAGTTACCCATCCATTAAAGTATGCTTTCTATCCCACCCCATGCATAAATGGATTACAAGATTGGATAAGAAGCCTGTTTTCAAAATCATGCTGTGAACAAGATTTCGGTGAGATTCAAAAACTTTTTGGTAAACCTCTTTAGAAGCCTTGTTTCCTTCTCCATATGGTCCAATTTTATTAGAGCCAGGGACCCATGTTCACTGTTTGTTGTGTTGATTTGTTTGTCTATCTCCTGCCCCCACCCCATTTCTGCCAGTGGGGGAAGACACAGTGAACACAGGTTCTTGATTTAGAGCCAAGAACTTTTGAAGGCCTTCATTCATCCCTCTGCACTAACATGATGCTTTTCCTCATTAGGAGAGTTCTTTCACTTCCACATGAAGGGAAGAATGCTCTGGAATCACCTCACCATTTAGCCACTTTCCTGTGTGGCTAAATGGTGAGGTGAAGGAGGCTATTGGAACCAAAAAGGCATCCTTTAAAAAATGGAAAGAGAGTCCCAATGAGGTAAATAGGAAAGAGCATAAGCGTTGCCAAAGCAGATGTAAAAAGTTAATAAGGCAGGCCAAAAAGGAAATTGAGGAGCAACTTGCTAAAGATGCTAAAACTAATAATAAAAACTTTTTCAAGTATATCAGAAGTAGGAAGCCTGCTAGAGAGTCAGTTGGGCCATTAGATGACCCGGGGGTAAAAGGGGTGCTTAGGGAGGAAAAGAACATTGCAGAGAAGCTGAATGAGTTCTTTGCTTCAGTCTTCAATGCCGAGGATGTTGGGGAGATACCCACGCCTGAACCTTACTTTGTAGGTGATGAATTGGAAGAGCTGTCACAAATCAACGTGACTCTGGAGGAGGTCCTAGTGCAAATTGACAAACTAAATACTAACAAGTCACCAGGACCAGATGGTATTCACCCCAGAGTTCTGAAGGAACTCAGATATAAAATTGCAGAACTCCTGTTAGTAATCTGTAACATATCGCTAAAATCTGCCACTGTACCAGAGGACTGGAGGGTGGCAAATGTAACCCTGATATTTAAAAAGGGATCCAGAGGTGATCCTGAAAACTACAGATCGATAAGCTTGACGTCTGTGCTGGGCAAAATGGTGGAAACCATCATTAAGAACAGAACCGCTGGGCATGTTGATAAACATAACTTAATGGGGAAGAGTCAACATGGATTTAGCAAAGGTAAGTCATGCCTCGCTAATCTGTTGGAATTCTTTGAGGGTTTAAATAAGCATGTAGACAAGGGAGACCCAGTAGATCTAGTGTACCTGGATTTCCAGAAAGCATTTGATAAGGTCCCACATAAAAGACTCAATAAAATTAAAAGGTCATGGGATAGGAGGTAGTGTCTTATTGTGGATCGGTAACTAGTTAAAGGATACGAAGCAAAGAGTAGGACTGAATGGTCAGTTTTCACAATGGAGAGATGTAAAAAGTGGTGTGCCCCAGGGATCTGTATTGGGACAAGTGCTGTTTAATGTATTCATTCATAATCTGGAAAAGGGTGTTAAGAGTGAGGTGATCAAATATGCAGATGACACCAAGTTATTCAAGGTACTTAAAACACAAGCAGACTGTGAGGAACTGCGAAAGAATCTTATGAGACTGGGTGCATGGGCATCTACATGGCAGATGAGATTTAATGTGGACAAGTGCAAAGTGATGCACATAGGGGAAAATATTCCAAACAATGAGTACACAATGCTGGGTACTAAGCTAGGAGTTACCACTCAGGAAAAGGATATGGGGGTGGTTGTGGACAATACAATGAAATCCACAGCACAGTGTGTAGCAGCAGTCAAAGCAAACAATGTTAGGAATTATTCGGAAGGGGATAGAGAATAAAACTGAGGATGTCTTAATGCCTCCAGACAAATCAATGGTGTGACTGCACCTCTTAAAGACATAGTTGAACTAGAAAAAGTACAGAGAAGGGCAACGAGAATGATAAAGGGTACGGAATGGCTTCTGTACAAAGAGAGGCATGACAAGCTGGGTCTCTTCAGGTTAGAGAAATAGAGGGGACATGATAGAGGTTTATGAAATCTTGAGTTGTGTGGAATGAGTAGATAGGGAACAGTTATTTACCCTCTCAAATAGTACTAAAACTAGGGGATGCTCCATGAAACTAGCTGCTGGTAGATTTAGAACAAATAAAAGGAAATACTTTTTCACTCAACGCATAATTAACTTATGGAATTCGTTGCCAGAAGATGTTGTCAAGGCCAATAGTATAGCTGGGTTTAAAAAAGACCTGGATAAGTTCTTGGAGAGTAGGTCCATTAATGGTTATTAACCAAGTAGCTTACAGAATGAACTTCTTACTGTCAGGTGCTGGGAGTGAACAACGGGAAATGGATTGCCCGTTGTGACTGGCTGTTCCCCCATGTGATCGAGATCCGCCACTGTCGGAGGACAGGATGCTGGGCTTGATGGACCATTGGTCTGACTCAGTATGGCACTTTCTATGTTCTTAAGTACAAGTCTCTAAGACGGGGCTGATTGTTACTGTTGCTTTCAGCCACTGTGGACAGATGTCGCTTCCCTGCCCAGTATTGTGATGGCTGCAGATACGCAACAGGACAGTGCTTCTGGAGGTCCAGATTGTGGTCTCTTTGGGCTGCAGTAGTTTAAATTATGATTGGAGGAGTTGTGTTTAATTGGGTAGGAGGTGACTTCTGCATGCCTAAAAAGAAACACAGTATCTGTCTTGCTGCTGAGACAAAACATTTATGAACAAAAATTACTCGGTCTGGGCATGGACTGTTGCTCTGTGCTTCCCTGCCCTTTACCTTGAAATGTTTGGTGTGTTGAAGAGGTCACAGTGTCTTAGGCCTTCATTGCTCAACTACTTGTTTTAATGAGATCTGATGATAGAAAACAGCTGTCCACCAGTCCTTATCCAAGAAGAGCAGCTGACTGTATTACAGCTTGTTCTCTGGCCCACTACCGTGGGGAAAGCTAGTTTGGTAAATAAACCGTGATCCTGTGTGATAATATCTTTCAGAGCCACCACTTAACAGGAAAGGCAGACTGGAGCTCTGTGTCACGTATTGAATAGCTTCCTAGGCTGTAACAGCTTGCATTTTATTCTGAATTTATTTCAAGCATCTGAAGGATAAAGCCATAGGGAAGTGCTTCCCGTGTGTGTGTCTTGGACCAATCCACCTTTAAACTTCTTGCAGACCTCTGGGTGCTTGTAGCTGTATAAAGATAACTTCATTCCCCTGCCACTCATACATGCTTGTTGGAGAGGGGGCAAGGAATAACGGTGGATGTGCGTATTGGCTGCAAGGAGTCATGGCCAACACTTGCCCATTACTTATTCCCTACTAGGATTGTAGCTGCTCTTAAGGAAGAAGCCAAGACAACTCTAACTTGCATCAATTTGCTCATGTCCATGCAAATGTAAAACAACCATTGCCTAACACTGAAAGTTTGCTAAAATAAGCAAGAATGGTGCAGAGTAGATAAGGGAAGGGAGGCGAGGAGAGGGAAACTGGACATTTGGGGGAGGGGAAAGCAGAAGCCAGATACTGAAAAGTGGAGCTGTAGCTTGGGGTGCAAGGTAGGTGGGTTCAGTTGTAAGGGAGGGTCAAGACCACAGATTGAGATGCTGGTTCCAGATTCCAGTTTCTGGGCACTTAGCATCTGAATCTGCACTGTCCAGATGAAAACTAGACAAGTAGTCGACTTGGCCCTCAGCCCTGTAGCAGCCATGGCACAAATAGAGGATCTGCTGGGGGGTGGCAGGGGAGAGATACCTGGTTTGACAGCAATACATGTGAAAAGGATCTGGGGATTGTAGTAGTTGATCAGAAATGGAACATGAGTCAGTAGTGTGGTATAATGGGCCCTGCAGCTCTATCTAGCCCCCTTCCTCACTGTGTGCCCATCACCATAACACTCGGGTTTTGCAGCCACCACCAGAGCTACAAGCTTTCAGGGTTAAGGGCTGCTCTGGAAGCCCCTACTCTGCGCCTCCCTGGTGGCTCTTAGCCTAGCAAGAGACTGCTTTCCCAGCATAAGCCAAACTTGGAAAGTGTTTGGGTCGCAGCGCGCACACACACCAGGCACTCTTGATTAGTAAAAACTAAGTCTTGTTTCCTCCAGCTAAATTAACCAGATTACCAGAACATATAAAAAGGTAGGGAAAAGGCATTGAACTTTGTGAGCAAATACAAGCAGGTATGGTAACCCGTTTCGAGCGTGTCTAAGCCTAAACAGTCTCTAACCCTGCTTCTCTGCGTAGATGGAATTACTTGCAGTATCTTTCTCCGCATGGTAAGCATGGATGTCTTAGCTATGCAGGGCTCAGTTCCTTCACAGCTGGATGGAGAAAGCAGAGTGTTGCAGGTTAGTCCAGCACAGCTACCTGCTGGCTATGAGGTTTGCATGTCTCTGTAGAAATTCACTAGCCTTTTTAAAGGGCCACACTAGCTTCTCAGCTATAGGTTCACAGCCACAGGTGACCCAGTTCAAACTGACCAGTCGAGTTATCTGACCTAGGGTTCCTTATTTTGCAAGTTGTGGTCAGTCAGATGGGCTCAGGTAAGCGCATATCCTTCTATGGTCTGGATACTGGGTTTTCCTTATATGGTCTGGCAGAGTCAGCCAGGGTCTCTTGCCTTGGGTCAGGAGTGAACCTAAGGGGCAATCTAGCCAGGAGGGTTTTTCCACAAGCCGTGTGATAGCAGCCACAAAAAAAGGCTAAAGCAGTTTGAGGCTGCATTAGCAGAAGCATCACTTCCAAGTCACAAGAAGTAATATTTCTACTCTATTCTGTGCTGATCAGACCTCATCTCGAATACTGTGTCAAGTTCTGGGACCGGGCACCACACTTTAAGAACAACCTCAACAAATAAATATTTGATATCCAGGGCAGCTTACAATATATAAAAAATATATAATTATTATAAACCAAGAATATAAAGAGGGGGAGAAAGAGGAATAACTTCCAGTGGTAAGAGCTGTTCAGTAGTGGAACAAATTGCCTAGGAAGGTGGTGGCACCTCCCTCAGTGGAGGTTTTCAAACAGAGGCTGGATGGCCATCTGTCAGAGATGCTGTAGATTTCCTGCATTGAGCAGGGGGCTGGACTAGATGACCTCGTAGATATCTTCCAACTCTGCGATTCTAGGATGGGGACCAATGCCTGCTTTGGTGTAGCTATAGCTGATTCTGCAGTCCATCACTTCTCATGCATTTGTAAAGCACCGTTTGGGAGCTGCTGCTTTCGACCAAGCCACAGGCAATTTGGGTTGTTTTTTGTTTTTCTTTGAATAAGAAGTGTACTTGGACCAAATTTGGCTCCATATTTAGAACTTGGAAAAAGCAGCTCTAAAAATAATTCAACCCCAGCAGAAACAGAATCAGGACTTGGACATTCCCAAGAAGACATTGTATGTATGTATGTATTTATTTATTATATGCCGCCGCCTCCTGCTATAAGCATCTTGGGGAGTCAACATCACTTTAAAATATATAACTACAATACAGTTAGACAACCTAAAATCCCCAGATTAAAATAACCCAGACCCAAACCCTCCCTAACACAACCCACCCACCTTTTCTCCCTCTGTAAAGGTCTGGCAGAACAGCCAGCTCTTACACGGTCTATGGAAAGAGGGGAGGTGGTGGTCAAGCGGACCTCCAACGGGAGTTCCACAGCTGTGGTGCAGCCACAGAAAACGCCCTCCTCATGGCTGACACCCAGGTAGCCTCGAGTAGGGTGCCCTCGGCTGACCGCAGCGGCTGATCCATGATCCAGAGGTTGAGGCAGTCCTGCAGGTAGGTGGGGCCCAGGCCCTTTAGGGCTTTAAAGGTCAACACCTTCAATTAGGCCCGGAAGACTATTGGCAGCCAGTGCAGAGAGCGAAGCACTGGTGTAATGTGCTCGCGTCAGCTCGTCCCCGTTAGGAGACGGGCAGCTGTATTCTGCACCAGCTGTAGTCTCCGAACCAGCACCAAGGGTAACCCCACATAGAGTGCGTTAGTCTTGTTATGGAATACCTTGCTGACGGAGGCCATCAATCGGACAGCTCCTAGGCATCTGCTGCTCAGGCAACCTCTCCGCAGGCTTCCTTCGTTCTCCGAGGAACTGCGGGAGCTGAAGCGGAAAGGACAGCAGTTGGAGCGACAGTGGTGTCGTTTGCGTGTTGAAATGGACAGATTGCGTCAGAGAGCCAGTTTACGAGCCCATGCCGTAGCTATGCCTCCCTCCACCTTGGAGTGGAGTCATCTACTAAACTGCCTAACGAGTCAGACCAATGGTCCATTTTAGCCCAGTACTGTCACAACCTGACGCGGCAGCAGGGGTTTCAAATTCGGGTCCAAATCCAGCTCTTCCAGGGTCTCCGGCAGAGGCCATCCTGGCATGCTACGTGAGACCCCTCCAACCCCCCAGTAGAGACCTCCCCCAGGCGTGCTACTACAGGTTCTGAAGTGGAGATGCCGGGGATTGAACCTGGGACCTTATACATGCAAAGCATGCACTCTTACCACTTGAGCTATGGCCCTCCCCTTACTGCTCGCTGTGACATGTTTGTGGATTATTTTGTGGATAAAATTGCTCGGATTCACCACAACTTCCATGCCACAATTAATACATGTGGGGAACTGGAGGTTATGGAAGCCTTGTCTTGTCCGGTTTTGTGGGATCAATTTCAGTTGGAGACACCCGCCGATGCGGTTGGTGTTCTTGCGGCTGTTAGGGCCACATTTTGTGAATTAGATCCTTGCCCGTCCTGGCTGATTAAATCTTGCTGGGAGACAATGGGGCCATTGCTGGCTGGGGTTGTCAACGCCTCCCTTCAGGAAGGCAGAGTGCCGGGTTGTCTCGGAGGCAGTGGTTCGGCCTCTCTTCAAGAAACCATTGCTTGATGTTGACTCCCTTGCCAGCTAGTGGCCTGTCTCTAACCTTCCCTTTTTAGGGAAGGTTATTGAACGGGTAGTGGCTCAGCAGCTGCAGGGACATCTTGACCGCATCAGCTATCTAGAACCCTTTCCATTGGGATTTCATCTGGGACATGGCACCGAGACTGCACTTGTGGCTTTGGTGGTGGATCTGCTCTAGGAAATGGACCGGGGTAGTTCAACCCTGTTAGTTCTATTAGATCTTTCGGCTGCATTTGATACGTCACCAACATCCAGTGATCAACTGTGACACTGAGACTGTGCAGGGGTGGGCGAGACTGTTCTTGAATGTTTCCGCTCTTTCCTGACTGGTAGAACGCAGGGCATGGTTTTTGAAGTCTTTTTCATCATACCGAGACCTCTCGTGTGGAGTCCCACAGGGTTTGGTTTTGTCCACTCTCCTGTTCAACTTATACATGTAGTCACTCAGTGATCTGATCAGGAGGTTCGGCATACGATGTCATCAATATGCTGATGACACCCAGCTGTATCTCTCTTTTTCAACAGTTCCAGGCCCTGCAGTCTCGGTGCTTACTCGGTGTTTGATGGTTGTGGGGGACTGGATGAGGACTAACCGACTGAGACTGAATCCCGACAACACGGAGGTGATGTTGGTGGGTAAGGCAATGGAGATGGTGGCCCCCGTTATTGATGGGGTCTGCCTTCCATTGGTACCCTAGGTACGGAGTCTGGGGGTGCTCCCCGATGCGCAGCTCCACCTGGATGCCCAGGTGGAGGCTGTGGCGAGGAGTACCTTTCGCCAGTTACATCCGCCATTTGTCTCCGGCTGTGACCTGGGCACCATCATTCATGCCTTCATCACCTCCAGATTGGACTATTGTGCGCGTATTACATCCGTGCTCAGCTCTCTGCACTGGCTGCAGGTGGTTTTCGAGGCCCGATTCAAAGTGTTGGCTTTGGTCTATAAAGCCCTAAATGGCCTAGGCCCTATGTATCTGCGGGGCTGCCTCAAACCTCTGCCATCTTCTTGAGGGAAAGAATTGGGTGGTGTCTGTCTGTCTGTCTGTCTGTCTAAGGTGTTGCTGAAAGGGAAGAGAATGTTGAGTACTTTTAACAGTAAGTATCTATTGAGATGAAACCAATTGCCCACAGCTTGATGCCTATGAGGGAGGGGAATATGAGACTTTTTAGTTCTGTTCAGCAGCACGTTCAGGAACTCCTGTGGCTCCCCCTGCCCTCCCTGAAGCAGGAAACACCCAGACGTGGTTACACATTTGAACTTCCTGTTTGCAAAGTTGCGTCCTGCTTGCAGAGTGCAGGTTTCCAGATACTCACAAGCCAGCTTAATTTGACTCACTTTGGTCTTGTTTAATGTATGTTGCCCAAGTCTCCTAGAAAAGGCAAGTTCTCTGAAAGACCAAACACTGATTTTGCTAGCTCAAGCTCTGGACATTTTTGGTTTTGTTTGGTGGCTTTTTTTGGATAGTCTTAAATGGGTGCTTAGATAAGTTAACCAACCAGCTAGAGAACAGAAGCTACATCTTGTGAGGAAGGTGACCATTGTGTTATATCACATCTGGAGAAGAAAAAGTTCCCACCATTTGAGATGAAAGTGTGGTTATTGAAGACTGCAATATCCATAGGGTCAGACTGATTTCAGTGGGTTTGCTGGTGAAGTTAAAGCCCTCCTTGGCATAAGGATGTAGCAGTCAGTCCAACTGTATACTAAAGAGTGTCATTCCATTGCTTACAATTGAGACCAACACTACAGACACAGTTGTTCCAACCTCTTTTATTTGACCCAATTTCTGTCGGTGAGAGTATGAAAGTTCTGGGATACAAAGGGCCCTTCAGAATTACAAATTGAGCAAATGCAAACATGCTAAAAGTCTATGGATGTAAATACTTGTAGCAGGCATACTTGAGTATTGATCTGAACAATAAACAAGTTGGTGGAATTCCTCCTTTTTGGAGATGGTTGAAAGAAGAAAAGTCAGTCAGTGGAGAAATTATCTGCTACAAATAACTTGCTCTTCTTTAGTGGGAAGCTTGCTTTGCCAATGCCTATGCTGAAATAAGTTTCAACTCCACTTGGATTTACAGATGCAAAACAGCAGAGCAGCATTGAGCTAGCTTCCAATTTAACGGATGGTGCAGAACTGATTGAGCCCAATACAGTTATAGGTCCAATGAGTTTTATACCTGGGCAGTGCTACTATCTACAGTAGTTTTAGATGATGCTGAGGGCTCATTTCCGCAGCACCTTTTCCCCCTTGCAAACTTGCCACTTGACCTTCAGTCTGAGTGCTTCCCTTGTTCATAAGTGCCATACTGAGTCAGACCAATGGTCCATCAAGCCCGGCATCCTGTCCTCCGACAGTGGCCAATCATGGTCACATGGAAGAACCACCAACAGTCACAATGGGCAACCCTTTCCCCGTTGTTCACTCCCAGCAGTAAGAAGTTCATCCTGTAAACTGCTTGGCTAATAGCCATTAATGGACCTACTCTCCAAGAACTTAACCAGGCCTTTTTTAAACCCAGTTATGTTCTTCTATAACTCGCACTCCTAGTGTGAGCCCTTCTTTATAATAATTGCATCTTAAATGGGTCCCATTGGGTTCACTGTACCACACATACAACAGCTTATATGCTGAGAAAAAAATTGACAACTCTGGAGTGTGTGTGTGTCCTCCAAAGTGCTACAAAATTGATGTGTTTTCTCTTTCTTTTGTAAAACTTGTTCTTCAAATTCAGTGTGTCTTCAAATGAGGAAGAAGTAAAGCTATCTGCATTCATTTCATCAGCGGTGTTGCCGTTTTTACATAGAAAAAATAATTTAAATGTATCCGGATCAGTTAGATGCCTTCATGTTTCAATGGACAAACATCACTGAAATCTCTTAGACACTGAACGCATACCAAAAATAATAGCTGCAATAATATAAAATAAAGCAATCCATTGCCGCTTCTTACTTTAAATCTTACCAAAGAACGTTGATGTCAATGTGATAATACCTTGCATCCATCGGTTATTCCAGACTTGGGGTTTTCTAATAAAAAATTTTAGAAAAAAATTGATGCAGCAATTGTAATAGGTTGGTATAAATCTTGCAACACTGGTTCTGTTGTCACATTGCTAGTGCTCTTCATAGTGAAATAAAACTGTATCCAAATAAGATTAAATGTGTTTGGTTCAATTTCTTAAGGTGAGCATTGAGTTTGGGGTTATACTATTCATGCAGAGTATCTTTCATTCACAAGAACAATTTAACAGCTGAATAGTTTGAAATTAAATTCATATTTTAATTTTGAATGCATTCCCAGATTTTTTTTTAAGATGTAAAGTAACTTGGGGTCACTTATACCCCAATACTGAAGTACAGTCATGGTTTTTTGTGACTGTTCTAAACAGGCCACTTGTGTTCTTAATCTCCCAGTTCCTGTATGAAAGAGTGTGCTCAAGTTATGGAACTAGAAGCCATTCCTATTGGATGACTTCCCACTCTGAGAGAGAATTCTTAAAACAATTCTCAGAGTACAATCATACTGGGCTATATCAGATAAATGTATTTTACCGTGTGTTTAATGTATTGCAGTCACCTTGATTATTTCTGGATGGGAGAAGTGTGATTACTCACTAGAAAGTCTTGTTGAAGCCTGCATTTGCTCTTGATTCATGTGCTAATCAATCTCTTTTCCTCTCTGTAGCTAGCTGGAGTTGCCTTCCTTGGAGTCGGCCTTTGGGCCTGGAGTGAAAAGGTAAGAGAAATGCCTGACATAGCGATGTTGTATTAACTAAGTTCTTACTCCTTTCACCATTAAGGAGCAATGGGAGTTGCATTTAATCCAGATTACTGCTTCACCCTACCTACACCCAACCCTTGTCCAGATTTAAAATTGGAAGCATGTACATGAGGTACTCTTAGGCCCTTTTTACAGATTCCCTAACACCCATAAAATGGGTGGTGTTATACGTTGCAGGGCAGCACTGCAGCCAATCACCATGGACCCTGTGCACACATGATGCCTCCACCTAGTTTCTGTGGGTGGAGGTGTCTGTGTAAACACCACTTGCGGTGGGTGTTGGTGAGTGTTTGCTCCCGGCCAACACACATCTCCACCCACACCCACCCACGGAGCAACGGACGCCGGTTCAGCTCATTCCTGACTGGGATAACCCATGGGTTGTGATGGGTGGTGGCTTGTCATTCCGTCTGGAGCTCCCTTGTGGGGTCCTGTAGGGTTCCATCTTGTTCCCAATTTGTTACTGTCTGCCCTCCTCTGCAGACTGCTGCAACCAACCTGATTGTAACCAAGCCAAGCACACACACCTGAGACTTCGCATCTGCCTGAATGTTTGTTTGTCTTCTCCCCTGTCTCTCCCACTGTCCCCTCCCTGTCTCCCCCTCCTTGTCTTTTAGATTGTAAGCAACAGGCAGGGACTGCGTCTATTTCTATGTTCTGTACAGCGCCAGGCACATGGTTGGCGCTATATAAATGTTTATAATAATAATAATAATAATTCATTAAAATGAACAATCACTGGGCCAGACTAAAACCCCACCAACCCCCAAAGAAAACAACACAAAACATCCTTCCACCCACTACCCGTCTCTTTCACCAAAAGCCTGGCAGAACAGCCAGGTCTTACAGGATTTATGAAAAGAGGGGAAATTTGGGGGAAAGCGAATCTCCAGTGAGAGGGAGTTCCACAGCCAGGGGCCAGCCACCAAGAACACCCTCCCAGAGGTTGCCATCCGGAGGACCTGGCGAACCTCGAAGAGGGTGCCCCCGGATGACCGCAAGGGCCGATCCAGGACACGGAAGTTGGGGCGGTTCCACCGATAAGCAGGGCCGAGACTGTATAGGGCCTTAAAGGTCAGCACCAACATCTTGAGTCAGGCCCAGTAGACTATAGGCAGCCAGTGCAGAGAATGGAGCATCGGTGTTATATGCTCCCGACTGCCCGTCCCCATCAGGAGGTGGGCCGCTGCGTTCTGCACCAGCTGCAGTTTCCGGGACATCACCAAGGATAGTCCCACATACAGCGTGTTGCAGTAGTCTAATCTCAAGGTGATAAATGTACGGATGATGGTGGCCAGGTCGGAACCGGAAATATATGGCTGAAGACGATGAACCAGATGTAACTTACAAAAGGCACTCCTCGCCACAGCTGCCACCTGGGCATCCAGGCAGAGCTGTGCATCGAGGAGCAGTCCCAGACTCCAAACCTGGGGGACCAAGGAGGGACACACCCCATCGATGATGGGTGGGGTGGCTCCACTCCTTCGCCCTTCCCCACCAGCATCACCTCCATCTTATCGGGATTCAACCTCCGGCAGCTTAACCTCATCCAATCCCCCACCGCAACCAGACAGCGGATAAACACTGAGACAGCCGGGCCTGGATCAGATGAAATGAGCAGTAAAGCTGGGTGTCATCAGCATACTGATGGCACTCAACCTCAAACCCTCTCACAGTCTCCCCCAGTGGCTGCATATACACGTTGAACAGGAGCGTGGACAGAATTGAACCCTGCGGCACGCCACACGTGAGGTCCTGGGGGAATGATGTAGACTCCCCCAGCACCATATACTGAGTTCTACTGGCTAGGAAAGAGCAGAGTTGTGGTGATGCCCAACTCTCTTTTTCATCTGACCAAAGTCCTGCAGTCTCTCTGCTTACCCAGTGACTGGCTGCCATTGGGACTGGATTCGGGGGAGCCAATTTAACGTCTCTTTCAGATGCGCACAACTTGTGCGGATTAACAATAATGTGCTCTCTTTGAAGTGTACAATTTTTAAAACCGGTTTGTATTCACATTACTCAATTTGTGCGCTGCATAGGCTCAGCGCGCACAACATTAAGTGTGCGCTGAGTTGTTCCCATGTTCTTTTACGCACTGTTTTTCAAGGCTTCAGTGTGCTTTCTTCTGCTGATCTCTCCGTATGCACATTGTCACTTGACCCGGAAAGCTCCCCTCCCCCACCAGCCCCGATTCCCCCATCACTTAACCTATTGCTCTGGTGCTTCCGGCAGACCAGTCGTTCGCGCTTCGGTGCTCTTCTGCCTTCACACATGTCCAGAAGTGCGCTCGCAACCTGTGCGACGCAAGTGGATTGTTCCCATGTTTGAATTTAAAATAATAATTTTTTTAAAAGTGGATACATTTTTTTATTGGATTCAGACTTGGCCACTATTATCCATGGCTTCATAACCTTGAGGCTAGACTACTGCAATGTGCTCTACGTGGGACTTGGTGACCCGCTTTCTGTCGGGGTGGATCATCCCCAGCACACACATGCTAGTGTTCCAGAGTCTGCACGGACTGCCAATAGCTTTCCAGGAATGATTCCAGATGCTGACTTTGACCTTTTTTTTTTAAAAAGCCCTAAATGACTTGGGGCCCAGGTATCTGAAAGACCGCCGCCTCCGTCATGTTCTGTTGTGGCCTCGGAGGTCGGCCAGGAGTGCCCTCTTGCTGGTACTATTTGCCCATGAAGTTTTCACAAGGGCACGCAGAGAGGCGTTCTCAGTGGCTGCCTCACAATTATGGAATGCCCTCCCCTTGGAGGTTCGCCTAAGCCCTTGCTTGGCAGGTAGGGATAAGGTTGGGTGGAGGAGTTAGGGAAAAGGTTGGTGGGTAGGGAAGCTAGAGGATTGGAATAAAAATAAATAAAATACTGGGTCGGACAGTGGATCCTCTATAGCCCAGCAGCCTGTCTCCCAAAAGTGACAGCTTCAACTACTTAGAGAACTGCATAATGGGTCACAATGGAGCTATCCACTCCCAGCCTCCAACAGCTAGTGCTTGTGGCCCTCTCAACCAGTAGCGATTTATGGACCTATCTTCTAAGAACGTATGTTACTTTTTTTTTTCCCCTCTCAACTTGGTTATGTTCTTGGCCTTCGCATCCTTTGGCAACAAGTTCGACCAGGCACTCTCACTGATGGTAATAATTGAGGTGTCCCTGCACAGGAAATAAGGCACAAACTCAAATGAACACACAGACCACATAGCTTTGGGTGAACTGGCCGCAACTGTTTGTTAACAACCAGCCAACGATAAACCTGTTGAAGGACAAAACCAATTAAGAACCCAATCACCCCATCAATGAGAACGGTGGATCAAATACCCCTTAAATTTTCAGTATCATCCAATTAGAATTCATCCAAATTACCCTTAAGCCAATCAATGAGACCAACTGATTTGGGTGAGTCCTAAGGGGAGTGAAGGTACACCATGACTGTTAGACCCCTGGCCATAATGACCCTCACTCCCCGCGTTCAGTACCATGTGATGTTACCCGGATTGGAGTTACCAGTCCAATCCACTCCACCATTGGACCACCTTGGTCCATACCCAGGGAAGACTTAATGACTGGCGCCACATCGGGACCGCTTAGATCCTACTATGTGGCATCCGACGCCAATCTCCCTTTACCGGGATAGCAGCGGGGAGCCCCCTTCCTCACCTGCTTCCCAGATCCAACTTCCTGGTGGCCTACCACCATACACCTACCAGATGTTTCCCATAGCCGCTAGGCCAATTTTCTTCGTCCTACTCCAAGATTTTCTTCATGGTACTGAACACCGCCGCCAAGTTCAGCAATACTTATTGCTTGAACGCCCCCCCGCACTCACCCAAAGAACTCCCTTCTTAGGCCAAGCATCTTAACAAAATCTCCCAGACTTTACTCAGATATAAATCCATCTCCTTATCTGAAAGGTGCACCCCATCAGCCCAATACAACTCGGACCTAGTCCAGGATATTTCACTGTGCACCAACCATAACCCCCCAGTCTGCTCTATGACTTTTTTGATCTCATTATTAACCCGCTTACGAGATCGATCCACCACTCTCGCGCTGTTCGCCCCAGGCCACTTAATTCTCTGCAACAGCGCCGTGAAGACTAACAGCGTACCAGGGAACATTTCCCTGATTCGCAGCCAATCCTGCCGCACCATGATGGACAGGTCCAAACCCGATCCCCTAGTGAGATCGTTTCCCCCCCCAAGTGGACCAAGATAACTTGAGGGTGGGACCGCCCCCTCCAGCCAAGGAACGTTGGCATCAACTGGGGCCACAACATGCCCCTCTTGTCAACTTCACTCCCAGGAGGGTTTGACACCAGAGGGAAGCCAGCCCAAGTGGTTGCGCATGCAAGATCAGTGGTGCCCCCCTACTAGGCCCCGCCACCGCAGGCGGAACAACTTGCTCCCGCAGGACCCCAGCACCAATATCCAAACCTGAATACAATGGTAATGTAATACTTCCTTTCCTCAAGGACTGTGGGGATAGCTCTCCTGAGCACAGCAGAATCCATAAAATGGCCTATCTTTTTCCATTTTTCAAATGGCAGAGTCTTTGCTTAGCTAAAATAGAAGCAACAGGGTTATCGACAAATTGGATTTCTTAGTCATATCTGTATTTTGGTAGGACTCCCATGCTAGACCTGGACCTGTGATATGGGCACTGAATTATGTGTTCTATAGATAAGCAATTAGGAAAACCTCCTAATCTTAACTGTTTCTTGCGAGATTTCCCCCCCCCCCCCCTTAAAATTAATACTACTTGTCTCAAAATATAAACCTGTCTGGATTAATTTGCTTTCTTGCTTTAAACTAAACTTTCTCTGTGCTGCTCTCACAGGTTCTTTTTGTTTTGAGAGAGGGAATTTTAATTTTTTATTTACAGAAAAGGCCAATTCATTCCAACCTTCAGCTGGCTTCTACAGCACTATACATTTTAAGGAGAAAGTATTCTAATAAGTTTTTATGAGGTTGCATTAGAAGCTGCTAGATCCTGAACCAGTTTTCTTCTACAATTTTATATTTATTTATTTATTTATTAGATTTATACCCCGCCTCTCCTGAGAAGAGCTCGGGGCGGCTTGTGCCCCATAGCATTTCAGTTACCTTTCTTTAGTCGTTAATAGCATGAGCTCTCTTCAAGACAATTTGCTGTTTTAGTTTCTGTGAATTGTGATTCTAAGTGTGTCTTGATATGCATTTTTGACCCAGACTTAAGAGTCCGGGTACTGCAAACTCCCACATGGGGAATCGAGATGCTTCTCACACCCACCCATCCCCTGACAGGAAGTCACCCAGGTGCCATTGCAAATAGCAGCGCCGGCAACTCCTGAATGCTTTGAGAAGTAACTTCTGGGTCAATAAGACTTCTGGAGAAAGACCAGGCTACCGGAAACATGTAGGGGGCAAACTTGATTAAAGATGGAGGGATTTGGATGTCTGATACCATCAGATAGAAAATACTGACTTACAAAAATCTGCTTCTCAAAACATACAGGAGTTGCTGGTGCCATTGTTTGCAACTGTACCCCAGGTGACTTCCAGTCGGGTGGGTGGGAGGGAGCGTCTTAAATTCCTCATGCGGGAGTTTGCAGAACCTGGACTTTTAAGTCTGGGTAAAAAAAAGTGTGTCTAAAAATGCCGTAAATGTCCTCAAGTTTATATATCAGAGTGTGGATAACAACATAAGAGACTGTAAAGATACCTTACTTGCTAGTTGGATAGAGAGTCTTTTTCTCTGGCTTAGCCATAAGCCTGCATAGGGCAAAGAAATAGACCCATTCTTCATGAGCTGTGGCATAAACCAAGGAGATGAATTTAGAAAATTCAGAAAATAGAAGAAAGGAAACCTCAAGCCAGGGGGGCCAAATGCAGCCCATGGTAGTTTTGTTTTGACCCCTTGCCAATTCTTGGATCTGGCCCATAGATTCAGCCCATGTTTTCAAGCAGGGGAAGGTAATGGAGAGCAGGGAATATGCTCTAAAATAGGGGATGGCTCCATGGCATAGATCCACGATCTGAAGCCACCGCCTCTTCTCCTCGGTGAGTACACTTTAGCACCCTTCTTCCCTATATGGCCCTTGGAGCTTGTACTGCTTGTTTTTCCAAAGTGATCCCAGGGAGGGAAAAGGCTCCCTGCCCGATGATGCTGAGGTCATCCTGACTCTGATTCATGATGCTGGAGGTGGCTATTGAAGAGTCAGATGTTCCGAAGTCTTGCCCTCTGTGAACGGTTGATAGATTCTTTCCCTCTGTCAGTTAGTTTACCTTCATTCAGCATCAGGGATTCTTATTATTTAGATTCATTCTTGCTTGAGGAAAGTATGTCCTCACCATTGCTATATCTCCCCTTCTTCCTAGTAATTTTTCGAGGCAGACTTTAAATATTGAAATCATTGCCACAAAAACATGGAGAACTGTTTTTTTTCCAGTGCCGCAGAAGACGGGACAAGAAGGGATGCACTTGAGTTGCAACAAGGTCAAGTTGTTCAATATTAAAAAAAACCCTTTTCTAACTGTAAAAACAATTGGGGCAATGTAATAAGTGCTAAGAAAACTGCAGAATTGACTGTTTTCTCAACAGTCTTTTCTCCAAGCAAACATCAGTCAGACATGCTGTTAGATGTGGAATATCCTGCGTTAGAGCAGTGCGCTGGATTATCAGCTGTTCATCATGCATTTACCTTGCAAAGTAAATGCATGATGAACAGTTGATGATCCAGCTCTAAAGCCTGCTAGCTCTTCTTCCAAAATCATTTTATTATTGACCCATATAGTCAATTTCCACAATAAATATCTAGCAAATAACTTTGCTACAGCATTAATTAAAGATATAGGTCTGTAAGAAGCCGGGTCATCTTGTAAATCTTTTTAATAAATAGGGATAATTATGTTCCCCTTCTATGACTCAGGAATATACCCAGTTGCCAGAATAGAATTGAACCATACAATTTGTATAGGGATGCACCAATCCATATGCTGGTGAAAAAGTTCAGGGGGGAGTATTAGGTGCTTTCCCCATTTTCTGGGCTTTAATAAGACCCTCAACCTCTGCCTCAGTAACTACATAATGACTAAAAAAAATTTGATCTATCAAACTTAGTCCTCTAGGGACAGAATTTCCCCCAGTTCTAGCAACTGAATAATGATCAGCATAGTATTGCACCCAGCTATCAGGAGGACTCCCCTGGTCACCATATTCCAGAATGTTTTAATATCTCCATTTGAATTGCTATTTGTAACTTTTCTCATTGCCCTCTAACATATGCCTTCTTTTTTGCTTTAATTAAACTTTTATATTACCTTCTAAGTACTAGAAAATTTAATACACAAGAATCCCTTCTCCTTAAGATTTTATAGCATTGGGAAAGGGACTTCTTCATTTCTACACACTCATGGTCAAACCATTGTGTTACTCCTTAAGGGTTTTACATACTTGCTTGGATATACCTTTTTAACAAACTGATCTTTCAATCGATCAAAAGGCCTTTGTACCTCGTTCACTATGTCATGAGGTTCTTCTAGGGCTAATACGTTACCTCTTTTATATGCAATCTCCTCCTATGATAAAACAACCTTAACCTCCATGGGCCAGGATGGGATCCCATTTCAAACGTCTTTCGCTTACCACAAAGAGAAAACTACCATATCCCCAGGGAAAGTCCGAAGGGGCACATCAGAGGGTAAGTCATTACAACAGAGGACTAAAACTAAAGGAGCATGATCACTTCCAATCCTTCTCAGGACTCTAAAATCCTCAATCAAGGGCCATGTCTTACAATTAACTAAAGAGTAATCTATGATACTATTAACAGTCTGACAGGTCATCCTATTGGACGTAGGAGATCTAAAGGTACAATTCACTACTCTTAAATTCAGTACTGCCATCATATAGAATAAATATCTGCCATAATCATTGGAACCAAGATCTACAATATTTGGGGCAGGAATTCCTCCCCCCCAAATCTCATTAAGGAGAACAAACCTGTTTTCTTCCCAAGAAAAGTCACCCATGCAGGCATTGAAATCCCCCACTAAAAGAAAACTATCTGCAGGATAATCAAGCACCAAGGGTTCTAGATAGGAAAACAAGGATTCCCATATTGCAACCTGGATTGAGGTGGCATATAGATATTAACAAGAATTCAGGAATAACCGGGAACCTAAGTGCAATCGCTAAATCAATGCAAGATGATGATTCCTGCACTTGTACCTGTAATGACATGCCAATCATAACAAGCAACCCTGCCCTAGGATGATCAATGTCAAAGAGGAATTCCCCAATAAATAGCACCTATATCCCACTAAGGCTAAAGGGGGCTCTACACCAGGTCTCTTGTAAACAGGTAATCTCAAACGACAGTAAAAAGGAACAAAAATCAGAATTGCCAATCTTCTTTAGCAATCCTGCGACATTCCAGGATGAAATTGGAAAACCCATCTGTTGGTTAAATCTGTCAGCCCTGTGAAGACCCTAAATCAATAATTGGATCCAAACTTGTCAGAGAGGAATTTAATAGTCCACTCCCTGACATAGGCTCTTTAATCTCCTGGCTCCCTTCCTCTAAACAGGGATCCTGTGTACTAAAGGGCCTATCCTGCTCCAACTCAGTGTCATATACCAAACAAACAATACCTTCCTCACTATCGACCATCACTAACTCCTGAGAATGTGCATCTCCTACTAAATCAACAACCTTTCTAGATGCATGTGAGGGAGAAGCTCAGGCAAAGAGTGTGCATGTAACATCAGCTGCTGGCAACAGGGGGGATACATTAGATATCTCTCCCAAGTGTTCAGTATCGTTCCCTCCCTGCATTCACAAGTCTGCTATATTTGTCAAAGAATCTTCATAAACCTCCCCTTGTAGCGATGAAGTTGTCAATATCCTAGACCTAAATAAAGGGACTGGTTTGGAAATCTGTTCTTATACAGATGATTAATTTTCATTGGAAATAAATTCTGCCCTTTCAGTGGAAGTCCCTTTATAGGCAAGCCTATCATTCCTTCCAACAGATGGAAGCGACAGAGACCTATTCCGCTCCCCCATCTGCATCTCCATAGATTTGGGTGGTGAAGACCTTAACCCTATATGATGCTTCCCCACCCCTGGATGAGCATTCCCTCGCTAAACCTGGAACTGACTGACATAAAGATCCGCCTTTTGGTAGGCCCCCCCTTCCTCATAAGGGCCAGGTGGAGTAGTAACATATACCCTTGAAATATAAACAGCCCAGCTGGATAGTTCAGACTCTCTCTAATATTCTAGTTACCCAATTCTGAGTTTTCAAATGGAGAATAAAGCCCATTTGAGATCTAGTTTGAAATAAATGGTCCACCCTCTTAATATTGTGTCTAGTAATTGGCAATGTTAATAGCATTCTCAGGTGCTCCGTTATCTCAAAGGGGGTGTTCCAAAATGGGAGGACTCCATTGGGAAGGGGAAGATAAATAATTGTATTATAGAATAAGTTGTCATTTAGGAAAAATGCTGAAATGGAGCTGTTGCAGGGGCAGTGTGTGTATTGGGTGTGTTTTAGGTGGATCCTTCTGAAAATGGCCTTCCAAGTAGAAACTACTTAAGCAAATGAGCCAAATGCAGGACTTCAGGATTGGGAGGAGAAGACTGAAATGGAAACTCTTTTGCAAGCTTCAGAATACAAAAACCTTCTGTTCTACTAACCCTGTCTATGGGCTTTCCTGGCTTGCATGGTCATATTGAATCACCCTATTACGCCAGCTTGTCTAGTTGCTTCTTCCCCTTTTCTGGATTCGGATAAAGCAGGATGTAACTTGTAAGACTTCTCTTTGAGTGTATCTTCAAACATCCTGATATGAAATGCCACTTGTAGGCATTGTGGCTTCAGAGAATGAGAGCACATCCCCAGTAAAGACAAGGTGAGATTCAACTGCTGTTTTCAGTGTTGGAGAAACCTGTTCTCAATGGAGGAAGGAACATGGAGAGTAGGCCATCTTGTCTTGTTTGGTTTCTAACACTAGCAAATCGGTGCAAAATAATGGGAGAAGTAGGAACACATTGGCAGTCCCATGATTAAAACCTAAATAAGCGGTCTGTGCGGAGAGTGCCTACAAAATCCCACCTTTATCGTCAGCTTGATGGCTCTCAGGAGACCTGCCCAGGAAATAACTTTAAACTTTGAAGGTGTAATGATGCCTGTGGCTTCCTCCAGTCTGTCTTCGTCATCTCTTTCTATCTATGCCCAAGAACAAAGACTCTACCTGCAGAATGACCCCAAAGCAATGGCATTGTGTTATACTTGCATGTTAAGGTAGCATTGACATTCTCACTCACATTTTGGTTGTGGCCCTTACTCGGTACAGCCTATATGGCTGTGAATGTTGAGACGGCAATACTTGGTGATTTTGTCAGAACTAGGCTGTGAATTACTTTTCTGAATACTCTAGGGTGTGTGCACTTTTTAGAATTTTAAGCTTAGTTGAAAATTGCACCTCTTCATTTGCTAGCACTGTTGCGTTAATGCCACTCTGAATGCATTGCTTTTTATTTTATTATTTGTTTAGCACAGAAGGAAATATGGAGATCTACTGTGGAGCATCTTCCCCCACATTCTTATTGCTGATAATTCCCATGACAACCTACGGCTCTTGCTAGGAAGGCAGCCTCAAGCACATCACCATGTTCATGTCAGCAACGCATTTATTCAGCTCTTGGCATATGTCCCTTAACCCTATTTATAAACTTTCACTGTTCTAATCTTCTTTACTCTGTTACCACAGGGAAGAACTTCATTTATTTGCTTTTAACATTTACTGTTCTACAGAGATCTCTTGTACCTTTTTAAAATTTATTTATTTATTTATTTATTCAATAACTTATATCCCGCTCCCTCCAGTTCTACAGCAGCTTGGGGTGACTCACCAAATATTTAAAACAATGTATAAAAACAATATATAAAAACAGTACATAAAGGGATTACTAAGACAATAAAAACAACAAGGAGGTAAAACCACTGGTAAAAAACCCACCCTTATCCCCCCAAAGGCCCGGACGAACAGCCAGGTCTTAACAGGCCCGACAAAAGGCCAACTGGCTGGGAGCCGGGCGAGCCTCCTCTGGGAGGGAGTTCCACAGCCGTGGTGTGGCCACCGAGAACACGCTCACCATCATGCCCTCCCTGGTTCACCCGGGGGTCCTCCAAGAAGGCGCCCCTGGTAGACCGCAGAGGTAGGCCCAGGGAGTGAGGTGGTCTCTCGGATAGGAGGGGCCCAGACCGTGTAGGGCTTTAAATGTCAAAACCAGCACCTTGAATCGGGTCCAGAACGCTATAGGCAGCCAGTGCAGAGCCCGGAGCACTGGCGTAATGTGCTCCCTACAGCTCATCCCCGTCAAGAGATGGGCCGCCGCATTCTGCACCAGCTGCAGCTTCCAAATCATCACCAAGGGCAGCCCCACATAGTACGTTGCAGTAATCCAGCCTTGAGGTGATGAATGCACAGATGAGGGTGGCCCCAGGTCAGAGCTTGAAACATATGGCTGGATCCTCCACACAAGATGTAATTGGTGAAAGGCTCCCTTTGCCACCGCCACCACCTGACGATCCAGGCGGAGGCCAGGGTCTAACAGAACCCCCAAACTCTGCACCTGCGGGGCAAGCGGAGGGCGGATCCCCCTCCACAAGGGGAGCCATCACCTCCTCTGCCCTACCCACCAACATCACCTCTGTCTTATCAGGATTCAGCTTCAGTCTGCTCAGCCTCATCCAGTCACTCACTTCTAGAAAGCACTGGGAAAACACCAAGACTGCAGGACCTGGGTTTGTTGAAAAAGAGAGGTAAAGCTGGGTATCCTCAGCATACTGGTGGCAACGCACAGCAAACCGTCTCATGGGGTTGCATATAGCTGTTAAATAACAGTGGAGACATCTTCCATGTGGAGTACGTAGGCTGTTTAACCAGTAGCTGTACCGTATTACGCTTTTTAAAGAAAGTAGTATTCATAGAGTTGGAAGGGACTTCCGTAGTCATCTAATCTACACACCCACGCACACCCCACATCCACGCGCGCACACTAATGCAGAAAGTCCACAACTATAACATCCATGACCGTTGGCTCTCTAGCCTCTGTTTGAAAACCTTTAGTGGCAGAGGTTTCATTCTTATGAATTGCTGCTAAGATTAGGGCCCTATTGCATTTAACCTTACACAGATAGTTGGCAGGCCAAGACCCTAGGTAAAAGAGTATTCGGAGGACAAGAAAGCTATAGTAGATGTGTCGGTTGGTACAAATCTGTTGTAACAGTCAATGGAAGCAAACCCACTGATTTATTTTAGGAGAGAGATCTTCCTGATTTGGAATGCGCTTTATAGTATGATAGAATTGATGCAGGGCTGCAAAGGAATTCAAGGGTCATCTAGTCCAGTGCCTGCTCCAAGCTTTACAGCATCCAGCCTTTGAAAATCTCCAAAGAGAGGGCTTCCACAACCTTCCTGAGCAACTTACACCATTGCTCAAAAGTTCTTAGGTTTTCATAATATCTAACTGAATTCTGCATTGTTACAATGTTAGCTCATTTTTTCCTTCTTCGATCTTCTGTGGCAGTGGAGAACAAATGTTAATCTTTCTGGGGGGTTGCATCCCTATAAATATTTAGAAAAAGTGTCCTGCTTCTTCCCCTCTCTCCACCCCTTAGTTGTTTTTTTCACTAGGCTAAATATACCCAGTTCTTTCAGTCTTTTCTCATATGCCTTGTCTTTCTGTCCCTTTTATCATCTAAGTTCTTCTCCTCTGAAACAGCTCCATTTTGACTAAATCTCTCTTGAGTGCCCCAAAATGAACACAGTATTTGAGAGGACGTTTTGCCAGCACCAAGTAAGGTGGTACCATCTTCTATAATGAAGTTATGTATTTGTGCCTCAGTATGGGAACACTGTGAAAGATTTACTTTTCCTGAGGTAGATTCTTCTGACACAACTTGCAGTAAGTTGCTCCCATCGCACCCTCCATCCCTTTCCCCCCTAAAAACAAAACAAAAAGCAGTTCTTTCCTTCCAATTGCTGTAGAACAGCGGTGGGGAACTAAAGGTTCTACAGCCTGTGAGCCAAACGTGGCCTGCAGCCGTTTTTATTTGTCCCTTTTCCAATTTCTGTATCTGGCCCAGTTCCTACCCTCGAGCACTGAACAAGTGAGCTTAGGGGGAGGGAGAGTTGATGAGGAACATGCACTTATGGAGACAGGTCCTTGGCATAGATCTGACCTGGACTCTTCGCTTCTTTCCCCATTCTGAACACGCCCTTTCAGCAATGAAAGAGGAAACTCTTATACAAGAAACAAGCCAACACCAGCTTAAAAAGAGAGGGGGAGGGGGTTAAAACGAGTATTTCCCCTTGCACAGCCAACTCCTATGTGGCGTGCAGAGCTTGTACTAACTTTTCAAGGGGTCTGTGGAAGGGAAACGATTTCCCACCTTGCTGTAGAATGTCAGATGTAGATATCGATATAGAGCCCATTCAAACACAGGGATGTCCTTGGAGGACAGATGCTCTGATCCCCAAAAGGGCAGGGGGAGGTAAACTCCACACATCTGTTATCTAAAATTAGTCCCAAAGCAGCTGTGATGCTGTTTTGGGGACCCAAGATGGGGAAGCCTGGCTGCTTCTGCAGATGTGAAGCCTGCAAGTCCTCCTCCTGGTTTGCCGTACTGAGCTCTTGGATGCACTGAGAAGGCTGCTTGCTGCTGTAGCACTCAAATCTTCTGCCTAAACCATCTGAAGGTGTCTGCAGTTTCATCAGGGCTCCTAGCACCCTCTTGTGGAGACTGCTTTGGCTGAATATTCCTGGAAGATGCATTCTTCTGAAAAGCTGGGGCTAGGCTGTGTGCTCCGCTTCCTCCTTTGGAAGCGGCTCTTTTACTATTGTACTTCAGTCAAAGAGTTTGTTCTGCTGAGTGACAAACTGTGTGTGCAATAAACATAGAAATTAGAGTGTTTTTTTAAAATGCGTTTAACTTCCAGGGGCTGAGGGGAGAAGGATGCTTTGGCAGGGTTTCTGCAGTTGTTGGAGGGTTGTGATGTCATGGTGATCCACAAGGGCAGAGCCACACTGGAAAGGGGGTAGGAAAGTCTCTGTGAACTGCCCCTTTTTGACATGGCTGCCCCTGAAAGCCCTGATTTCTCCAGGTTAGAGGGCTCCCCGATTGATGTGGGAAAACCAGGGCTTTGCTCGGAGAGACTGGATCAAAACGGAGTTCCAACAAACTAGTGAATCCCAGCAAACCAGCAATCCTACGTGTGCACACGTACATTTCTAAACTATCTTGAAACCGTGATTTTTCTCCTAGCTTTTCACTTCCTGTTGGTGATATGGAGCAGCCTTTGCCTTTTTCTTGCCTTTCTTTCTGGGCCCGATTCACGGTGTTGGTCTTAGCCTATAAAGCCCTAAACAGCCGGGGTCCTACCTATCTGCGGGACTGCCTCAGCCACTGTGGTCGTCTGGGGATGCCCTGCTTGAGGTTCCTGAGGTTTCCAGGGGCCCACACACGGGAAGGCGTTCTCAGTGGCCACGCTGTGGCTGTGGAACTCCCTTCCGGTGCGGGTCTGGTTGGCCCAGGATCTCCCCTCCTTTCAAAGAAGTTGTAAGACCTGGCTGTTCCGCCAGGCGTTTGGTGGGGGAGATGGGGGTGGGGTTGGGTATTCTTCCTCCTTTTATGAATTGTTTTAGTTGATGTTTTTATTGATTATAAGCTGCTGGAAGAAGGGACGGGTAATAAATCTTTTAAATAACTAAAATTAAATGTATGAGAAGTACATCTGTCCTTCTACTTTCCTGCCCTCAATTCTTGCTCCCCTCATGGTGCCTGGGTCCCTTTTTTATTTTCCCTGGGTCTCGGATGACCTGTCGGACAGGCTGAGAAGTGGAAGGGCTGGGCAGAGTGCCCAGTCACTGATGCTTAGGCCAGGCTGGTGGCTTTGACCCCTAACCTTTCCTACTGTCCTCTTGATAAATGTTATCCTAGAAGTGTGAGACTAGCAAATGGAAGGCTGTGCTGTAGAAAGATCTTGTACTGTGCCTATTGCGTACTCCTGTAAGGTAACTTGCTCAAAACTAGCACTAGTAAAAGAGGAGGCTATAAAAGCAGCATGCAGAGGGATAAACAAGTTCATCACAAATGTTTTAAATAGAACTGAAACAAATGTCCACGTAGAATACCAGATTATTTTGTTTTGGGTTATTCTGAGGTCAGCCTTGGGAGGCCATGCTTGTCTATGGCCACTTGGCTGAGCACCAGGTAAGGCAGCCAAGGGGTGCCAAACCGGGGTGGGTTGAGTGAAGAAGCACGGGGAGGCCATGCTCCTCCATGGCTGCTCAGAGGGGTGGAGAATGGGAATCCTTCCTGTCCGGAGGTACTAAATTTTATGTAAATTTACATATTTGCATAATTAGGTGGGATCTAAATATGCAAATTAGGCCCCACACCAAGACTTCACACATGGCCTCATAAACCCTGGGGCTGGCCCTGCCAAAATGAATGTTTGTTTCAAATGCTTTATTTTGTAGACTGATCTTTTGATCCCACCCTAGCTCAAGGGCTCAGGCCAAGTTATAATACGTAAACATGTAAAATAAATACACACACACACTTAAAATTGCTTACCCCAAACTGTATCAGCACCTGCCAAATGCCTGGCCAAATAAAAACATCTAGAAGATGAGCAGGCTTGGGCTTTGAACCTCTTAGGGCAGGGAGTTCATGAATTGTGAAGCAGCCATAGAGAACACGTTACTGCAGGCTCTTGTACAGATTTGATGCATGGTGATGGTACATGTAGGAGGGTGCTTTGACAGCCTCGAAGGTCATAATCGGGCATAAAGGAGGAGGCAGTACTTCAGCTGTATGGTTCTTGTTTGGGATATTTTGGTTATTTCATCCACTTTGGGGGGTATTTTGTTCATTTATTTTAGTTAGTTTGGATGCATCAGTAGTGTGTGTTAATGGCAAAGAACGCCACTTGAGTGACACAATCCCTAAAATACTTTAAGTAGACACGCTATCTGAAACAGTAGATGAATTTGGTTTTGTTTTGGTGAATTAAGAGAATTTGGATATTTGGAGGACTTTCTGAATATACAAGTTACATTCTTAAACATAAAATAGGCTACTCATTTCAGCTCTAGTTTTAAGAACAAGCAGCTGTCTCCTTGTCTTACCTTTCCCCTTTTTTTTTTCTTCACCATCTTCAGGGCGTGCTATCTGACCTCTCGAAAGTGACTCATCTCCCTGGCTTTGACCCGGTGGTGCTCGTCTTGATGGTTGGAGGGGTGATGTTCATTCTGGGGTTTGCTGGCTGTGTAGGAGCCCTGCGAGAGAATATCTGCCTGCTGAAGTTTGTGAGTAATTTGGTGATGGAACTGGGCCTCTTGCAGTTCTGGGGAAAACAGTGATGGTGACTACATCATAAGAGAGAACCCAGGCAAAAAGAGAAGGAGAATTGAGCACAGATTTATAGAGGAAATATCCCCATTAACCTGGCTGTGGGGGGCTATTCAGTGGTATGTTTGTATCTTTTAATCTTCATTTAAAGCATCCCTGAGTCTAGCATCCATTACTAGAATTCTTGCTGAAAACAGATCTGCTTCATTCTACCCCCCCAAAAAAAAATTTGCAGAATAAATGTGCATAATCTTGCTCAATTTGCATAAGTATGCAAACTTTATTCTTGCCAACTTGCTTCCCAACATGGACCTTCTTCTGCCATTAGGCTCCCCTCTTCTCTCCCCGCCCCATCTCCTGAAGGCTTCCCCCAGAGCACAGGTGCCTTTTTCTGTGCAGAAATGGACCTACTGGCTCAGTACATCCTCTGTTCCCCCTCCTCCCCCCCCCCCCCCCCCCCCCCCCCCNCCCCCCCCCACTCTGCCTTTCAGAGCTTCCTGCTGGTTCATGAGCCTGACTAGCTGCCCCCTCCCTGGTTCCAGGGCCCATAGCAACCTCAACCCCACTGCCAGTTCTGATGCCCTGCTGACTGCAACCCGCCCTGCCGGCTCTATCCCATCCTGCCCCAAGCTCCCATTTCTCTCGAACTCCCCCCACCTTCAACTCCTGTTCATTCCTACAGCAGAAACTTTAAAGAACCTATAGTCAATAGCAGTGCCTGCAACTTTGGGTGAAAACAGACATGCACTTAATGCCGCTTTAACATTTCTTATGCATGTTGCAGGGTTATATTGGTGCCCTGTGCAGCCCTGAAACATGCATAAGAAATGCTAAAGCAGAGTTAAGGTGCATGTCGATGTTCTCCCTTTGTTACAGATTAGCTGGGACCTTCAGAAACAGCGTGAATTTCATATCTGCAGTAAATTCAGGTCCCTGGCTGCAGCCCATTGTATCCATTTGTAATGCTAAGAAGAATTCAGAGACGCTTTTAAAACTGATATGTTTTCTGAATTGCTCCCCTGGTCCAGCAGCTCTGAACAGGGATCAGTATTGTGCTCAGTCTTAAAATTCCAAGTGGATGATTTTAGAATGCCTGAAACGAATGGCTAATTTGGGAAGGAGAAATGAGAGAACAGAAGGGTCCAAGGTCCTAGCAATGCTAGCTACTCTTTTTGATTGTGTCTTGATGACATTGTCTGGGACTTCACATTCCTTTTTGTTGTCTATGGTTTATTGCCTAGTGTTGATGTTCGCTGCCCAGTTTAAGATGATGAAGCAAAAAGATAATTTTGCTGTGTGGTATTTGTGTGTGTTTGAATTTAATTGGCCTTGTCTTTTGATCATATTTGTACTTGGGGAGCTTTTACCCAAAGCCCCTGTGCCTACTCCAAATTGAGCCAGACTGTATTTGTGTTCTAAATGCTTTTTCTTTACATGATTTTATTTTTCAGTTCTGTGGTGCTATTGTGCTTATATTTCTCATGGAGCTGACGGTGGCAGTGCTGGCTTTCTTGTTCCAGGACTGGGTGAGGGACAGGGTCAAGGAGTTCTTTGAGAACAACATCAAGTCCTACCGAGACGACATTGACCTACAGAACCTCATTGACTCATTGCAGAAAATCGTAAGTCATTATCCTTCTGATCCATCATTATATGTTTCTCTCTTTTTACTGCCCTTGTCTGAGATGGAATTTTCCAGACTTTCTAGCAGGCTTAATTTCTGTAAAAGTGTGAAGGTGTTTAGAGGAGTAACTGGGGAAAGGGGTCACTTTAGGGCATTCTGAAGGGGGAAGGCTAGCTCCTGCTGTCGCTGCAATGGAATGTTGAGGGGCTTTAAAAAAACCCAGGGAGAGGAAGTACTGAAGGAGGGTGTGGTTGGCAGTGAACTTTAGAGAAGGCAGAGAGAGGTTATCCAGTTCGGAGGGGTAACCGAGGGAAATTGCCTCTAGGGTTAATTGTGCTATGGGACTACAAGACTGTGACAGGATGCAGTGGGTTTCTCCTATACAGCACCAACCAGTGTGTGAACTGTGAAGTCTCTTAGGAAGAGATTAAAGAAACCAACTTGAGACCTTAGAACCAGAACAAAAGTAGAGACTGATTCCTGTGAGTACTTGAGCCGAATGTGGGAAGCTTGTATTGTTTGGAAGTGAAAAGATTTTTTGGTATCTGGATTGCTGTTACCCCTGGAAAGATAGAACCAGACTGCAACCAGTTCTTCAACATGTGCAAATGGTGCTTTGTCTTCGATTTAAACAGTTCCTTCTTTTAAACCTCTGTGTGTTGGCCTCCCCACACCACCTTTTTTGGGGGGGAGGAAAGGAGGGGAGGGGGGAAAGGATCCAGAGCTCACTGCAAGGTAGTTCATGACAACAAGTTACCCAAGCCAGGAAAGTAGAACTCCCTCCTGCCTCCACCCATATTTGATAAGAGCTAACGCTGGGGATTGTGAAGGTTCTTTCATAGTGAATGCCAAGAGTAGAGACTTTCATGGACACAGTGGTGATGGGATTTCGGCTGTCACTTTGAGATGAAGGCCCAATGGGAAAAAGCAGCAATAGTTCAACCGGACAGGTGGCCTTGAATCTGTTCCTTACCCTCACACGCCTCTGTCTTTCTCTGAGCCACCAGGATGAATCTTGCTCATTGTTATCATTGAAGTTTCCATCCAACATTATGATAAAGCTTAAATGCCCCCAAATGCATCAATAAGGCTGCATGACTATTTGCTTATTCTATGCAATCGGTCTTTGTGAACTTCACTTTCCTATACAGGGATTGAATGGAGCACTTTTTGTTCTAAAGCAAGGGTGTTCAGCTTGCTGCATGTGGCCCACATTAAGACCATTCCATGTAATCCTCAGATATTTATCCTATAGGCTATTGTCTGTAGTCCACAGTGCTTCCACTTCCTCTGAACCCTGGAGAACTCCTACTGACACCACTGCAAGGGTGATTCCCATGTGGTGCTCCTCTCTGGCATTTGGACAGGAAACTAGAATGCTGGAGGGGAGTAGGAAGAGGAGATTTTTGTGGCAGTGGTAGCTGTGTGGGGAGGAGCTCAACTGAGGACACAGTTGGATCTCCAGTGTTGTTGGCAAATGGCTGCTTAATGGCTTCGTGAGAGCCATTTCTGACAGCAGAAGGGAGTCACCAGGAACTCTTTACTGTGGCCAACTCGAGCAGGCCAGTAGCTTCTCTTGGTTAGTTTCTGCTGTGGTATCTGCTCCTTGGGGGCCAGTTTTTGCAGCAGCAGAGAATACTAGGAGCCAGTTCTAGTTGTGGCAGTGACTCCTTGGAGCCCCTGGGACCAGATCATACTGCAGAAGGTCTTGTGAGAGCTGGCTTGGGTTGCAGCAGCATCTTCTTGGGGCTTCTGGGAACTAGCTTCAATGGTGGTGTGGTGGTCCTAGGGATTGGCTGTGCCAGCAGTGGCCAAGGGTGCTGATGCTGCAGCAGCAGTATTCCCAGGTGTTGTGGGGAAGAGGGATAGAGGCTGCTAGATGTGTTAATATGAGTAAGCAGGTGCAAATACCTTATCTGCAAGTGGACCTGTAGACCCCAGTTTCCCTTAGGACACAGGCAGTTGACGGAATACCGTTGTGTCAAGGATGTCGGATGACGACCGTGAAAAGGGGCTAAAGTTTCCCTCTTCATTTTTTCCAGACCGCTTCTTTTCATCCTTCATAGATGGAAGAACCAGATATTGGTCTGTTCATCAGAGCCATCCTGCACTCACCCACCACTATGATGCTTTTCATGAACAGAGCTAGTAGTTTGCATGGGGCAAAAGCTTCCCAGCTCCCCAGTACTCTCTGTCCAGACCCCTATCTGCAATTCATGAAGCATGTTCTTAACAGCCATCTTTGGAAGCATTTTAAGCTTCTAGAGGGACGCTTCAGGCAACTTATACAATGTAAGCAATAATCACTTGCTTCACAACCATTTCCCTAAGCAACAAGCATCTTGGTTCAGCCTGCCAGTGCCATGTATCTGTTCTTCCACGCTTAACACACAGGATAATATGCTAAACTCTGTCAGTTCAACCCTGATTAAATACCCTCCCTAAAAATTCGAAGGTTGAACATCCCATGTGTCAGGTGGGGGAAGACTGAGAATTTTCTGCCTGAGACCATTGCTCGGCCCCTAGGCAGAATTCTAAGACTATAGGAACTCAAGCTGATGCTGATCAATAAATAGAACTGCAAGGCTGAAGAAAAAGTGCCTTCAAATGGCTCTGGAGAAATAGAGCAGTCCCAAGGAAATATGTCTTCTAATGAGGTGGCTTGTGGTGCCCTCAAGCTGTACCTCTGGGACATAGCGGTTTTTGTACAGAGCTCTCTGCGTTGACTAATGGAAAATGTTCTATAAATCTCCAGCATCCTGACTGAGCAGATCTTCTTCCACTATAGCATTTACTTTTCTTACTAAGTGGTGTGTTTGTGGGTGTGTAACCTTTATTTTTGGGATAGGGTCGCTAGCAAGGGAGATGTACATACCAGTGAGTGCCTAGGTTTTCACTCCTTCCCTATCCAAATTTTGATCTTGAGATCTTAGCAGTGTCTTTTTTCCTTTTATTGTAGCCACTGCATGAGCCTGTTTTTGATCCTAGGTATTGTCTGTCTCCCCCCTCCTCCCCCCCCCCCCCTTTCAGCCCCCCCCCCCCACAGCAGTTTCATAACCTGCTGAGAGACTGCTCCATCTAAAAACTTCTTACTAACAATCAGTGGGTTTACTAATGGGTGTTACCAGGTGTAATGCTAGCCACTTGTGCTGGACATTGGGTTCTGCATCTGTTTGGGCTACCCGCAGAGCAGGCTTTAAGAAATTATGCTTGATGCCAACACACATCATGTAGCTGTTGTGTACTCATGAGCACACACATCATTTGCAGTTTGATAAGCCAAGTGTCCAGAGAAACATGGTATTATCCAGGCAACCGCTGGTGGGAGAAGACTACCCAGTAACTGCTCAAACAGACATGAATGTCTTTTCAAGTAGTTGTAGGATCAGTGATTTCAACATGGAATGGATTTTTCATGGAGTTATCGATTCCATCTGGCAACACTCGGTGTTTCAGCTTCATCTAACTTGGACATGCTGGGAAACATCGGCCTTGAACTTGCTAACATTTTCCACGTTGGTTTCCAGTAGTGACTCTCAACATGCTTGCCTGGGACCCCTTTTGAGGCTTTAATGTAATCCTGCAGCCCCAGACAGCAGCAAACATGCAAAACCTATCCAATATCAATACAGATCATAATCCCCACCTGCAGATGGTGCAGTTCTATTTAGTGTTGCAACCCATAGTTAATAAACCTCTGACTTTCAGGAAGCACTTGTTATGTCTTGAGTCAGCCAGGTAAAGTCAAGAAAGCTATGGAGCTGAAGTCTTTGTAAAACCATATTCATTGTTGATTTTGCTCTTTGCCTTGCTTAACAATACCTCTCCTAATGGATATTTATAAGCTACTAGATTAAGCACAAGACTGAGGTTCTCTTGCACCGTTTGAGTGGGTGGTAGAAGTTCAGATTTCTCCATGTGGTGCCACGGTAGTGTGTCTATGCGTGGCCCACCAGCAGCGACATTTCCAGTTCTCTCTCTGTTGGTGTTAGCCAGCTGAGAGCTTTGCTTCCAAGACGGCTGCGTTGAGTGCTGTTTGAGATGGAGGCAGTTGCCAGTGCTCCAAGTAGTGTCAGCAACTTGACTGAAGCCACAAATATGCAAAATCATGTAACGAAGTAGTATGATGGTCTACTTCGGGTTTGGGAACGTGGAAGCAAAGTTTCCAACCCCAAGAACCATGTACCAAAACCTTTAAATAGCAGAGTCACAACCAACATACATACCGACCTCTCCTGCAGCATAATTGACTCTGCCAACCTGTTATGGGTAGGGGGTATGAGGGGGGAGTGGACCTGGGTGAACGGCTACCTTCGTTCTCGTTACCCCCGTACGCTCTCGTGGGGGCACCTTACAGACGAGGAAGAACACCCCTCAGGTTGTTATAGGGCCGCTGGCTCCCGAAGAAGCGGCGGCCTATCTCATCATAGGGGGGGAGACGAGGCCCTGAGTATGCCCCCACTCGAGTGTACTGGCTGCAAGGGCAGCCCCCTAACCCCACCACTTCGTCACCCACACAAGTGTCCTCGCACGCGCACGGGAAGGGTAGTGAGCAGACAGTGGCGGAAGGTGGGAGGGTTCGCGGGGGTACTTCCGGGGGCAGTAGGGAAGGGACGGATCCACACACACACAATTCACGGGGGACGGGCAAACGGGGGTCCAGGTATGCGGGAACCCGGGTACCAGTGCACACCACCCTCTTCTCCCACTCACACACCCACACCCCGCTCCCACAACACCCCTGTGTCACGCCCTCAGTTTCACCACACTCACCACGTCCACACTCGCTCTCCACACTCACTCAATCCTTCCACACCACTCTGGTTCTTTGTAACCTCTTCACTACTCCAATCGCAAGGGGCCAGTCTGTAGCTACGCTGTTCACCGGCGCCGCTCTCCTGCTTCTGGGCCTCCCTATATACGCATGCCCTGACCCCCGCCTTCTCCTGGAGGCGTGCCGAGCATCGCGGCGCTGCTACTGGCCCCACCCCTACGTTCCCCGCTGGCCTGCCTCCCGCGTCTGGTGTTTGCGGCGGCGGGGGAAGCCCCCACGTCCGCTTCCTCGTCAGCGGCTGTTGTGCGCTCCGCCTACCCCCGCTTAGCCCCTTTCGGGGTACTAGTCTCCCGCGCCCCCAATCTCGGCCCAGGGTAAGTCTGCGCCTTACACAACCAATGGTCCAATGCTCTATGGTTGTGGCTGCTGAGATGCTGGGTGCAAAGAAGTAAAACACAGGACCATTAAGGCAGTGCATGTCCTGGGACCAGTCCTGGCCAAGAGCTGTATGGCTTCCAAGCCACAGTTGGCCACTCCTGATCTATGATAATGGAAAAGGACACCAAGAACATCTAATCCTAGCTCTCCTACTGATTTGCATTGTGGTTTGGAGTTAAATCCTTTAGTCTCTCTGCACAAGTTTCCCAACCAATAAAGCAGATGTGATGGAGGTCACTACCTCACAGGGTTAATTTCTTTGTTCAGTAGTCTGAAAATGTCTGTCATGCTCAGTATTGTGTGTCTGTTGCAGAACCATTGCTGCGGTGCTCAGGGCCCAGATGACTGGGATCTGAACATATACTTCAACTGCACCTCGGACAGTAAAAGCCGGGAGAGATGCGGGGTTCCGTTTTCGTGCTGCGTCCCAGACCCTGCTGTGAGTGATTTCCTGGCTTTGTATTTCTGTATTATTTTGGGAGAATTGAAAGCACTTCCTGAATGTGGCGTAATGTCTGGTATTGTAAAGATCTAGGACATATGCTCTTTCAACTCCTCTTTTCTTAAAAATAAATAAATAACAATTGCACTTCTATTCCAGATCCCTTAATGGTAAATTGACCTTGTATTCTGTTGCTGGAATTAGCGTTGAAAGGAAGGAAAAAGGAAAGAAACAAGACAATAATGAAACCCAAACACCCAGCATTTGAAATGATATGAATATAGTTCCTCCAGCTAACAGAATCTGTGATTTGGTGTGCTTATCTTATCTCTTTAAGGATGTAGTAGTATCTTTACTTTTGTGGCAGATTAAGCAGCATTGAGATCCTGATTTGAACAAAGCATTGAAGGATACACTAAAATTAAAATGAACCCAGCTACTTCATAAGAACATCAGTGCCATATTGGGTCAGACCAATGGTCCATCGAGCCCAACGCCTGTCTCCGACAGTGGCCAATCTTAGTCACTTGGAAGAAGTACCCAACAGGTCACTATGGGGCTATCCATTCCCTGTTGTTCACTCCCAGCTCCCAATAGGAAGATGTTACATTCCACAAACCTACCTGACTAATAGCTGCTAACGGACCTATCCTCCAGAAATGTGTCCAACCCTTTCTTTAAACCCAGTTATACTACTGGCCTTCACAACATCTTCTGGCAACAAATTCCACAATTTAATTGTGTGTTCAGTGAAAACCTACTTTATTTTATTTGTTTTGAATCTGTTGCCCATTAGTTTCATGGAGTATCCCCTACTCTTAGTACTGCTTGAGAGAGTAAATAACTGTTCCCTATTAATGTGTTCTACACCACTCATGATTTTATAAACTTCGGGTGCTTTGATAAGTCTCTCATATCCGCTCTCACATGAGAGGGGATATGATGGAGAAGTCAGTTGGACTTACTGGGTGCTTCGTTGAATCAGGGTCTCAGAGGAATCTTTGCTGTGGATAATGGTGCCTATAACATTAGGCATTAGCAGCAGAGTCTCAGAGCTTTAGAAGAGACTTCTAAAGACTATTTGCAGAGTCTGCTTAGTTATATTATGCTTGTTTCTGGGTTGGATTCTACTATAAAACCATATCGTGCTGTTTTGGTTTTAAAGCCTTTTTTCATGTGCATGAGATGACCTTTTTAACACTTAGTTTATGACTCTGCAACTTGTGGTCAGTAGAGTAACTAGTTACACAACAAGCAATTTTCAGTTCTTTTTTCCCCTGTTGCTTAATGACAGTTTTGTACCGTAAGTCTGACTCCTTTTGAAAATGCATAATGTAGATTCATTGGGATCTTGCACGACCTGAATAGGGACAGATGGGCTCTGCAAAACACTCAACTTCTCCAAATTTACCAGATGAATTGAAGGTTTTGAAGCTACCAACGTAGTCACCAAAATAATCCAAATAACTAGTGCACATGATCAGAATTGCTAATGCAGTTTCCTTCCCACCCTCTCTTCTCCAGTATCCTGTGGAAATGCCAATTATGTTAGTTGAACTACACCTTAAGATGAATCAGACTGGTTTACAGACTGCTCCAGAATTGTCTCTGTGGCTTTAAACGTTGTTGTGGGAGTTTACCTCCAAACCCTTATTAAAAATAATTTGTAGATGAGTAGCTAAAGACATGGGCTTTTTGAATATGCAGGAGACAAGTCCTCCATGGGTTATTTATTATTATTATTATTATTTATTTTGTGGGGATGGGGTGGAGGGACCAGAGCAATCTTTGAGAAAATTAGCCATAATGACCATACGAACAAGGGTCTGACTTTTTTATTGGCTTGTCAGTCCCATGTGACTTAAGCTGAGAGGAAGAAGTAAGCTTATAAAGATACACTGGTGCTATACGTTTCTGGAATATTCTATCTATGCTCTTCAGTATGGCTCATGATTTTTGTAAACCTTTTAATACCCAATGAAATGGAGAACCATTATCCGAAATGAGTTCCTACTGACACTCAGGCTTAGTTTGATCAAGAATCTTCCACCATGCATTATAGTCTGGGCACGACCACCATTTTTATTTATTTATTTATTTTAAATGTATGGCTGAATGGGAAGAGTCTAGCCAATCTTCTGTTGTAGTGATAGTATGGCAAAGATTGACAACTGATGTTTTATGGACACGAACAAATCTTCCTGAGAGTCGTGAGTAGAACTGAAGTGGATAGCTAATTTGTGACCCGTGGGCAATACCCAAAATCTTGAGAATCCTGTCGGGTGCCCAATCAGGTACCTAAGTACCGAGTTGGGCACCTGATTACCTGAAATTCCAGGTATTACAATTAACCAATTTTCTGTTTCACTGACCAGTTTCAGTATTGGAAATTTGGTATATTGGGTAACCTGTTGAGTACTGATTAGCACTCAGCATTACTGGGTTGAATTGGGTACTGTAATTTTGATGCTATTTGCAGGTACTTGTTTCCGCTCTAGTCATGAGCTTATATTAATGTGTTACCCTTTTCTTCCTTCTAGCAAAAGGTTGTGAACACACAGTGTGGCTATGACATCCGAGGTCAGGTGAGCATTTCTGTCTACAATACGACGTTTCCTAGGCTGATGCTAGTTCAATACTGCTGTAACACAATGGTGAACTAGATTGGGGAAGTTTTCTGGAAAGGTCAAACGTAAATTTAAATCAGAGGAAAAAACATGAGGGCCTGGAATATGTTTTTTGTGATTGTCCAAATTTTTAACCAAGATGGAACAATTTAACCACAGAAATTAGGAAGTAGGAAGTATCCTTCATGTCCCCTGATCCTCCCACTTTTGCTGTATGCAAGTGTATTCTGCAAATGTAGTCTTCATTCATAAAAGGAGACCCAGTTCTTCTTCGAGGAGCTCCATGATTCTTACTCTGGGGATCCTCTTTCTGCTCCGCAGTCTACTGGAAATTCTAGCATCAGCAGTTTCCAGGCAGATTGCCTGGAATCATCTAGAATCTTGCCATGCCTTCACCTTGGCATTCTCCCTCCTTTCCCGCCATCTCACAAGAGGCAGGAGGTGATAAAAGGATAGGGAGCAGGACCCCATCCACCTTGGTTCCTTCTACCCCTGAAGACGAAGCCCAAGAGGACTTCAAGCCAGAGGAGAAGGGCGGGTAGTGAGTATACGCAGAGCGCTCTTGAAAAACTGAGTTACTGATAAGTAACCCTAATTTCTTCTACGAGGATCTCGGTGATTCTTACTCTTGGAGAGCAATAAGCAGTATATGCTTACTGGAGGAGGAAAGGTGAGGAGTGATGCTTGAGAGTTTGTAGTATCCTGTGGAGCAGGAAGAGAATCCCAAGAGTGGGAATACATGGAGTGATCTCAAAAAACTGAGTTACTGGTAAGTAACCCTCATTTTATCTGGATTCTTCTATATCGTCTTTCTTGACTTTGTGCATGTCACAGTCCCTCACGCTGGGGCCTGTGGCAGGCCCCGGCAGCTCTACTTGTGTACAAGCACTTCTGAAGGTGCACAAGTGTCTTGTGTACATTCAGAAGTGTAGACCTACAGAACATGGGGAGTTTGGGTCACCTGTGGGTCTAGCAGAGAGGGTGTTCGAAGTTGTTCTTGAGAGTCTCCCATCAGGGAGCGGAATGGATTATTAGACCGGTTTCATTTGAGAATACGGATGGAGTGGCAGGAGCAGGTAGACAGTTGGACACGTCTATACCTTGTCTCAGGTTGCACCCAGGGGTCCACACAACTCTCTCAGCTTCTACAGATGCCCTGGATTGCCAGCATAAGAATTTCATGAATCCTTCAGCGCAGACTCCAGAAAGCTAGTTTGGCAACTGAGAAGCTCCAGTCTCTTAGAGCTTCTCAACCTCCCATCTGGGGATGACTAATACATAGGCACAAGGATATTTCATGGCATGCCATGGTGTATAACCTTGGGCAATTACGGGGGGCGGGGGCACAGAATGTGATGGTGAGTGATTTAAAGTTAGGGAAGAGAGTGCTTATGTCCCCATTAGGTGTTTCTAGAGAAAGGTCCAAAATTCAGATGCTTCTTGAAAGAACAGGTACATTTCTAGTAACACTCCACCTTCTTGAGGGATGCCCATCACTAGTTGCTAATTTGCAATATTACTACACCAGGGATAGGGATCCCTCCACCCACCCCTTTTCATGGACCACATTGAAAATTAGTACAAACTCTGCAGGCCAGGTAGTGATTGGGAGAGTGGGAGGAAGCAGAGGAGGGTCCATATCATGGATCTGTTGTGGCTCCATCCATGTTGTGTGCATGTCCTGATCCGAGGTGGTGGTGGTGGTGGTGGTGGTGGTGGTAGCAAGCATTTATATAGCACCAGCAATGTACCTGGCACTTTACAAAGTAATTGAATAGACACGGTCCCTGCCCTAGGGCTTATAATCTAAGAGACGGGGGTGAGGTAGGGGGTGGAGACGAAGGAAGGGGAACAGAGCAACCAATTGTTGTCAATAGAACGCTAGAAGGATAATGTTTTGGGTTTTATCTCCTTCCTTCCAGAATAAAGTTAAATGGGAAAACTTAATTTTCACCAAGGGCTGTATCCCTGCCCTCGAAGCCTGGCTACCCCGAAACATCTACATCGTTGCAGGGATCTTCATAGCGATCTCGTTATTACAGGTTGGTTGCTGCTGGTGTTCAGTTGCAACAATAACTGGATCTCTAGCCTGTTACAGGGCTATTAAACTTGTGTGGTCTTGGGGTTAGTTGCAATATGGAAAAGCCAATGAAAATCAAGTTTGGCTTTGATCAGTTGTATGTCGCGGAGCCTACAGTCCTGTTCACTTAGAAGCTCTGACGGTGTGATGAGCTTGATCTCAACCAAACAGCTGAAAGGCAGAAAGCAAATCAGTCCTATCCTTGGGGTGATATAAAATTACCTTCAGACCATATTATAGGTAGCCTACTGTATAATTAGGAGAAGAAATTATGGAAAGGAGTACTGAAGCCATTTATAAGCAAGAATATTTCTCTTTTGTATGACAACAGTTCCTGAATTTTCCTTCCTTGTTTGTGTAACATGGAAATTCCACTTGGTTTCATTCAGTTAACTAAAACTGTTTTGAAACTTTTAAAGATGTGGGATTGATTTTATTTATTTATTTATTTATTTATTTATAGATAGTAGAGGGTCAGGACTGGGCTGTGAAGTGAATTAATACTGTCCTCTCTTGCTTCCAGTCGCAGATACAAATATTATTTTCTCCCAGATAAAAACAGTGCCATGCTCTCTGCATTTGTGTACCCTTGTGAAACCAGGCACTGCTTAGCCCATTTGGTCAGTCAAGTAATTGTTAGCTCAAAAGTTTCCAGGGACAGAGCGTTCCTCCCCATCTGACCTATGCTTTGTGTTTTTGTTTTTTGTTTAGATTTTTGGGATTTTCCTGGCCAGGACACTGATTTCTGATATTGAAGCTGTGAAGGCAGGTTATCCCTTCTGAAGAAAAAAGCAGATGCCAGCTGTGAAGACAAATCCATTTCACTGCTATTAACTTGACATCAAAGTAGAAAAAGAAATTGAGATGCTCACAGAGGGCTCGGAGCACCCTGAGTTTAATTCCTTATTTTTGTACAGCTGGATGATGGATCTGCTTTTGTTCTTGGAGCTGGTGGAGGCTGAAAACTCCCAGTGGAGCACCTCCGTTTCTCTTTGCTGAGAGGAAGACTTTAAGCCCTAGAATGAGAGTTTCCTAAGTCTACCGTGGACAAACCTACAGCCTTTGACAGGCAGAAATGAGCACTGCCATAAAATCACCCTCCAATAGCCTTGCTGCCATAGGGGCAGTTCTGTCTTGACTCCCTCTTTCCACAGATAGAACTCGGAGATGTTACATTCAGGATGTTGAACCCTGTTGTAGAAGAAAGTAACATAATAAATGACCAGCACTGGAATAGGAAGCAGAAATGAATACTTCCAAAATAATTAGTTTTTTTTCAGGAGATGCTCTGTGTGTTATGTATTTTGTATGGATACCCCTTCTCTTTCTTTCCCCCTGCAACGTGATTGGATTTAAATGGGAGCCATGATAATCTTGGTGTTGGAGAATATTAAAGATGTCTTAATTGTTCTAACAGAACCTCAACCGTGCAGAAGTAAGAGAGTCTTATGAGAGTGAATGTACATATTTCAGTAACGGACTCAAATACTAGAAATACTGAAGATTGAGTAGTGGAAAGTTCTTACCTATATAGATTTCTCAAGAGGGAGTATCTCTTCTTTTCTTTTTTTATTGTATGTTTGACAGTGTTTGGTTTAGGAGATCTTTGGGAAGAATGAGGTGGATTCTCTAGTGACACTTATGTTTCTCTTTTCTAGATGTTTGTAAATGCTTTTTATTTATAGAGGGACTAAAAAAATGTTTTGTTCCTGTTATGTTGCATAGCAATAGCTTCTGAAAAGATTTTTGTCATCTGCTGGGCTGAAGGTATTTCAAAATCTTGCTCCGTTCAAGAGGCCACTAGATGATGCAAGCATATCCCTGATTCCCCGTTCTTCAAAATATATAAGCGCTAATGTGAGCCTGCTACGGCTTGGTGCACTAGAATTATTGACTGCGCTGTTTCTTCAATATGTTCTGGGGTTTTGGGGTTATTTTTTTTTTAATGCACTGCCAGTTAATGCACTGCCAGCTTCTAGAATAGTGACTTACGGTTTGCATAAATTAGGGTGTTGCTTCTGCTCCCCAGGGTTTGATTTGGCCCTGTGTATTGAAACATTTGCAAATCCTTCAACTTTGAGCCTGATCTAAAGAGACAGCAAAGAGTTTGTGAATCCTACAACACATGCTCATAAGACCAGCTAAACCCCATTTTCCCTGCTATTCTGGTTAATTTTCTCTTTCTGACACCGATTTATCTTTTCAACTATGATATATGTAATGTATAATAGGCAACCTTGAAATAGCTGTCCATTTTACCTTAGGCCATCTACTAACCAATTGTTTTACTGCTTGTTGTAATGGTGCCCTATTTTTTTAGGGAGCTGCCAATTTATTTACCGTGCCTAACAGTGTAAAGTATCTATTTTTGTAATTCTATTTCACTGTGTATAGATGAAGCTGGAAGGATTCAAGGCTTGTGGTTTTTCTAAAGCAGGATGCTTTTCTTTTCTTAGACCACTAAACTTTTAAATATATTGTTATAGGATTATTATTTTTCTTACCCAAGTATTAGCATTTCGTGAGGCAGCAGAACAAACTGTCTTGAGCCCTTTTGGATTGAGAGCTAGGAAAAAATCTCTTGAGACAACCAGTGAAGCATTTCACAGACACTGGCCTGTGCTGAATAGGTTTTTGTTTGCCCAACATCTGAGACAACACAGGAAAAGGGTACCTGATTTCCTTACATACTGACGAAGGAAGGAGTGTCTAGTATTTGTGAGATCTGAGCATAGACTCTCCAGGCATATTCTGTGAGCTTTTTCCTTGATACCGTAAGACGGTTATGGTGTTGCTGCACTGAGACCCCAAACTTTGCACGAAAAGAAGCCTCTGGCTAACTGGGAAGAGGACAAGAGAACTTCTTCCACCTAGTGCTGAAGGTGAAGTCTGTGACACATGTTTATTGTATTTACTGTAGCAGCCTGAAAATTGCTAGCGGTGGGTTTTATTTCGGAGGCAGGCCAGCATTGCCTGTAACGAATTGCTTTATGTTCTTGCTCTGGGAACTTTGTTTTGCAGCATCAAGTGTCCAAGGCATTCAACCACATCAACAGACTTACTGTGACCTATGACTGTGTAACCCATTTAGAGGCAGGAGGTTTGAAAGTAATCAGGCTGCTTGTAAGCTAGAGCACCTGCATTGCAGCTAGAAGATAGCTTTCCTCACCAGTGGATTTATTGGAGAAAAAAATCTAAGAGCTGGCAGGCAGATTCCCAAGCTTGTGAATATCAAGTAATTAAATGAACTTCAAATGCAGGAACTGTCCATAGTACTTGATCTCCATGTCTCCTCTGCTTCCTTGATGACAAAGATACAGCTCAACCCACGAATATTCTACAGATAGAAGCTCCATTTTGAAGTGGACTGAGTCAAAGCAGCAAGTTAGATAAATCTTTCATTTCTTGCTTTTTGACCCAGCAATTTGAAAGAAACGCTCGGGTTCTAGCAGCTGATGATGATGATAACAATAGTTCTTAGTTTCTAAACGCTTAATAAGACTTGCTTTATAAACCAAGTAGTGACTTTGATTATTCAAACCAAAATCTATAACAGTCTTTTCATATTCCCCAACTGTCTCTTAAGTCTTCTGGTGAGAAACCTCTTAAAAATCATCCATGTAGCCCCCACACCTTAGAACTGCGTTGAGTGTAAACTTTGATCCAGTTACCAAATCCCATGGGAGAGCATTTGGGACACGCCCACAAGCTTGCAAGATGGGGTTGGGTGTGTTCTTGGTGTATGTAAAATGTGAGAGATAGGAAAGGAGAACGGATACCTTTTATAACTAAAAAAGCTATACACTTGGGTTACAATCTACAAACCACCTACTCGGAGGAGCATGATTGAAGTCCTACAGAGGAGTCCCATTGAAATTTTTTCTCTAGAGTAAGTTTTTTTTTGGCATTGCAGCTATATAGTATTCACAGTTGTCCTTATATTGGGATTTGGTCTTGCATGTATCTGAATGTCAAACATTCAAAACTGCCTGCACAAAGAACTTTTAGGGTCCTCCAAACAGAAGAAAATAAATCCATCTCCTTAAAGAAGGCTTCAGCCTCTCTGGAGATCTGACCAATCCACTCTGAAAGTCTTCATGTGGACGTGACATTTTTTGAGCACGTCGGTGCTGGAGGATGTTCTTGTCGATCTGCTTCACAAATCCGTGGAAGTGGCATCTAAATATCAAGCGGTTTGGCTTTAGCAGTTCTGCCAAGGCATCCCTTTTGGATAATGAAGAAAAGAGCCAAAATGTGATCTCTAATGTCTCTTTTACTTATTTTCTAAACCTTGCAGTAAGTAAATTTCAAATAAAACCAGATTTCTTATGATGGGAATGCAGACTTCTGTTTTATATCCAAATTCCTGGATTTAATAATGAGGGATATTAAGGGGGGATTCAGACGTTCTGATTTGTGCGATTTTTTAAAAAAAAATGAATGTTTCATGCCTGTCTGAACACTTAAATTCGATTAAATGCAGTCAATATCGCACTAAAGCAATGCGTGTTGAAAAGCTACTCAAACCTACCTTTTTGCTGTCCGTTTTCAATAAATCCGCACTTAACAGCAGTGTGAAAGCAACATCGTACTGGTTTTAACTAGTGTGTAATCTTTTCTGATGTGAATGCAACCGTGCTTCCAAGTGCGCTGTTTTACTCCTGCCCCTACCGGAAGCAGTGAGACCAGCTGGAGCCCTGTAGTTGCCTCGCTGGGTGCAGGCTGCAGCCAGCTTCTCCCCAAAAAAGTTCTTCCCCTCCATGTTTCCCCTCCATGCTTCTCCCCAAAAAAGTTCTTCCCTCCAAGGGACTTTCAATCATCTGCCTCTGCCTCTACCGTAGTGCTGCAGCAGTAGCAGCAGCGGGATACCGGAAAGAAACCAGGGAGAGAATGCGAGGGGCTTCTTTCCAGCAGCCTCAGGCTCTCCCTCTTTACTCCCTGATTCTACAAAGTAGCAACCTTTGCTACAAAGGTTGTAGCAAAGGTTGTTGCAAAGTTTGCAAAGTTGCAGCAAAGGTTGTAGCAAAGTTGTACTTTGCTACAAAGTAGCAACCTTCTGGCTCCCCACAGGCCACTTCCTGTAACTGAACCGTACTGAGCAGCCGGGTAAGCACGCACTACAAGAAGGTCTGAATGCATTATTTCGCTGTACTTAAAATCGGTATGGCATGCATGTGAATGCAACAGGACTTGTTAACAGCGAACTATTGAGAACCAGTTTTTAAAAATCCAGATAATTGCTGCACGTGTGAATTCCCTCTAAGTCTTTGAGTCACTGTTTGATTTCTCCCCCTCACCTCCTTACCGTCTGCTGTTTCTATAGTGAGTGTAACCGAATGGGAGGAAGGGGCTCATGGCACAGACATTAATATCCAATACTGAAATTGCACTCTTGGGAGCGAACTTGTTAGTTGCCAAATTCTGCTCATGGCTCACTGTCTAGAAGCATTGGTAGAATCTGCCAGTGTGTGTAAGACAGAAGAAAAGCAGCAGAAAACTGTTTACATTAGAATTCAAGGTAGAGAAATGGGGGATAAACCTAGACTGTTAATGAGATTCAAATGGCCGTCGCCCTTAACCAAAATGGTTGCAACATTATTTTGACCACTGCCATTTTGTTTAAGGGTAGTGGCCATTTTGTACAGGCGCAATCCAGAGCAGGCAGCAGACTCCAGCGAGGGAGCCTTCGGGAGTTGCCACAGCAGTGGTGGTGCTAATCAAGCCCTCCCAGGCCAATAAGTACCACTCTGTGGGCCAAGAAATTGTGGGGGGGGTGGGGGGTGTATGTGGTTGGATCCTCTGTCCCAGGGCTATGGATGGGAGTACAGAGTGGTTTCCCATTGACTTCAGTGGGAAAACCTGAATCTGTAAATTTGAACCCAAAATTAAATCCAGAAATTACAGATCGGAATCTGTAATTTCATCCAAAAGCCCATCCCAAGTATTAATGCACGTCCATACTACATTATTTTATGATACCTCTGACTTTACTGAACTCAGGAAGGTGGTTGGTTGGAGTTGGTGGCTTCTCCTTGGCCAGGACGGGACCCAGGAATACCACTTTACCCAGCACTGGCAAGACCCCATCTGAAACTTTATTTATTTGAATTTATACACTACCCCTCCCATAGACTCAGATTGGAACACAATTCTTTAAAAAATGCAATAAAATCCAAACACAAAAAGCTCCTACTCTCCCTTCAAAACTCCTGACCTCTCCCACAACTCTGTCCAAAAACCTAGCCTGTCCCTGTCTGCCACATGCTTTTTCAAATAATGTTTTCCACCGCCTCGCCAAGATGCATAGGCTTGGACTCAAAGAACCTCCTGGGAAAGCGAGTTCCCCCAAACTTAGGCAGCAACCAAGAATGCCCTCCGATGCACCCCTGTCCCACGAATAAGGGTTAGCAATGGCACCCATAGGGAGGCATTCCCAGCTGATCACAGGGACTGAAGTGGGGGGCATGGAAGTACAGGCAGTGTCTCAGATATGTGGGGCCCAGCCTGTTGAGGACTTTAAAGGTCAAAACCAGCACCTTGAATTATGCCCAGAAAGCTATAGAGAGTCAGTGCAGACTTCGGAGCATCAGTGTAATGTGCTCCTGGCGATTCATCCCCAAAAGGAGCAGAACCACTGCATTCTGAGGCTTCTGAACACAAGGGCAGCCCCACATAGAGCGTGTTGCAGTAATTAGCCTCGAGGTGATGAAAGCATGGATGACAGTGGCCGGATCCAAATCAGAAAGAAAAGGTCGCAGACTCCTCTCCAGATAGAGTTGGTGAAAAGTGCTCCTGGCCGCTGCCGCCACCTAGTATTCCTGGTGCAGCGAGGGATCCAAAAGCACTTCACGGCTGCAAACCTGTGTTCAGTTTTGGGCACCACACTTGAAGAATTCAGAGGGAGGCAATCAAGCTCATGAAGTAGAAAGCCAGATGAAGAAAGACTGAAAGAACTGGCATCCACCACGATTTCGGTACCACAGTTATTGCAGAGAATCATCCTGGGGCTATGGGATCAGTTTCAAATGGTGTTGCCTGCCGATGTGGAGTCCTTGTTGGGACTCTGTTCGTGCCACTACCTGTGAACAAGATCCATGCCTGTCCTGGTTGGTGAAAGCCAACTAGGAGACATTACAGCCGTTGCTGGCTGTGGTGGTTAGTGCCTCCCTTCGGGAGGGCAGGGTGCCTGATTACCTGAAAGAGGCTTTGGTTAGGCCTCTGCTCAAGAAACCATCTCTTGATGCTAATGCTCCTGCCAGTTATCAGCCGGTCTCTAACCTCTCCTTTTTAGGGAAGGTTATTGAGCGGGCTGTGGCACAGCAGCTCCAGGAACATCTGGACCACACCAGTTTCCTTGGCCCCTTTCAGTCTGATTTTTGGCCTGGGTATGGTACGGAGACTGCATTGGTGACCTTGGTTGACGATCTCCGTCTGGCATTGGACCAGGGTCGTCAGACCTTACTGGTCCTGCTAGACCTCTTGGCTGCATTCAACACAGTCAACCATGAGGTGTTGATGACTCGCTTGTGGGACCGTGCTGGGATTGATGGAACGGTCTGGACTGGTTTCGTTCATTCCTGGCCGGGAGAACTCACCGGGTGGTCTTGGGGGAGTGTACATTCCCGTCCCCCCCGGTGGCCTCATGTGTGGAGTCCCACAGGGTGCCATTCTGTCCCCCCTCTTGTTTAACATCTATATGCAGCCATTAGGGGAGATCGTGAGAGGGTTTCAGGGCATGCAATGTCATCAGTATGCTGATGACACTCAGTAGCAATGTCATCAGTATGCTGATGACACTCAGCTCTACCTCACTTTTTCCATCGATCCAGGACATGCAGTCTCCTTATTTTTTCAGTGTCTGTCAGCTGTGGGGGCTTCTATGAGGTTGAGCCATCTACAATTGAATCCTGACAAGACGGAGGTGATGTTGGTGGGCGAGGGTTTGGGGGGCCCCGGGGTGGTTGAATCTCCTCTTGTTGGGGGGGTTCACCCTCCCTTGGTGTCTCAAGTGTAGAGTCTGGGTGTGCTCCTCGATTCATGACTCAGCTTGGAGTCTCGGGTTGTGGCTGTGGTGGGGAGTGTGTTTCGGCACTTACATCTTGTTCGGCGGCTTCAGCCGTATCTCTGACTCCGACCTCGCCACTGTCATCCATGCCTTCATCACCTCGAGGCTGGATTACTGCAACGCGCTCTACGTGGGGCTGGTCCGGAGACTGCAGCTGGTGCAGAATGCTGCAACCTGTCTCCTTACGGGGGCGGGCCGCAGGGAGCACATGACACCAGTGCTCCGGCCTCTGCACTGACTGTCTATAAAGCACCGGGCTAAGTTCAAGGTGCTGGTTCTAACCTTTTAAAGCCCTTCACGGCCTGGGCCCCGCTTATCTGCGGGACCGCCTCATTCCCCATGTGCCTGTGAGCCCTTTGAGATCGTCTGGGGGAGCCTTTTTTGAGGTTCCCCAAGCAAGGTGGATGGCCACCGATGTTAGATCTTTTTCGGTGACTGCCCCTGTGCTGTGGAACTCACTCCTGGAGGAGGCTTTGTTGGCTCCCACTCTCCCATCATTTTGACGTTTATGTAAGACCTGGCTCGTCCGCCAGGCTTTTGGGGAGGGGTGGTGGGTGGGGTTGGGGGGTGGTTTTTCCCTGCATATGAGGAATTTTTTACATTTTTGTTTTATTATTTTATCTTTGTTGTTGGCTGCCCTGGGCTGCTTTGTGGGCAGGAGGGGTGGGATAAAAATTTATATAAATAAATAAACTAGATATGTTTAGTGGGGGAGGGGGGAGAGCGGTCTAAGGGCACATGCTATCAGTTTTCGAATAGCCACAAGCAGCAATCTGTGTTCACTGCATTTTCCTTATTGATGCCAATGGGGGAAATGCAGTGAACATGGGTCCCTGTCTAAAAATGCCATAAAGGTGGTGAACAGAAGATATATAAACAAAAAGAAATGGGCTTAAATTGCTGCACAGTAGAGTCTCATAGATTTAGAGATCCATTTTCAAAAAATACAAAAATAAGTCTGAAGTCTAACTTCAGTGGTTAATAATTTATTAATGTTAATTTAATAATTATACTCTTTACACTTAAAAGCTTTTTTATTTTTATTTTACAGGACCTTTCCAGATAACTGCTGTAATAACTGTCAATATGGCCATACCAAAAATTAAATTGAGGAAGTGAGAACATACTTTAGGTGGTCGCACTATATTCCTCATGATACAAATGGTTTCCACGAATTGGACTATTTTTGTTAATTATTCCTTCTTGAGAGTAAAGGTAGAACTCATCAAAACTAAAGTGTTATTTTGGTGGGTGGGTGGAGATAGGTTTTTTTTTAACTACATTTTGTTTCATTACTTCAAAGACATTTAAAATGTTTTCCCTTGCCCCTAAGTTCCAGACACTGAAAACTATTAAACAAAAATTGGATGGCTTCAGTGTGTTTCAACTGCCAAACACCACAAATTAAGAAAAGAATTTCACGACTGAATGTATTTGTTTTGAAAAACAGAAGTTTGAAACAATTTTTAAAATATATGTTGGCTAGTCCTCAAATTGATTTATTGCAGCAAGTTTACGTTGCAGGAGAATATTTTTCCAGTTTTTTGTTTGTTTGTTTTTTACATCAAAGAATCATTTCACACAATACTTTTGATGAAGAGATGGTGTTTAATAGGAAGATGTTTGTTCTAACATAGTGCAAGTAACAGCTTGTAAATATTTTGTTTCCATCAACTTATACAGTCATACGTTTCTATTCACAAATGATTTTAGAGTAATTTGCTTGGAATGGCTTTGCAATGCATCTGTTTCCAGGGTTATTAATCCTTGTGGATTAATCTAGCAATACAGTGGATTAAAGAGATGGTTCTAAGGTTCACATATAGAAGTTGAGCAGATTTTGTTCTACGTCTTTTTTGTTTGTTTGTTTCTGAACACCATACATACTCCAGAACAACTTGAGTACAAGAACCTGGTCTAACTTTGTATTAACCAAACCAATTAAAATGTTGAAGATTAATATTTTTGCTTAATTCATAAAACTGCTCCAGCTGATTCAATAAATGCAGTTCTCCTCAGTATCTGGTGGTTTCGGCTCCATCTTTACCAAGAGATGAAATGGAATCCTTGGAGCAGCTAAGCTTATGTAGCTTGATTAACAAGAGTGGTTTCCCTACTCAGAACCAATATTTCAGGCTTAAACATATTGGTGTCCTAATACTTCAGCATTGTCAAAATAAGCTTTTAATGAAAAACTTGGACAATTAAAACTTTTTAGTAAATACTCGGCCTTAAAAAATGTTCTTTCAGCTTTGAAACTTATCGAAAGGGGTATCAGTTTTTCATTTGTTCAAAACATTGGTAATTGTGATATGGCACTTTTAAAAATTTATTTATTTTTTAAAAGTCTCACAATTGTAATGTAGTGCTGGCTCAAATTAACCAAATATTTTCTAGCCTTTTTGATACATTTTACAGAAAATTGTAATTTAAGGAATGGTATGCAAATGTTACAGCTGGTAGAACATAATTTTCACATGAATTTAGAGTAGTGTTTGTCTAGTACAAATAAGTATAATTAAAGACCAGGATGCTTGTAATAAAACTTTGGGACCTAATTTTTTCAAACGGCATATTTAAAGTGAGCAACTGCCTGCTTTATGAGAGATTCACAAAGATGTGATTCAAGTGCCTGTACTTACAACTGTCAGATGCAATTTTTGCGTTTAGAATAGCCTAGTGTGCCATCTTAAGGCATAGGCATTATTGCCTTCCTTGTGGGGGCTTAACTTCTTGAAAGGTCATAATTTGATGTCATTTTCGTTAAGTGTCTAGTTCTTTATCGGATTAGTTCTCAAAGACTGAGACCCTATTTTGTTTCTATAGTGCCAGCAATGTTACTGGTGCTGAAGAAGTGTGACTGGAGACATATCTCAGTCCTTGGGGGTTTACAATCTAAGGTGGACAAGAAAGGAGAGAGAAAAGAGGGAAAGGAACTGGGTGAGAGACCGGGATACATGGTATTTTTTAAATGTGACAGCGCAGCGTGATGTCGTGCTTTGATCCTGGCTGGGGTGAGGGCCTTCATCCTGGGCAGAATCTGGCCCAGCCACTGAACAGATGTGTTGCCGAGGAGAGGGCAGAGTGGTTTATAGACGTGGGTCTGCAGGCCGCACCCCCTGAGCTGCTGAGTGTGGGCCACCCACCTCCCTGATGGACAGGTACCGTGTCTGCCTCAAACAGCCTTGAACGGGTAGCCTGGGCCATCACACATGATGGCCCACTCTACCCCAGTCCAGAGATGGCTTCCCCAGGAAACCCCAGATGTTTTGGCTTAGGGAAAAAATCTGGTGGGCCAGATCAGACTTGATGGCACGGTAAGTCAAAGCATGGCCACCCATGGTTCCGTCACATCTAAAAACATCTTCAGTCAAGAAGTTGCAAGTGCATATGCTTAGCTGTTGTAAGGGGAGGTGGGAAGTCGTAGCCACAAATATATAACCCTGTGCCCCCAGACCACAATGACCATATGTAAACTAAAGTATAGCAAATGGTGATTGCGACCATGGCATCTTCCCCTTCCATTGATTTCAGCACCAGCACAAAGCAGATGATCCCTGCTCTATTATGAAGAACAACTTGAAAACCCAAACTAAACACAGTGGGGCAGTGATGTCTGGCAGCTTGAAGCAACCATTCTGAAGTGTGGCCTGTTTGTACATCTCTAAAAGTGAGGCCTTAACTATCAATGAGAGCAGCCCAGGCTGCTGTTTAATGGTGTTTACTGGATACCAACATCAAACACAAAGTGCCCCTTATTGGCAAAAGTTAATGCAACTTTATTGCAAACACCACTGCTCCTGTGAAAACAGTGGAGAGTTGCAAGAAACCAAACATCAGCTATTATGAGGAAGAGAAGCTGCTGGTGTATTGACTCTCATTGTTCAGTATCTGTAGTGTCATTACAGCCTGTTTGACTACATTAGCATTGTTATGGCCGCAAAGGTTCTCCAAGGTTTCTTTAATCTTGTCCTCTTCTGCTTCTCTTCTCAATTCACCTGAAGGAGATCAAACAGACTGTTAATGGGGAATGCACAGTATATAGAGCAGCCAATGCGCTGGGTGGATGAGCAGGACATTACAGCGTTTATGAAGAGAACCTATCACTGCACAATATTCAAAGGGAAGAATATTCTCAACTGTAAGAACTGTGGGCCAATGGAATAAGTTACCTAGGGAAGTTGTGGAATTTCCTTCCTTAGATGTGTTCAAAACTCAGCTGGACAAGCATCTGTCCATGATGCTGTAGGTAGAGAGCATGCTACGCTGGAGCAGGGTCTTGCACTAGATGAACTTTGAGGCATCCTCCCACCCTACATTTCTATGATCTAATCTTTGAAACAAACTGTTCTTATTAAATCTTAAGTGTTAGTGGGCTCTAACATAATGAGATTTTTGAGGTGGGAAACTAAACTTGTTTTAACAACTGCAATATACAGGGTAATAAGTTATTTTCCAGCTGGAGAGTCAGAATTCAGGAAAGAGATTGATTAGGTCTAAATAAAGAATTGAGACATTTCTGTCCCCATGTAGGGGGAAACACTATGAATTAACATTTCTTGTCAGAGAGAGCCAACTGTATGTTGGATTTAAAAGCTGCTCTTATCTACGCTGTGCGGATGACAAGAAAACTACTATCAGGATCCCTGTGGATCAGCTCTTCTTGGGTGTAACTAGCACAGCTCAGCTAAAGTAATACTGATTTACACCAGGTGTTCAGCCTCATCTGTGTGTTCTCTGGTTCAGTATTTTTTGATGTTGGAACGCAAAACCTAGACACCCTACTTTGTCAGGACTGTCCAGCTGGTGGCCTGTGGACCACTTCTGGCCCGCAGTAGGCTTCCATGCATTCTAGGGTCTTAAAATCTAATTTTAATAAATATTAGTATTTTAAAGTTTCTAGAATGCCATGCTACAAACACGGGGTGGGTGGATGGCACTGGTTCCATTTTTCATTTTTGTGTTAATTTCATTTCCAATTTGTACTTATGCATTAGTTTTCATTTTTGTTTGACTTTGTTTTCATTGTTACATTCGTTTTCCATGCTTTTCTAAGGGTATCACTTGTATGTCTTGCATTTATTTAAACAGTGGTTTTAATTTGGGTCTTGGACACTTTCCCAACCCCAACTCTGGCTGTTAACAGTGAAGTAGGGTGACCATATGTCCCAGTTTTGCCGGGACAATCCTGGATTTCCTAGGCTTTCCTGGCATCCCAGCCAGTTGGTGAACATTGAAAAAAAAAATACCAGAATTTTAAGCACATCCTTAAATAAGCATGCTCCCTCAGCCCAGCAGCTGGCAAGGAGCCAGGCAAGCAGTGCCCGGGAGCTGCCTGTGTGGGCTTTGGATCAGTCCCTCCAGGAGAAGCTTACTAGAATTACCAGAGAAAGGGACAGAGCCGAAGCCCCGTGCAGGTAGCTCCCAATCCCAGGTGCTGCTTGCCTGACTCCCCACCAGCTGCTGAGCTAAGGGAGCATGCTTATTTAAGGGTGTGCTTAAAGGAGAGGCTACCATGCATGGCCACCCATCAACCACTCATGAGTGGCTATGTGAAAGTGGTGGGCATGCTCCCATGACCTATGCAGCACCCACTCATGGCCACACATGGAACACTGTTGAAAAATCCACCGTATGCCATGCGGGGGAAGCCAAAAAAGTGCGTAGGTACAAGTGCCCGCACATCTGCCTGCATGAATGGGGATGCCCACCCGCATCAGCAGACAAGTCTGCAGCTGGCCACCTCTCTGGTCCTGCCCCCAGCCATATTGGGAGCTCTCTGAGAAGCTCTTAAAGGACAAGCATGCAAAATACCCCACCATGGTGGCTCAAAGCACACCAATCCACCACCACCACGATGCACGAGAGAAGAGCCAACCTCATGGAGGACAGAAGCTTCCTGTGGGTCTCACCCAGAATGTGTGTCTCTTGTTGTCTGGGACTGACAGCAGCAGTTCCTCGGCTCATGGGCAGGAAGGGGTTACTGATTGTTCTGGCCTCATGTTTCCATGGTGGCGGTGTGTCATGACAGAGGGTGATCAGTTGGGCGAGGGTTGGGGTGAGGGTTGTTTCCAGGTAAGGTTTTGTGTTTTTTTCTCCCAGGGATGGTCCATGGTAGCGGGAGTGCACGGAAGCTGCCTGAATGGGTGCAGTGGCCACCTTAAAAGCCGTCCATTAGAATCGCTCCCCACTCCATGTGCATGGGTGCTCTGCAGCTGTGCCACTCAGTAGCCACAGATTCCTTCTCAAGCCTTGCCCATTTGAAAACACTGTCCTGGCCAAACCAGGCCGTATGTCACCCTAGTTATAAAGCCTTTCCCCAGTGCCCTCCCCAGCCTGCCTGATTGGTTCATGCCAAGTTGCTGGCAACATTGTCAAAAGACCTATCCCAGAGAATCTTTGAGCCTGTCATGGTGCTCCCCGATGGGTTTCCAATGCCAATTGGCCAGAAGGGATGTCAATCTTCCCTGTCTCCTTCCTCCTCTCCTCTGCCTTCAGAGAGTTGCCATATGCTGCTTAACTGTTTTTCTGTCCGATTCAGTCACCTAGCAGGCTATTAGAGACTGTTTTGGAGACTAATGAAAACAAAGTTTCAACTGTGCTGTTTGTATTTAACTTAGTTTTCCTTTGACTTTGAGGTACATTCATTTAGTTATCAAGCCAAACAAAAACAAAACCAATACCTCTACTTACAAACTGCTCATGTTTAAACTTGCACAGTTCATGTTGAAGTCTGAACAGGCTTTGACAACCCATGCACTATAGACATAGCACACTGGCCAAACAATGAGAGATTTTTGTGCAGTTTGGTCCACCAGTCAATGACTATGAGGAGATCTGGGTTATAGGGGTCCAAGAAATGGAACTGCCATATGCTAACTTGTCTCATTAATTTAGATTAACTTTAACATAGGAAGCCCAGAGAGAGCATCTATCAGTCAGTTGGGTGGAGAATAGAAATGTGGGGCATAGCAGCAACTTTTTCACATCCACCCTGTGACAGGGTGTTGTAGCGCAGAAAGGAAAAGAGCAGGCACTATGTCTAGATCATGCTTCATGCGGGCACTAAGGAAAATACAGGTGCCAATTGGTTGGGAATTTGGGGGGTTATTTTAAATACGCTTTTATATATGTTTGATATGTTTATTTGTAAGGTGCTCTGAGCCTTTTTTAGGGAAGGGTGGGATAAAATAAAGGATAGCACCTAATGAGAAGCATGTGGGAGACTTCCAGTGACTTGGATATAAAAGAGGAGAGCCCTCAGAAGGAGGAGGAAGTGAAGGCAGGAGCTTGGGAACAGGGCTCCATATCCTGGTGGAATATACAGAGGCCTGCCAACACTCCAGATAGCACTAGGTAGGGATTTAAGCCTAGACCTACAAAACGAGCTACAGCCAAGCAAGGAAGATGGACTGTAGAGCTGCGAACAGCCTATGAATCTGTAAGTGGAATCAATCCATGTTTATATTCCTGGGTGAGTTCTTTGGAGTTGTATGGACTGGCTTGGGGACCCACAAAGGTGAGAGAAGCCCCATGATACTAGAGGACTGGGCTGGCTATAGGGGAGGTTTGAAGGCCAGACTCAAAAGCACATATTGAGCACCAACTCCTGAGGGACCTATCACAGGATTAGGGGCAACTAAGGTATTGCTGTGACTGTGGAATGGTGGTGTAGCATTGGCTAAGAGTCAAGTTCCTCAGAAAGCATTAAGCAGGGGACTCCTGCAGAAGACGTAACACCCTGCTGCTCCACACCCACTAGCCTATGGGTAGGATGTGACTGGGAAAAAGAAAGCAGGTTGAAGAAACGTCTACATCTGCCATTCTACAGTCCAATCTAATCAGCATATAGTCAAACCAGCTGACAAAGGGAGCTCCATAGTTATCTTCAAATGTAGTCAACATCTGTGAAGCCAAAAAACAACTCGGATCACAACTATTACAAGAAACTCCAAAAAGATCCTACATCTCAGTTCACCATAGAGTTCAAAGATGACATCAAAACTCTCCCCAGTAATCTACAGAAGGAACAATCCGATCTCATCCCGTCCAACCCCAGCCCAGGAATTGTTCTACACTCTTTCCAAAATACATAAAGAAATTCTGAAAGATTCATTATATCCAGGCATGGCGCACACACCGAAGGAATGTCAAAACTCTCAGAGAACATTCTCAAACAACTTGCCATGCAATGAGCCTGCCAGTTTTCATCCAGGACACCATGGACCTCCTCTGCAAACTTTGTAACAAAGTAACCTCCCACAAAATACCATCCTGGCTACTACAGATGCTGATTCACTATACACCAATATCCCCCACACTGATGGAATTGCAGCATGTCTCCAATACCTCCAGGAGAACATAGACATCTACTCCAAGCACAATGGGGAAACCTATCCAATTCATCCTTACACACAACAAATTCCAGTTCCACAACAAACACTATGTACAAATCATGGGGACAGTTATGGGTACCAATATGGCCCACAATATGCTAACTTTTATATGAGACACCTTAAAGAAAATTACATAGAAAAATGCACCACCAAAACTTTCCTATATTTGAGAGAGAGATGACATTTTTATTTATATGGACAGGAAGCCTGGAGACTGTTGGAATTCCATCAAAACTTCAACATCACCCCCCAATTAAACTAATATTGGAACATTCCTACAATAAGATCAACTTCCTCAACACCACGGTCAGCATAAACAATGGATCCCTACAGACAGCTATATACAGGAAACCTATAGATCACCATATGTATCTCCACAGACACATCAAGAATTCTGTCATCCATAGCCAAGCCCTTAGATACCACAGAATCTACTCTGATGAGGAGACCCGTGATGCTCACCTTGGCACACTAAAAACTGCTTTTACCAAACAAGGGCACACCATCGGAGAAGTGGATCATATAATAGAATGGACTACCCAAATACCTTGACACAGACTATTACAATACAAAAGGAAGGGACCCTCCAACTGAACTCCTCTAGTTGCTACCCCAAGCTGGAACCATATGCGATACCATCAAACAACTTCAGACTATACTGGATGTGGCTCCAACCCTAAAAGAGATTTTTCCAGAACCCCTACTTCTGGTCTTCAAACAACCCCCTAACCTTTCTCAGCTAACTATCTTTAGCAAACTCCCCCCCACAAAGAACACCCTCACCCCAAGGAACAAGGCCTTGCCAGAACAGAAGATGTAAAGCAGGCCTATACATCTCTGAAAGAACTTCCCTGGGGTGTCTGGATGCTGTTTGCAGAAAAGTACAAGGGACCTACAACTGCAAATTCAAAAATCTGGTCTACCTCATTCAGTGTGCAAAATGCCCCCATGAGAGCTATGTAGGTAAAACCCACCAAGCCCTGCACAAACGTATGTATGCTCACAGAAAAAAGTTCACAGAAAAAAGCACAGATTCAGTTGTTGGCACTCGCTTCTCACAGTGACCCTTCTATTTCTGACCTCTGTCTGTCCTTGGCCCTTTTTTAAATGGGCGGGGGGGATTGGTATGCGGTGGGTGGAGCACCATCACTGGGGCAATGGGTGGGGGTGAGGCTGCAGATGGGAGCACACTGGCACACAGAGTTTCCCCCACATATCCCCACGCATGGAGCAATTGGCGTTTTCACTGGTTGCTCGGTGCATGGGTAATGGGTGGAGGTGGGTGAGCACGTGTGCTTTGTGGGAGCATGCCCACTCACCCGCTGTGGACCTGCACGTGCATGCTTGGATCCATCTTGGGTAAAATGGGCCTTGTCCTAAAAGGAAACCTATGCAACCCCTTCAAAAGGTGAGCTTCGGAACAGAAATTCATAGCCCTGCTAGATACAAAAAACAAGACTCAGTGTGGGCATGGGTTTTGCAAACCACTGCAGGAATTTGTAAGACTGTCGTTTTCAAGTGTACTTCTAATAGCAGTTCCTATTCCATCCTCACTGTTGTACTCCACCCCTTTCAAATGTATATACCCCCTTCTTGAGTCCCTTTCACGCCTTCTCCTCCCCTCTTCCGTTCCCATTGTTTCCAGTCACTATTTACACCTACTTTGCTCTGCTCAGTCTGCAGTTCTGAGTCCTGAAGGACCCTGTGAGGTCCAAAAGTTTGCACCTCCACTAACTTAACCTGGTCCAGTAAAAGAAATAACTGTTGTTTTGCCTCTATTTGTCTATACTTGGGTTCAACACACCAACCATACTCTACATGTTCTACAGCTGTTGTAACAGCTGGGGGCCTTTGACAACTGGCAGAAGAAATAGCCCAATCTTGCTCTGGGGACATAGACCTGACAGGCACCATCCCTTATATATTGTGGCACCTTTGCCCCTAACCCTAAATATTGTCCTAAGCACAGTTTAGACCAGGGGTAATTAACTTTTTCCTCCCATTGGCCTCTTTCAAGATCAATATAAGCTCTGTGGACCAAGTTGGAGTTGGAAGCAGGAGGGGGTTGCTCATGATGAGGGAATGAAGGGGAGGGTCTAGGTCATGGATATGGTGGCATGGATCCATCGTCTGTCCTTGAGGGTGTGGCCACATCTCTGCCCAGGATGTTGTGTGCCAGATTTGGGAAGTGGTTCAGATAAAACAAACCAAGCCAGCTGCGGACCAGATTTGGGCTGCAAGTTTCCTGCTCCTGGTTTAAACTCCGTGTTGTGTATCGGAGTTATTCCCAGTCCCCTTGAATCCCATACTGAGAATTATGTGGGGGTCAGTCACCTAGGCTGGAGGTAGGTAGCCCTTGTAAACAGGTGTCAATGTTGGTCTCCCTCAGTGGTGGGCATCAGGGCCTGATACGGATTTTAGTGGTGTTATACTAGGATAAGCAAAATTGAAATGGACTCCTCAGAATTTCTTGGGCTTCACTACTCTTGTACTTATTTTTACCCAATGCCCATAAGCCCAGCATTCATGGCAGTATGTGGAAATAGAGCATAGAAAGAGGAATGAGGAAGTGGTTCTTTGGTTCACATTACCAACAGACAAAAGAAAAAGTCAAATAGAGGGGTGGGGAACCCTTTGATTATATTCTGAAACAAAAAGATCCTTTTGTTTCAAGATTATCCACTTGCAGACTGTCACTCATTTAGTCTTGGCCGTTGAGATAAGATACAGAACACGTATTGAAAAGTACAGACAGGGCTTGCTTGCTCTCTTATTAGGGGTGTAATTCTACCA
>QEPC01007647.1:1096155-1135577 GCA_003113815.1 Sphenodon punctatus
CCCCCCCCCCCCCCCCCGTTATGTCCAACGCAAAAGAAAGAACAAGGAAGTGGTAGGTGAGCTGCTTGGTGAAGATGGGGAAATGTTAACAGGTGACAGAGAGAAGACAGAATTGCTCAACTCCTATTTTGCCTCTGTCTTCTCCCAGAAGGGAACCTATGTCCAACCTGGCAAGAGTAGCACTAATGATGAAAAGAAGGAAATGCAACTCAGACTAGGTAAAGAGATGGTAAGAGAATGCTTAGCTACTTTAAATGAGTTCAAGTATTTGGGGCCAGATGAACTACATTGTAGGGTACTGAAGGAATGTGCAGATGTAATCTTGGAACCTCTATCATCTTGAAGAACAGGTGAGATGCTAGAAGATGGGGGATGAGCAAATGTCTCTCTTCAAAAAGCGGGGGGAAGGACAATCTGGGAAACTACAGGCTGGTCAGCCTGACGACAATATCTGGAAAGATTCTAGAACAGATTTATAAAGCAGTCAATCTGTAAGCATTTAGAAAACAATGCTGTGATTACTAGGAGCCAGCATGGGTTTGTCAAGAACAAGTCATGCCAGACTAATTTTATTTCCTTTTTTGATTGAGTTTCTAGTTTAGTAGATCGTGGGAATGTTGTGGGCGTAGTATATCTTGATTTCAGCAAAGCGTTTGACAAAGTCCCCCATGATATCCTTCTTGACAAGCTGGTTAAATATGGGCTAGATGAACCTACCATTGGGTGGATTTACAGCTGGTTAAAGAACCGTACCCCAAGAGTGCTCATAAATGGCTCCCTGGGTATCAAGTCAGGTGTCTCTGTGCTTGGTCCTTGTACTGTTCAACATCTTTATTAATGACTTAGATGAAGGAGTAGAGGGGATGCTTATTTAATCTGAAGATGACACAAAACTGGGAGGGATAGCTAACATCTTAGAAGACAAACAAGATTCAAAATGACCTTGACAGAATGGAAAGCTGGGCCGCAACTAACAAAATGATATTCAACAGAGATAAATATAAAGTTCTGCATTTAGAGAAGAAAAATCAAATGCACAAGTGTAGGATGGGTGATACCTGGCTTGGCAGCAGTACATGAGAAAAGGATCTTGGGGTTGTAGTTGATCACAAGCTGAACATGAGTCAGCAATGTGATTTAGCTGCTAAAAAGGCTAATGCAATTTTAGGCACACTAACAAGCATAGTATCCAGGTCACGAGAAGTAATAGTTTCACTCTATTCTACGTTGGTCAGACCTCATTTGGAGTACTGTGGCCAGTTCTGGGCACTGCATTTTAAGAAGGACATTGAAAAATTGGAACGGGTTCAGAGGAGAATGACCAAGATGGTCAGGGGTCTAGAAACCAAGTCCTATGAGGAAAGGTTGAAGGAGCTGGGTATGTTTAGCCTGGAGAAGAGAAGACTTAAGGGGAGATGGAGACATGATATCCATCTTCAAATATCTGAAGGGCTGTCACACAGAAGATGGAGCAGACTTGTTCTCTGTTGCTCCTGAGGGCAGGACTAGAACTAATGGGCTCAAATTACAAGAAAACAGATTTCAGTTAAACATTAGGAAGAAATTCCTAATGGTAAGAGCTGTTTGACAGTGGACTAGACACTGCCTAAGATGGTTCTGGGCTCTCCTTTGCTGGAGGTTTGCAAACAGAGGCTGGACGGCCATCTGTCAAGGATGCTGTAGCTGTGGATTTCCTGGATTGAGCAGGGAGTTGGACTAGATGGCCTCTGAGGTACCTTCCAACTCTGATTCTATGATAATCCTAAGTAGGTTGCGATGGGCCTTGATGCAGAAGGTGAAATGCGCCCTCCCCCACCCCCAGTGGCAGGGACACAGCTGCACCAGGGAGTGTGCGCCTCACCGGCACTCAGGCACTGGTGTAGCTGCATGACCTGTCTCTCATAGCTATGCCTTGCTTGATTGCATGCCTTTCCTCCTAGCACTCTGTAATCTAGAGGGGTGCACCAGGGACCCCTTGTTTTCCGTTTTTGTTATTTAAAACTCTCATTTTTGTTTTCATAAATATCAAATTTTCGTGTTCCGTTGGCGTCAATGGAAAACATGTTTTTTGCTGTAACTCTTTTGTTTTTCATTATATGTGGCCGACACCTGGTGGGATTATACCTCCAATGGAAGGCATGATGTATACCAAATTCCAAAAAGATTAGATAAGGGAATCCAATTGTATAAGCAGTTGAATTATACTATTTTCCAAAAATCTTGAGAGATACTCTTTGCCTCATATTTAATGTAGATGAAACTTGGCAGGTTTATACCTCTTCCCAAATTTACTATCTCTGCCAACTTTCAGAAGGATTGGATAAAGGGTCCTGGTGGTATAAGCAAGTCACTTATAAATGTATGACTGTAACATCTTTGTAGTCCAACCAGTGTACATGAAATGTGGCAGGGCTGTATATCACACTTTCACAATCATTAATCTCTGCCAAATATAAGAAAGATGTGATAGAGTCCCAATTTTATATACCTGCAGAGCATATGCAGAGAAGGAGCCTATGCCAGGGATTCTCTTACATGTCTCTGTGGTATAAGATCGGTTTGTGATGCCAATTGGCCAGCAGAAATGTCAACCACAAAGCTTCACAGGTTCTGTGCTGTGACCATCCCAACATCTCTCCCACACTTGTTACTGGGGAGTCAGAAGCATCTGTTTAGGAAAGAGCCAATAGAGATTCTCTTATGTCCTCTGTCACAGTGCTTCAGGATGTGATTGCAGCTTGGATGTGTAAAATATGTCTCCTGATTGCTGGGCTGCTACCCGCAAAGTCCCAGTTATGTCCCTTCTATGCCTGCCTCAGGGCCACCCCCTATGCCCGACTTGAAGCCACTACCAATTGGTCCTGTAAAGCTGGAAGCATGCAGTAATTAGTCAGTGAATGTGTCTGTCAGTCTCTTTTGCGTTGCTCCACATCTTCCCTCCTACAGCTTTCCTCCCCCTACCATGCAAGGTGCCTGCCTCTGACTGGCACTGCATGTGCTGCTATTTATCTGAATAATGGTCTTCAAGAGGACAACGTCAACTGCTTATAAAAATAGCCCCCTTTATCAAATTGTTCTGTAGTTTGGCAGAGATGAAGGACGGTATGTGATAAATTTCTTCCAAATGTCTTGTAAACACTAATATAAAAATGTTACAGCTGGAAATGTATTTTAAAGTTAATGACTTATACCATCAGGACCCCTTATCCAATCGTTCTGAAAATTGGCAGGATTGTTAAGCTTGTGGAGGGACATAATATTCACAGGCTTATTGCAAATTGGATGTAAGATAAAGAAATTGTAGCAATGAATGTGTATGAAACTTTTCTTAAAATCACAACATTCAATTGCTTCTAAAATCGGTTCCCTTTAGCTAAACGTTTTGAAACATGGTACACATAGTGCCCTCCGTTGGAGGTACAATCTCCCCAAGTGTCATCAAAATTGAATAAGAAACAAAAAAAGTTATAGCCTGAAATACATTTTTCCGTTTATTGCAAAAACAAAAAGTCATATTTCTATTTTTGTTGTTGTTTTGTTGTTGCAATAACGATAATGAAAACAATTTTCATTATTGTTATTGTAATAATAATGAAAGCGACATGCACACCTCTAAAATCCTGCTTCAAAATGACAATGCATAGAAAATATGTAACAAAGGTTAAGCAGCTGGTGTCTCCAGCCCACTGCCTATCTTCTTGGTCATTGTGGTCTCATTTCCTTCTGCTTCCCGCATCTGTAGTATCCTCTATTGTCTTGGAGTTTTATTTATAATCATATATTTTTATAGCATTAGCATTAGCAATGAGAAATAATTAATTAGAGACTAGTCCCTGCCCTGAGGGGTTTACAATGTAGGAAAGACAAGGAGAGGGGGACATAAGGAGAGACCGGAAAATGTTCATGAAATTTAAAGCTGCAGGTGTGTATGCTTAGCTTAGCTACAAGGGAGAAGGAGACACTGAATGAAAGGGCAGGAGGGGGTCAAACATGTGCCGAGTAGGGGGAAAGCATGGAATGCGAAGAGCCACTGCACGCAGCTTGATCCTCGAAGCACGCAGGCAATGCTGCTGTAGTTGAAACTTGGATCTTAAAAGGGGAAGCAAGAGTTGCGTAGGGCTGAGCTGAAGTCTAGTGGGGCAGGTACCTCACCCTTCTCCTCTAAAGTTACCCCCTCATTCCTGGACATTGCTTCCGTACACATGAACACTTTTAATAAAAACAGGAGCAAAGACACTGGAGCCTGTCTACTTAAGCCCATTATAGCACACCCAGGCCACTTTAATGAGGCACTTAGAAGCATCTCCTGAGCTCTGTGTTCAGAGGAAAGCTTCACAGGTTGTGTTTACACACTCCCCGCGCTGCCGGAAGTGATGTGTTCCCCATTCTCAGCAGCAGCAGCTAGAGACATGGGGCTTTGAAGAGGCACGTTCTGAAAGCTTAATTTTGCAGGCTTTCAGAACATGTCTCTTCAAAGCCCCGCATCTCTAGCTGCTGCTGCTGCTGCCAAAAACGGGCAGCACATCACTTCCGGCAGTGCGGGGAGCATCTAAACACTCCCCGTGCAGCTTTCCTCTGAACGCGGGGCTCAGGAGGTGCTCCTAAGTGCCTCATTTAAAAGTGGCCTTAGACTCTTCTAAATATGGACCTTGTTAAAAATCCTTATCGTTACCAGCTCCTATGCCATCTTTTTCCTGCACGGACACTTTGCTTTGTCTAGACTAGGCTGTAATTCCTCTTGCCTTATCCATGTTGTGTAAATAAACTGCTTGTAAACTGAGCACATGCCCGTGCAGAAACTGTCCTGATAATGAGATGAGCATTTCTGGAGATGGTGAATACACAGATTGATTGCAGATGCTATGGCCAGGGCAATCAGTGCTTCATTCTGCATGATAACATGCTTGCTGGTTGTCATGGAAACCAGGTGCTTCACTCCTAGGGCCTCTTGGATGGCTTTAACCACCTCCTGTTGACAACATCACAAAAGAAGCTGATCAGGTTAAAAGTACTGAAGATGAAAAGATGAGATACAAATAACAGTGGGGTGACAGAGGGAAATGAGACTCGCCTCAAGGAAGACATTGAATAGTTGGAAATGGATCCCTGCCATGAAAGAACTTCTAATCTGGTGACACTCTCAGTATATCATTTGCAGTGCTGGAGATGAAGTTTCTTCTGCCTTAATCATTTACCTCAGAATGAAAGGCATTTTACGTTTCATTGAGCTTAATCGATGTGTGGCCGCCTCATTCCCTTACCCTCTATCTTGGTCATGCTCAGTTTCTTTAACTTAATGCAGATTTATAACTTCCTTTTATATGCTGCCTCAAGATGCCAGTGTAAATCAAGGTATCCATGTATTATAAGCAGAGCTGAAATGGGTATTCATCTAAACGGGCAAACTTGTCAAATGCAAATGATATGACTTGAATAGATACCAGTCTTTGTTCCATTAACCACTTTTCAGGTTGTACCCTTCCGCTGTTCATTTGGCTTTTTGGTTGCTTGTTTCTGTTTCGGGTGGCTTCTCTGGTTCCAGTTTTACTCCACCCATTCTCCTTGGAAATGGCTTTTTCTTTTTTAAATCCATATGCAAAGCTAATGGATGGATGAAAAACTGGAAGTGATGAAAGCACAAAATACTCAAACACAAATTAAAATGAATGAAACAATTGATATTCTGAAAACTTGGTTACTTGAACATTGTGACAAATGATGTTCAGGTGGACTTAAACCCACAGGTATTTATTCTGATACCTATTTCAGCTCTAATGATAGGAAACAAAACGTTTGCTCCAAATATTTCCAAAGCCATTTCCACTTAAACACATTGGAAAACTGATCAGAGCAGTAATTCTCGTACTTGGGATCCACTGTGACGCAAGAGCGATGCTAGCAGCCGGTTTGCTTCTCCACGGACACCAGCATGGTCTGTGGCATCACACCATTGCACAAGACGACTAAGAAGCATCGGGTCCTGTCCCAACATCTCGGCTGCATCAGCTGAAAAGAAAGGAATTGCACATTCATGGGTATAAACTGGTTTACTCTGACTGGTATGACCTTTTTAACAGTAGCCTGGCAGTGAGGGGATATTTAACCTATCTATGTCTCTGTTTATCTGTCTTTAATATATCTACTCCATGAGCAGAGGTACTGTTCGCTTAATGCTTGTATGTCTTTTTTCAGGAAACTCCAAAGACATTATAAAATTATCATTGTTTTTATAGTCACAGGTATGTTGCCCTTAAATTCCCTCATGACTCTTAGTACACCCCCTCTTTCTGTCTTGTCTTCAATTTGATTATCATTTCATTAGCCCGGGGGCTGTCTTTCTCTCTCTCTCTGATCTTCCTAGTCAGTGTGTGGATGTTAGCGCTGGCATGGGAGAGCTGGTTCTGAGAACTATGGTCCTCTTGTCCTAAACTGAGTACGTGCACCTGCGACTTCTCAACTTCATGAATGTATCACTGTCTTTTCCTTTGTTCCCCTCCTCTTGTCTCCCATCCTTTGTCCAGGCAGGGACCTGTCTTTAGTTCATGGTGGTTCAGTGTCAGGCACATTGACCCTATATAAAAATTCATCATCCATCATCGTCCTCAACCATTCTGTTTTATCCAAGCAGAATGGGAGGAAGTTGATTCCCACCTCAAGTCACCTCACATAAGAGAATGCTTCTGGGTTTTTAGGTCAAAAATGTCTTGAGCTTGTGTAACAGTTACCATCCTTGTTGATACCAGAGACTGAACATGGGGAGTGTCAGAGTAAAATATCTGAATTTCCACAGACAGAGCAACCACTCCACACCAAAATGCTAGGACTGGATGCAGTAAAAAGTTTGCATTACTTCCATAGATCAGACATAGAAGAGGGACACAACTTTCCTAAGGAAACCATAATTTACATTTAACAAACAGAAACCTTTCCTCTGCCAGGTGCTGTGCTGCCAATGGAATCTTGTTTAAAATATTCACTCAAAGCAAAATCCTTGACCCAATTTCTTGTTTGTTTGGTGTCTCTGCTATTTCTCTGGACAAGAAGGGTCTCGGAACCCAAGTCTTAACAGAGGCTGGGGAGGACACAAAGAGTCCAGACAGATGGAACATTGGGCTAGAATAAATTGCTCTCTCAACCACTGACTGCTTGGATAGGTTTTGTGGCTGGCTTGGTAGGTAGACACACAAATGAGCATGATTCCACAGTTGCAATGCACTGGGGACCCAAGAGTTACTGTTAGCTAACTTAGCGATGCTGAAAGCTATTAGCACAGAAGCATCCGGATTTCTATCATTAAAGAGAAGAACCTGCCTTTCTAAATTCTGCAGGCATCAGCACACCCGGTGATTGTCAGGGTAATTAATTTACACTTAGATAATACAATTAACTAATTTAGAAGGGACTTGTTAGTAGACACATGTTCGGGAGAGTGTTTCATGCGGAGTTAATTAAGGTCAATGTTAGCTCATGGGTAAATAGAACATAAGGCAATTAAAGGTGGGAGACTGTCGCTCTCCTTGCCTGGCAAGGGAACTTAGCAATGTTGTCCATTTTTACTGGCTTTGCATTAGGATAACCTCCACTATTTTAAATTTAGAATCAGAGTTTTGTTTTAGATACTGCTGTCTCTCACTGAGCCATAGTCGATCTTGTTTACACCACTGCAGGTGAAGAATAAGGTGGTTCCATAAGTCAATGGAACCACACCAGAGTGAGTGATAGCCAACTAAGGTGCACAGATTTTTGCAAGTTTGACTCCAAATTCCTTATCCTATGCTCTTCTATTGCTATTGTTATTGATATACTGTCATAGCCAATTGTGCTGTTAAATTTCACAACATCCCCTGGCAATGAGTTCCACAGCTTAATTGTATGTTGTGTCAAAAAGGACTTCCTTTTATTTGTTTTATACCTGCTGCCAGTTAATTTCAACTGAAGACCCCTAGTTGTAGCATTTCAAGAGAAGGTAAATAACTGCTTCCTATTTACTTGTTAAACACTTGTAAATCAATGTGTTTACTGTAAACAGGAGTCTACTAAGATTTTAGGGGCATCTAGAAACCAAGGGTCTAAGACATCTTTTATCCCCTATATATTTGTGTTCAGTAGGGGTGTGGTTGTCTTCGCTCTTACAATAACGATAATGAAAATTGTCATTTTCGTTATTGCAATAACAAAAACGAGAACAGAGAATAACGATAATGAAAATGACACAGAATAATAACAATAACAGAAATATCATGATCGTTATTAGTGCTGTGGCAGTTGGGTTCTGGAGGGAAAATGTGGAGAGGGGAGGAGGGAGCAGACATCTCGGAGCACTAAACTGGGTTGAACTCTTGAACTGTGCCTGCGTTGGGAGGGGCGAGCAGCTCAGCGGTATTTGATGGATGTATCGCTGGCCAATGAGCAGCGCAGGAAGGCCCCAGCAGTCTCATGGCACTCTGTGATTGCTCAATGCCTGCTGCCTCCCACAACCAATCAGGGGGGCTCTCGGGGAGGGCAATGCAACCCTTTATAATCGGAGGGCCAGGCTTTTTCACTCAGTTCTGTGAGAGCTCTGTTTATTAGGTTGCGTTTTACAGAACTGTGGTGCTTGCACACAAAAAATCATCCCTAGCCCTCGTATTACCAATACCTTTCTTCCTCATACCCTACATTTTACCTTCTCCCTTTGACTGTCCTTCTCCTCCCTGTACATTACATATAGATAATTATAGACACATAGATTAAATTAGATTAGAATAGTTATACAGATAATTGATTAGATAAGTTTTCTTTTTCCCTTCCCCTGTCTCCCTTAGAATTAGGTAGGTATTAGTTGTGCACGGGAATTGATACCAATACCAAAAATAAAATATTTGTTTGAAACGATAATAATAACTATACTGATACAGATATAGATAGCAACTATAATGAAAATGACATTGTTAATAATAACAAAAACAACATTTTTGAATAACGAAAATGAAAAACAAAAATGACATGGAGCCTGGTGCACACCCCTAGTGGTCAGGTGAGGGCTGGGGGAAAGGGTTGTGCCCCCATGATTACATATAGCAACAGCTCGTGGGTAGTCAGGAGCTACTCACTGGCTGCCCACCATTAGAGCTGAAATGAGTACCCATGCAAATTGGTAAACCAAACCTGTTGGCAGTTTGCTAATTAAACTGACCCGCTAGTGTTAAGTATTAAAAAAATACCCATTTACTATACCCATTTAACAATACTCATTTGGGGTGGGCTGTGGTTCTGGTGGTAGAGCACATGATTTGCATGTATAAGGTCCCAAGTTCAATCCCCAGCATCTCTGATTCAGGATCTCTGGTAGCATGCCTGGGTGAGGCCTCTGCCGGAGACCCTGGAGAGCTGGATTTGAAACCCTGCTGCCGTGTCAGGTTGAGACAGTACTCCTTATATCCTTACTGTACTCGACAAACCTACGATTTGCACATTTCCATGCATTGTGTGTAAGAGGAGAGCAGAGAGGGGTGTGGCATGTCTGTGTAAATATAAAGGGATTTGTTAAAATGATGATGCAGTAGTGTGGACCTAGCCTAGGATAAGTCTCTTCATGATCCCTTCTCAATTGGGCCAGTTCACGTTGGAATTGACTCTCTTCTGCACACTTATTCACAATTGTACAACATTACGTATCTAGGTAGCCAGGCACCACCCTCTGGCTCCACTGTCCCTACAGCCAGTCACAACCCTCTGCCTAGTTAAACCCCTTGCTCTAGGCAGCCACTGTACTCAGAGTTCTCTCTGCTCAGCCTGCTGGAAATCTTCTTGTTTGCTCCAGAGGCAGAACCTTCTGCTCCTACCTCGTCAGCCACCCCACCCCCACCCCGGCTCTCTGCTCAGGGTACTGAAGTCTGGGCTGGTCCTGCCACACCCAAATTCAGCTGTCCTCAGTTAGCTCACTCAGCCTGGCCTATCTAGCCAGCATTGCTGTGGAGCCTTAGGTGCTGCTCTGCACCATTACAGCGCCTGCCCCACCTGTGCTACCTGCAGCCAGCACTATCTTAAAAGGCTTAGAATCCCTCCTGGCTGCACCCTGTTACAGATGGAATCAAGCTGTGGATGGTAAATCAAAAACAGTAACTTGTAATGGTAAAACAGTTGGTAACCCAATAATGGTGGTATCTGGAATTGGGGGTTGTCAGTTGCCCAATTTGGTACTTGGTTCCTGATCAGACAACTGCTAAGCTACCTGAAATTGGAGGTTTACCAGTCCAGGGAGCAACAAGTAGTGGAGGCAGGAACAATTGTGGGAAACAGGGAACCGCTGCTATTTGGATTCCTACTGCTGCTACTTTGCTACTCTCTGGACCTGCTGCTTCTCCTTCAGCTGCTGGGGAGGCAGGCCTCTAGGAGCAGCAAGCAGTGAGGACAGGAGCACTGGCAATTCCCCGGGACCCACTACTGCTCCTGCTGCTTGCTGTTTCCAGGGAGTATTGGGGAGAGCACTGTAGTGTCAGCAGTTCTCCGCTGCTCCTGTACTCTCCCTGCTTGTCCCATACAAATCACAACAGCTATGTGCTGATAACTGACCCAGACATCCATTGGGAGCAAGTAGCCGACAAGATGGTGTGAAATTAGAATATAAAATATGCATTATGTTGAGTATTTACGCTGTGCGAGTCTCACTCTGGAATGTGTAAAAAATCTCTCTCTTGTCGACCTCAGGCCTGTTTCTCTCATCTGCATTGATTTTACAATAGTTTTCATTTACTTTTTTTAAATTTGTTTTTAAATAATTTTCATTCATGTTCTGGTTATGTCACACTTGGACTGCAGTGATGTGTGCTCTCTCTCCTTTCTTTCTCGTCTATCCCTCTCAAAGGCACTTGCTGAGCTTAGTGGAATTACAACAGCAAAGAAGTGTCCTAAAATTTTGGAGAAGTCTCTCTTCACTCCTATTTGCAAACAGTTCTTAAGGAGATAGTAGCCCTCAGCAATCCCCCACCTTGGCCATCCGTTAGCATTCGGAGTGTTCCAAGAAGTTTAAACTGCACAGGAGGCATCTCTGACCTCAGAAGCATTTGGATCCGCTCTGCCAAACCTTCTTCCAGCATTTGAACCTTGTTAACCACTTGGAAAAGGAAGCATACAAGGAAAAATAATTACCATTTTGTGACCATGAATTGAAGACCTTTTGTGGCAAGGTCATGAGGACCATGAAAATATCTAGACAAAAATAGTTGCATAGATTGAACTGTAACCATAAACCATTCCTCTCCCTAGTCTGCTAACCTAATGTTTCCAAACCTTAGATGGCTTAGTTTTGTTGTACCAGTGCAATCCCCAGTGGATTGGTGTATTCTTGGCTTGGCCTGACCATGGACTTGCTGTGTAGTTTTGGACAAGTGTCTATCTCTCACCATAGCTCTCCATGTACAAGAAAAGTTGGACAGGGGATGAGACTTCTGACTGAGAGTGAATGGCATAAAATAGACCTATTGTGCTCTTCTCTGTAGCAACCAAAGTTGATTTGGCCCATTATGGCACTACTTACATTCTCAGAGGTTAAATCCATAAACTGCTATCTTTAAAATGGTAATAATAATATTACCTTATTTGCATTCCTAACAGGCTGAAGGGTTGCTTGCCACTCATCTGGTTTAAACCTGTACAGTCCAGAAACTGGAGTCGAGTGTCCATGTTCATGTGTGACCCAGACATCTATAGTTTGATAGAGTGCTCTGAAGCTGAGAAGTCTCTGTTCTATGGAGCTGTGTTACATGTTGGGGCTCTGGGATTTGGGGATTAATGGACTGGAAACCTTGTTCTGGCTTCTTCTTGTTGCCACTTGGCTGGTGGTTTAGTTTTAGCTCAGCCTCAATGTCACAAAATGGGACATTTTAAAATTTGCATGTATTTATGTAAAATGCATACATATTTATGCAATAATTTAGCATTCTTCAATTTCCTTCCCAAGAGTAGGTCGCAACCCTGTAACAAAGGCAGAGTAAAAATGAATGAAATAGCAATTGTAAAGTGTGTCATAAACGTAGGGCATAATTTAACAACCATTTGCTCCAGAGTAATCCTACTGAAGCCCAGAGGGGAAGGAAACTGGGGGGTGCTAAACTGCCTAAAATTTGCATGCATTTGGTTTATGTAAATGTATGTACATTTCAAATGGCCCATTGCCTACAGTAGCAAAAACCGTAGGGCTTCACTGAGACTGCTCTAGAGTAAGTGGTTCATGGATTGTGACCATAAAAAGCTATGCAAGTGATAAATATGACACGGAAAGCACCCAAAAGTTCAGAACTATCCACAACTGAAGTGGGCTGGGCTATTACTTTGACTTGGGGGACCACACAGGAATTGCTGACCTGTTGATATTACTGAACACAGTCCTGGGCAGAGCTCAGCTGGGATTGCTACTTTTTCAGATGTGTTAACTCTGGAAGAGGTGGGATCATGTCAAAAGGGGGAAAGTCAAAGGGTCCCTCACACCCTATCAAAGTATCATGATGTCACAGGGTTCCACTCAACCTTGGTGTAAGTGTTTTCAGGATCCGCACCCAAGAAGGTTGCCACTCAGGGGTCAGGCTCAATCACAGTTTATTTACACCCACATAGTCTATATGCCAGGCATCAAACCTCTGGCTAGTCCACAGTAGACCATTGAGCCTAGCCACTATCGCAGTCCCAGGCTAACTCTCTGCCAACTCACATACAGGCTCTAAGATCTCCTTCCTTCAGGACCTCTTTGGTAGCCTCTTGGGAGATGTGTCCTTGCTGGTCAGGAGCAGACTGACCTCTGAGTGGCAACCTTCTTGGGTGCGGATCCTGACAACACTTGCCCCATAGTCAAGTGGGCCCCGTGACAAAATGGTAGAGAATGCAAGCACACCTTGCTGGTTGCTATACCAGTGATTCCCCAAGGCAGTAAGATTCTGGAGCAGGGTGGTGTTGTAGAGGATTGTTCCCCGAAGAGGATTTGCACCTGGCAGCAGTACAGTAAAACAGCGAGGTGCAAAGGAGCTTGCCCAAGGACTCGGGGCTTGAGCAGGGCTGGAGCCTGGAGGTTTGCCCCAACCCCACAGCATGCTGTGGATCCTGGCAAGGAGAAAGATGGTGAGAGGACGATGCCCTTGATGGAACGAAGCCATCGCCCTCTGGAACTGGACGGAGCCGGAGCTTCAGCAGCTGAGCGGAATGATGGCAGCAGGAGGACTGCAACTAGGAAGGCAGTAAAGCCCTAATTCAGGGTGATAGACCCCTAAAAGAATATGGTGTGTTGATAATTGTGTATTAGCTTGAAGGACAGCTTGGTTAGGAAAATTGTGTAAGAATGTAAAGGTGCCATTTTGTGGCATAGACCTGCCACACATGACTTCACAATATGCTGAAGGGTGTGGGCCACATCAGCAGGAGCCTGGGTGAAGGGACTCCTCCTTTCCCCCCACGTCCTTTTCCAAAATGGCCATGTCCCCTTTTTGGAGTATTATTACCCTCCACAAGTGGTAAGGTCATGTTGGAAAATGGATGGCAGAGCCTCTTCAACCCACCCTCTTTCCGACCTGACCCAACACCCAGAATAACCCAGGAAGCTAGAAGGTCCACTCTGAGACTAGACAGTGTGGATCAAAAGCCAGAGTCTCCAGTGCGGCTGAAACTCTGATCTTATTCCCCCCCCTCCTCAATTCTCACCAAGAATCAAGCTTCTCGCCAAGAACTGAGAAAAAAAATGAGAATCGGGAAAAGCCCCAATCCTGACAGATTCTCATTGAGATTTTGGTTTTTTAATCAAGAAAAAAAAGAAAAGAAAAGAAAAAAGAACTGTGCATGTGCAAAGCAGCTATGGAAGCTGTTCGACACATGCATAACCCTTTTCCAAAGCAGTGCCAGCAGCATCACTGCCATTTTGGAAAAGGGCAGCCATACTGTGCATTAGGGATGGGCGAACGCGGTTCGGCAGTTCGGAGTTTGGCCTGAACTCGACCTGTTCGGATGACCGAACTCGAACACGAATGCAAACATACCGAACAAACTGAACACCGAACGGCAAAATGGCTGAACAGTTCGGATCGCGTTCGGATGAGTTCGGGTGGCAAAAAAGGGTTCACTGGAAGGTCAAACATGACAGGGAGGTGTCAGTCACTGAGGAGCAGACTTCCAGGCACCAGGGGTGGAGAGGCTTGCAAGAAACTAAACTAATTATCTGCCTCCCCCCTTCCCAACACCTTCTGAGCTAGTCACTGTTCCTGAACAGCAGGCGTTGAGTAGGATTTTTAGATTGCTTTAAGTTTCATTTCAGTTTTGTACTGAAATGAAACTTAAACCTTAAACTGAAACCTTGTGTTATGCATTTCACTGTACAGACTCATTGAGTATGTATGTATTTCACTACAGACTCCTCTTCTGTTTGTGATTCCCCCCCATCCCATATATATGGGATGTATATATATCCATATATATCCATATATCCACATATATATATATGGATATGGAATGGGAGGGATAGATAGATAGATAGATAGATAGATAGATAGATAGATAGATAGATAGATAGATAGATAGATAGATAGATAGATAGTAGAGAGTTGTAGGAGTTAGCTTAGTGATAGAGATAGCGTTAGTGATTTAGTTTTAGTGTTTGTAGGAGTAGACCTGTGTACTTATTAGATAATCCATTTAGTTCATAGCATTTAGAATAGTTAATAGCAGTTAGATTGAATGTAGATAGATAGATATAATATTAGATTAAAAAAAATAAATTAAAAAACCCATATAAAAACAAAAAAACCAAATAAAAAACAGAAAACCATATAAAACCCAATAAAAAACCAAAAAACCATATAAAAAACAAAAAAACACCCATAACAACACTTCCCGAATGGCCGAACGGCCGAACCAAACAGCCGAACAGCCTAACCGAACGGCCTGTTCGGACGACCGAATCAAACAGCCGAACCTGAACTCGGCGAACTAGTCAAACTGCCGAACTGAACGGCCGAACCAAACGCCGCCGAACCGAACGGATGAACCGAACACAGCTGAACCGAACGGCCGAACCTGAACCGCGATCTGTTCGCCCATCCCTACTGTGCATACGTGGTGGCCATTTTGCACATGTGCAGACTGGTTGCTCCTTTTGGAAAGCTTCACATGTACAGATAGCCCAGCAGCCATTTTGCACATGCAGTTCTTTGTTGTTGGTTTTTTTGGGTTTTTTTAAAAGCGAGAATCTCACAAGAATCAATCTTGAATGGTTAGCGAGATCCTGGCAAGAACTTGTTAATAGTTCTTGATTCTTGTGAGAATCAAATTGTTTCTTGTTTCAGCCCTAGTCCCCAGGTCCAACCTGGAGGGCTGGCAATACTAAACTGAGTACATGAATATCGTATAAACAACCCAGCTATTTCAAATGTTCAGTACTGCTCCTTATTTTATCCAAAACATCTTTGCTTAAACAAGGTGCAGCAGAAACCATTTCTATAAACTGTGCTCAGAGGAGGAATAGCGTTTGCTCTCCTGGATGCTTTACTGCTGCTGTCTGTCCCTCCCCTTCCCTAGCTTCATTCTGTGCAGCAGTTCTCAGTGGAGTAATCCCTAGAAACGATTTAGAAGCTTTCCTGGGAAGAGCCCTAAATGATCAGCTACCAAAGCGTGTTGCCTCCAAAGCAATTTCTTCCTGCTTTTTTCTTTGCCTTCTGTCCTGGGGCAATTGTACCAGGCAAAAGAATCTCCTTGTTCCTCTCGTCTCTGTCATACGGAGCATGCTGGGAAGCAGATGCTAACTGTTAATTAACTTGCTTGTAATTTCCTTCTGGTTCCAGCAACACAGGCTCAAACTTCAGTCTTTCAAGTGTGGAAGTATTTTCAAAGCAAGCATGGCTGGCAGCAGTCAGAGGTTTAATCAATTAATACACCCTTCCCTTGTGCCCAGCCATACATTTTAGAATGTAGCTAATTGATTTCATTTTATGTGCAGCTTGACTTTCCTTTTATGGGCATTTTTATCCAGGACTGGATTTAGGCAAGCAGAATAGCAACCGTACAGGGCCCTATGTTTTTTGGGGGAAAGGAGTGGGGCTAAGTAAGGGCCCCAACACATGGGGTCTATGAATAAACTTGAAGTGACAACATGAGTACAAGAAGCACTGGAAGCATAAAATACAAGCATGCACAGCCTCAAATGTAGAGAGTGAGTCCCAATTGCAGGAGAGCCCACAGTGCTTAAAGACCAGGCCTCCCAACATGTGGAACCTATGAATAAATTAGAAATAAGAGCATCTATGCTTGCATAGGGCCTGCAATGCATGTGTCCCTGAAGGGGCTGTTATGTTTTAAAGAAAATTCATTATGGTTACGTTTTCCTAATGTCTGAGTCAATATACGTCTGTCAACTGGTGAAAATATATGTGCAGCTGGCACACTGGCTACACGTTTTGGGAGGTGGGGGGCAGCCCTGTCAGGGTCAGGTCCGGGGCATGCAACAAATATATGCTTGACCAGGCCAGTCAGTGGGCTCTACTCTTCCCCCTGCCCCTGGCAGGGGGACGGAAAACATGCATGGCTGGGTGGCCCCACCTGTGGTGCTCCACCTGTCCCCTGCCACAAAGGCCAGCCATAGTGGTCAAGATTCCTGGTGGAGGATAGGGCTGCTAACAGAAGCATTGGCTTGCCTCGATGACCTTTGGCCTGGACTGTGGGCCCGGAATCATTTGGGGAACCACAACTGGACTAGCACCTACCCAGGCCGAGGCAACAGCAGGCCCCACACCTGGCAGACAATTAATAAACATGACGGGAAGTCCCTGGCTCAGGTGGGCCATAGCGGGCCATAGTCCCATTTATTATCGCCTGAACAGTCATGTATTACATGGGGTCCCATGCCACCATTTTACATAGGTCCCCAACTTCTTTGGATTTGACATGGATTAAAATCTGATGGGTTTCAATGTGGGGTCTTTCCTGATAATGTGCATTAATATTTTGTTATAGGAAGGGCTAATGTGAACATTTCTGGATTGGAAACAAAGTCCTTACAAACCCTGCCACATTCTCTTTCCCACGTTACTGCTCCTCTAAGTCAGGGGTGAGGAACCTTTTCTGTCATAGGGGCCACATAGAGAAATTGAAAATTAGTATGAGCTCCAAGGGTCACATAGAGGTTGGGGTGCTTAATGAGTTAATTCAAAAAAAGAAGAGCCCAGATCACGAATCTATCCCCTACCCTTGTGCATGCCGTCCTCTCTGCTCCATTATCATGAGCTCAGTTTTTCAGTGCTTGGGGATAGAGACTGGATTCAGGGGCCAGATCCAAGCACTAGAAAGGGGCCACATAAAAAGTTGCTGAGGGTCGTATTTGGCCCCTGGGCCTGAGGTTCCCCACCCGTGCTCTAACTAAATCCCATCTTGAGAGCTGCTTTCCTCCTTTTTTTTTTTTTTTTTTTTTTTTCCAATTTGCCAAGTTCTTCCATTAATTCCTTTCATGCCTCCTGCGGTAATAGATAAACTCCTTCTCCGCCTCTCTCTGTTTGATTTTGTTCTTTCTCATTTTCTGGCTCACACCTCACCGGTTTCCTGGAATGCAGAAAAACTCACCACTTTGAAAGCTCTGACTTTCTGTTTAATAGACCTTTTAAAGAAATGTATACAACCAAAATTGAATGATATTCTCAGGATCAATGCCCTAATATCTGATAAGGCATTAAAGGATGACTATGTAAGCCATTAAGAACAGCTAGTGCTATGGCAGGGAAAAGTACAAGTATTAAACTGCAGCTTGCAGCCCTGTTATCTTGCTCTGTGTGGCTAACAAATCCTATAAGCCAGGTGGGTACAACTTTATTAAGATACACCACTAATAAATTTTGTTCACCACTGCATTGTTGATTTAGGAGGTTCTCACCCAGGGGGTATGTGAGGCATCTTGTCACCCTGGAGCTACCCATGGGGTGGGCACAGGTTTGTGGAGGTTTGTTCCCCGGGGAACTCCTCAGCAGACCTGTGCATCAGCTGAAACCATGCCATAGAATGGCTTCAACTATTCAACATCTATTCCTTTGTGGTAAGGGCAGTGATTCAGTTTTAATTGTGGATTTGGTTCCATTGCAGATCTGTATCTGCAATTTCCAGATTTAAATATGGATTTGTATTATGGACCCTTATTTAAATCAATTTAAAATGAAAAAAAATTGCTGCCCATGAGCAAATGACCGCCAGACTGTTATGTGCCTGTGCACCTGTGATGGGATTCTGGGGAATAGGTTGGCTCATTTATCTCTTAGAATGGAATGCTGAGGGGAGTTTGAAAAGTGGAGAGTCAGTTAAAGTCGAGCTCTGGAAGGTGACAGAGGGCAGTTACTCAGTTCGGAGGGGAGTAACTAAAGGTTGATGTTGTAAACGGCTGTGACTTTGTGTTAGTTTTCAGGGCTGTGATTGCGATGCAGCAGTTTATATGCTGGTCAGTGCCAAACAGCGTGAGGTGTGTAAAGGGCAACTGGTGAGGGAGTTGGTAAGAATCTGAATTGTATGTGAGTGCTCTGTAACCTGTGCTTGTAAGACCTACTTACTTTGATGGATTTGTTTCCTCGAGAAAAGGAAGGGGGTAATCCTCATAAAAGACTGGAACCTGTATGTCAATAGTTCACTAAAGCCATATTAAACAGTTCATATAACAACAGATCTTGAACTCTGACTGTGTTATATTCTTGGGAGACCACTGCAAGGCCATCCCGTGACATCGCCCTAGCTGGTCTCTGCATGCGCAAAATGGCCACTGCACACTAGCAGACTGACTGCCCTTTTCCAAAATGGTAGCAGCAGGAAATGGGTGAGCATGTGCAGAATGGTTCGGTGGCCATTTTGTGCATGTGAGTGAATTGTTAATTTATTTATTTTTTTTATTTTTTTAAAATAGATTTTAAACCAAACAATAACAGCTGTGTTGCCACTATTGCAATTTGGTACGGATTAATCCATAACTGCCCATTAGGTAGAGATGTACACAGAAATGTTTTTGTTTTCATTATTAAATGTAATTCATTTTCATATATATTTTCGTAATTATATTTCATTTTCATTTTTACTTGTTGTTTTTTTTTACATTGGTTTCAATAGGAAATGCATTTATGGCTCTAACTACTTTGTCTTCCTCTGAATTGGATACAGTTGGATGGATCATATCCCTCACCTTAAGGGGTCATACCTGCCAAATTTCAGAAAGATTGGATAAATGTTCCCAATTGTACAAGCCTGCCTGCAGTCCTTCCCAGTAGAATAACAAATGAGAGAGCCTGACGTTATTATTATCTTTCGTTTTTGTTATTGAATAATTTTGTTATTGAATACCGAAAACAAAAGAAGGCTAATCCATTTGTTATTTTAATAACAAAAATGAAAGACACATCTCTGTTGTTAGGAGCAGTTATGGATTAATCCAAATCCCTAATGCCCACCCCAGATCAGTGGGAATTGGTGCTTGTCAGTTTTACTTGTAGGGAGCTTTGCAGCTGTGAATTTTGCCTTGTTGATTTCACCAGCAGCAAGCTTTGTCTTTGCTATGTCAATTTCTCCAGAAGGGCTTTCAGGTTTCACCTGTTACTGCTCTGCTGCCATCTCCCCTCATTTCAAAGAAGTTGTAAGACCTGGCTGTTCTGCCAAGTGTTTGGCGGGGGAGATGGGTGATTGGGTGGGGGGAGTGGGTTAGGGTGGTTCGGGGAGGGATATTTTTATCCTCCTTTTTGTTGGTTGTTTCTAATTTTATTGTTTTTTATTTTTATTGTGATTGTAAGCTGCCCTGAGCTGCCTGTGGCAGGAGGGACGGGGTAGCAGCAGTTTTAAAACAAATAAATGAATAAAACTCCATGGGGCTACCATCTCCAGGGGGCTTTTGGCAGTGGGTCAGGGGTGGGGGACAACAACAAGCAGGAGGAGGACGCGAAGGAGATAGATACTTTTACAGGGAGTGAAGGAGGATACTGGGGGTGAGAGGAATGAGGAAGATTCACTGTTGGATTTTCTTTTGAATGAATCTTTGACCACACATTTCCAGCAGTTTGTATACTGGAGCTGCCAGGCCTTCGCTAGCCTGGAATCGGCTTTTGCCTCCTGCAATCTGATGAACTGCACCAAGGGATATCATCTGGGAGACCGCTCCAGAGGATAGAGGTGGGAGGACAGTAGATGCCTAGATGGCATAAACAACTGTTAAGCTACCAGGGCCGGATCCAGAATCATTCACATTGGGTGTTTTCAGATGGACAGCAGCCCCGCCTCTATTCTGCCTTCCCTTCCCACCCCTCCCCGGGTGGCCCATCCGTTGAAAGCTGACCCTCCAGATGTGCAGGCAGAGCAGAGGGGGAGCAGGTTGTGCCTGCTCCAGAGCAGCCCCACCCATGGCACTCTGGAACAACCCAGCCAAATGGGCCAGCCAGATTGGGGGCACCAGCCCGAGGCAGAGCAGCAGCCCATCTGATGTGCAGACCCATGCTGCTGCTCTGTTTCCAGCTGACAGTTGCTCTGGGAAGCACCATAGTGTTGTGGATGCTCTAGTCTGTAACTCTATGGTGTGGGTGGGTGGTCCACAGACCGAGGAATCTACCAGGTCCATTTAAATCTGACCCAGGCAGGACTGGATGTGGGCAGACACGGGGGTGTACTCCTGGAGCAGCTCCGAAGGTGGCCAGCCCTGCGTCCGTCTGAAAACGCCCATTGTGTGACTCCCCCCCCCCCCCCCCCCCCCCCCCAATGTGTTGGGGGAAGAGGGAGACGGGAGTCTCCAATACAAGGAACCCAGGAATAGACTTGAAATAACATGAATGTAGGAATCACTGGCATGAAGTATGGACACACACAGCCTCAAATGCAGGGAGCTCTGTCCTGTGGAAGACCTGTGGCAACTCAACACATGGAGTCAAGGAATAAACTGGAACTAACAAAATATGCATCATATGCAGTCCCACAGGCCTGCCACGCAGGAAGCACCAGAAGGGGATGTTATGTATAACTGAACTTCAAAAATGAACAATAATATTTTCCTTTTTCTAATGGGTGGGTCAGTGTGTCTCAAACATTCCTTTGTTAGATGGGAGCCAAACCCCCATTTCACTCGGGGCCCCAACTTCCCTGGATCCAGCACTGCTGGCTAGCTCTCCAGGAAGATTTCAAATTTAACATGTGATTTGCCAATATTTATTTTTACTCCTGGTAACACTCAAAATTTAAAATCCAGTTTGTAAAATGTCCTCATTGTGCTCTTTGTGATTCTCAATCTGTGGCTCCCCATGCTACAGGCGGCTCTTCATTTTATGACCCGTGGCTCCTTACATCTGTACCCTCCTGGCTCATAGGAGGAGGAGATGGGTCCAGGCAGTAATGGGCACACTGTTCTCTTTTGCCTCCTGTAATAAGTGTGTGAGGGGGTGGGGGGGAATCTAGGTCACTGTGTCTCCAGGGGGTAAGATAAGGTGGCTGTCTTATATTGTTCCTACTAAGGGGGGCTACTGCCATGCCCCAGATAACTTGGGGAAGGGCTTAGTGGGTGCCTGAAGCTGGGCTGTGTATATGTTGGTGAAGACTGCTCATTTGGCTTCTGAGCCAGTCAGGATTAACTGTCACTGTGCTGCATGGCACATGGAGACTGGTATGGAGGAAAAGAGAGAGAAACTGACAGGAAAGAAATCCTTTTCAAAGACAGTGCAGAATAAGTGCTGCCACTGCCAAGCTGGAGCTTGGCACAAATGATCCTAAGGATTAGCTGGCAGATATTGCAGGGGAAAGGTGACTGGCTATGGTCAAGCTGAGAGAAACCCTTTTGAAGGTCTGTGCTAAGGCGGCTTCCAGGAATTAAAGAAGCAGAGCCTGCTGTCTAAGCTATAGGCTTAGCTGAGTAGGAGCAGAATGTCTTATTAACTCCTGCTGTATATCTCAGTGTTTCTGTGCTGGAAGGATATAGGCTTCACTAGGTCTAGAAGTAATAGTGTGTGTCATGTCTGGACTGGTAGTAATAAAGCACTAGCTTTCCTTTTTAACTACATCTTTCTGACTTCTCTGACCTGAACTGCATCATGGTGTCCATTCATGTAGGCTTCTCTGCAGCTTGAGAATGTCAGTCATCTGCTGCATAGAGCTTTTAGGAGCATTTATAACTTTTCTTCTCAGGCCACTTTCAGACACGGCCCTCCATGCATATTTGGGCTGCACTGATAGGGGTGTGTGAGGTGGGGGAGGGATTTCCTAGAAGAATCAGTTAATAATTTCTGGCAAAATTATTATCTGCAAGCAGTTTAATTGGGGTGTGTGTGGGGGCAGCCCAAAGGAGTGGTGAATGGGTGGGGGACATCCCTCACCACAGAGCACTGACAGGCTCCACCTCCCTGCCCCAACATGCCTCCCTGCCTGCCTTCCAGTGATCCCCAATCACCCCTTTAACAATTTTTTGTTAAGCTGATTTTTAAACCCCTTTAACTGATTTTTAAAAAGGGAATAGCAGGACCCACGCAAAACAACTCACTACCAGTTATTAGGAGGCAAACATGGATTTATTTTATGGAACTCCTTTTGCTTTATTTTAGCAATCTCATTTGGATTCTTTCAATCTGTAGAGTGTTCGCTTTCTGTTATCAAAAGCTGGACAGCCTGGCCAGGAGAGTACCTGGAGGTGAAAATATCTTGTTGCTGCAGAAGGTAGCATTGGCGGGCTCTAAAATGCCCCTGCCCCTTCTGAGACAATGCCAAACTAACAGCCAAATACAATCATGTTGCATGGTGTTCAGCCCACCAGAAAATCCTGTCCCTGTGGACAAACCATTCCCATGCCTTGCAGTGTCTCTGAAAGGAGCAGGAGCTAACTTGGATTCGGTCAAACTGAATTCCCAGGCAGCTGCTGCAATAATGTGCTTGCTCTCAGGGGCAAATAAAGTTGTGTGCTAGGGGGGTGGAGGCGTGGGAGCATGTGTGTGGGAGCTAGGCGTGTATGAGAGGTTGGGGGGGTGTACCTGTAGGCATCGATTTAACTTGGCATGTACTGGGATATATTGTCTGTCTCCCTCCAACTCCTGCCCCTTCAGCCGTGCTGAAAAATTTAAGCACCAGACACCGCTGCATGACACTCTGTTGTACCCCAAGACTGACTTTGAAGGGAGACAAGGTAATCATTACAAATGTTAGAATGTTGGTTTTTAAAAGACCAGAACAGTGTGATTTGTATGCAAAAACCCTAATTTGTCCTCATTTGGTATATGTCTCAAAGGTAGAGTGAAGAAGGGAGTTGTCGGCTCTCCCTATGCGGTATTTCCTCTCTAAGGTGGATACGTGGTTCTTTGCTGACTGATGTAAACTGTTGCTATTTTTATATCAGTCAGCAAAGAACATGCAGCGCTGCAGCAGGAGGTGAAAACAGCTCTCAATTGAGACCCTTGAACTATGCAGATGAGTAATCCCAGACTGCTTTCTCATACATCAAAGTCTTCCAGAATCAAACCTTAGAACCAATCAGAATCAAAGGTGCTATGGAGCAAATCCATGTGATTGGGGAAAGCAATGTAGGAATTATGTATGTTCTCCAGCTCTGTACCTGGTAAAGCGAGGTTTCGAAGAGCACTGAGTGCCGCATGTTGAACAGAGACATCTCCATTTTCCACATGTTGCTCTAAGAGGTCCAGCAACTGATGTACCACTCCCAGCTGTACCATCTGGACACAGTTGCTGTCTTAAAAAAGAAGGGGAAAAGAACCATTTGAGAGGTGAGATGAGGCGCATTGTTCATACTTGTGCCCAGCAATGATTCCTGAGGAATATGAGGAACAGCTGGCTTGGTAGATTTGTGACTCATCAGGGTTACCGCTTCTTTAAAAAATAAAAATAAAATGGCAGCATTTATAATTCTCAGCTGCATGGAACTCATGCTTTGGTGAGGGGAAAGGTGATGCTAAGGCAGTGGTTCACAATGTTTTGGATCAAAGATATATTGCCTGTTTGATGTGTGGCAGCAAAAGATCATCCCCACCTATGATATGAAAGGGTTAATTTCTATACCTTCTGTATTCATCAGGGTTCCAGGGGGAAGGAGGGGGGAGGAAGGCTGTGACTCCCTAGCAACCTAAGATGCTGTTAACTCTCTCTCTGTAAGAAAAGGAAAAAGGAAGTAGCTCTCATACCTCCTCAATATATATATAATCTTTATACTTGCTCAGTAAATAAGTATTTTATTCCTAATTCTGTTGTCAACTGAGTGCTTCAGGGCAATTACCCTCTGCCAATAGGTTATGGGCCCAGACTGGCCTGCAGCTGCGATTCAACCCTGAAGCTCTCTGAAACTGCTGGAGTGGAAACAGACCATGGCGGGAAGCCTAGATTACAAATTAGGCATAGCCAAACCGAACAACAGCAATTACCAGCTATGGAAGTTCAAGGTACAGATGCTCCTCTCCAAAGATGACCTGTGGGAAGTACCCAACACAGACAGACCAGTACAGAATGCAGAGGAATGGAACAGAGAAGACAGGCAAGCTAAGGCAGTGATAAACTGGAAGATGATCAGCTCATTCACATCCGAAGAGAGAAAACAGCCAAAGGTATGTGGGCTGCGTTACAAAGACTGCATGAGCGAGCAAACCTAAACAGTAAGCTATACCTACTGCGTAAACTATACGGGATAAGACTACAGAAGTACCAGGACATGCAGGCCCATATAAACTCAATTCTTGAAATTGTAGAGCAGTTGAGAGGCATGGGAGAGGAAATGAAAGACAACCATATAACCGCCCTGCTGATATACCCCTTGAAACCAGACCAGAATCGGAACTGATGCTGGAGTTTGTGAAAGGAAAACTGATGGATGAATAACATCGTGGAAGGGAAAGCAGGGTAGGCAAGGAGACTAGCAGAGATGAGACAGCCCTTAAAGTAGGAGAAGGTGTGCAATGGAAGACTGAACCCAAAGTATATTTTCATTGTAAGAAGCCTGGGCACCTAAAGAGAGACTGCTCAATTTGGAAAGCTGAACAATTTAAGAGGATGGTGACAGGGGCAAAAGAAATAGCGAAGACAGCCACAAGTAAGACTGAAAAAGGGGGTGCCCACACATCATGGGGAGGATGCTTTAAGATCACTGAAAGAGGTTGTACATCGGGGTGGTGTGTAGACTCTGGGGCCACTAGCCATATGACAAGCAACAGAGAATTTTTCAACCAATTGGACCAAAGCGTAAAAGACAAAGTTTTCCTTGCAGATGGAGGCAGCATAGCTGTNAAAAAAAAAAATCCAGGGTGGGTGGGGGGTGCCCCCCCTTCCACCCGCACAGCCTGGGAGTGGGGGAGGTATTCCATTGATTTCAATGGGGACAGTTCCCCATTGAAATCAATGTAATAAATCTGGCACCGGTAATCCAGTTTTAATCCAGTAACCTGGTATTTTGCATACCGGTAGCCGGTATTTTGCCTGATGTCCTACCCCTACTAAAAGGTACTCAAACATTTGGCCAAGACTATGATGAAACATTTGTTCCTGTTGCGAAGCACACAACCATAAGGACACTCCTATGCATCGCAGTGAGCAAGAAAATGCGAGTGCAACCCCTGGATGTAAAAGCAGCTTTCTTGTACGGAGACATCAATGACGAACTGTACATGGAGCAACCACCAGGATTTACAGATCCAGAAGGGACAGACCTGTTATGCAAGCTCCTAAAGTGCATCTATGGACTTAAGCAAGCATCCAGAGACTGGAATGAAAAGGTTAACCAAGTCCTCACAGAGGCAGGTTTTACAAGAAGTAAGGCAGACCCATGCCTGTATACCAGAATAAAAGACAGAAGAAGAGTTTGTCTTGGTCTACGTAGATGACGTACTGAGCTGCTAAGAAAAGAAAGATGATAGCAACAATGTCACCAGTAAACACAGTGAGAATTTTGAAATCAAAGATCATGGGGAGATCACACATTACCTTGGGATCCAAATAAAGAGGGATGAAGATGGAAGCTTCCTACTCAACCAAAGAAACACAGTCAGCAAAATGCTAACCTACTTTGGAATGGAGGAAGCCAAGGAAGTGAGAACACCCATAGAAGTGGACTGTCTCCAGGGAGATAACACTGAGACCCAACTTCAATTGCCAAGTAATCATCAATACAGAGAGGCCATTGGGAAGATATTGTATATAGCCAGCCACAGTAACAAGACCAGACAGCTCCGCTGCAGTTGGGATCATGTCTGCAGAAAGGTTGCAGCACCAAACCAATGTGACTGGAACGCAGTGGAAAGAATGATGTGCTACCTTAAAGGGACAATTAACATGAAACTGAGACTACCTGCAACCTCAAACCCAAAGCTAATTGGCTACGTAGACGCAGACTGGGCAGGAGACACAGAGGACTGAAAGTCTACTACGGGACACCTCTTTCAACTTGGGGGAGGGACTATCAGTTGGACCAGCAAAAAGCAACTGCCTGTAGCACTCTCATCCACAGAAGCTGAATACATTGCTGCTGCGCAAGCATGTCAAGAAGTAGTTTGGCTCCGTCAATTACTAGTAGATATAGGAATTGACATGCATGAACCCATCCTAATACTGGAAGACAACCAGGGGTGCATAAAGTTGGTGCCAACAGAGAAAGTGAATTCCTGTGCCAAGCACACCGACGTGAAACACCACCAACTGAGAGACTTACAAGAGAAGGGCACCATAGAACTTCAATACTGTCCAACAGAAAATGATAGCAGATATACTGACTAAACCACTAACCAAGATTTGTCACTGTGAACTTACAGAAAAGATGAACCTTGAGGAATGATCTGTCAGCTATCAAGAAGGGGTGTTGGATGTGCGACAGCAAAAGATCATCCCCACCTATGATATGAAAGGGTTAATTTCTATAGCTTCTGTATTCATCAGGTTCCAGGGGAGGGGGGGGGGGGAGGAAGGCTTTGGTTGCCTAGCAACCTAAGATAACCCTCTCTCTCCGTAAGAAAAGAATGTAGCTCTCATACCTCCTCAATGTATATATAATCTCCTTTATAATTGCCCAGTAAACAAGTATTTTATTCCTAATTCTGTTGTGTCAAGTGAGTGCTTCAGGGCAATTACCCTCTGCCAGTATTGTCAACCCTCAATTTTTTCCCCAGATGACCATGCACCCTCCACAGATGGCTGCAGTCTAGTATGTGCATTGGGCTGTGGCTGTGGAAGGCATGTGGCTTTAGTCCCCTCCAGCACCAAGACCATCTCCGGGAAAAGCCCAGGAATTATTGTAATGCACATGTGCTCCACACACACAAACTGCAACCAGTACGTGTGCATTACAGTCAACCCTGAGACGAATGAGAGAAGATACAATAGAGGCTTACAAAATGAAGTGTTGCACGAGTAAATAGGAAGCTGTTGTTTATCCTCTCAAATAATATGAGAACTAGAGGATTCCAAACGAACTTAACCGGCCACAGATTTAAAATGAATAAAAAGTATATTACCCTTTCAGCCACTTCCTCTTCTCGTTTGGGACCTGTTTGCCCCCACCCAGACGCCTGAGTATGCCCAGGAGAGCATGCACAGGTTTCTGGGTGGTGGTGGGTGGGCTGGAGGGGAACAGGCCTTAAATGGGAACTGGAAGTGGCTGAAAGGGTCACTTCCAGTTTGGGTTTAGGTCCTGTTTGGCACCTCCAGAACCCCAAGCATGTGCACTGGGGAGGCTGAAACAGCTGCTGCCAGTGTTGCTCCCAGGGAGCCTGTGGCCCTTGCCCACCCTGGCGGTCCTCTGGTTGTCCACTCTAGCATTTTCCCTTTCTGGGGGTTAATCTGGTAGGGATTGAAGACCTCTGTGGTTGGTTAACCTGTCATTTGGGATGGGAATTTTGGTTTCGGATAAAACCGAAAGTACCCAAAAATGGCCATTTCGGATTAATCAAAAAATTCTGTTTTTTGGTTTTGGTACTATCGGATCTTTTGCATTGTTTTTTGTACCAGATTTTTAACACTGCGGTTTATCAAAACCGCAATGTTAAAAATCCGGTACAAAAATCAATGCAAAAGATCCGATAGTACTGAAACCGAAAAATAATCGAAATACATGAGAACCAAAACCAAAATTGACTGAAACTGAATTTTTGCCCTGAGTCCCATCCCTATGAGCCACTGGATAGGCAAAGAGCCATTTGTTTCAGCTCTTTTGCTCATGTCTGTCCTCCTTCCCCTAAACTGGGGGGAAAGGGGAAAAAACATTTTGCTTCTCTCAGGCCACCTTGAAATTTAGTACAAGCTTTTTGGGCCAGCTAGAAGTTGGGAGAGGGAGTGCAAAAGGGGAGGGTTCAGATCATAAGTAAAAGAGAAAACAAGATGTAAATGTGAATTCTCTGCAGTTACTGGCAAAGTTGGAGCAATTTGCCCATTTTTATAATCACTATTTTGTCTGGGAACATCAGCCTCAGCTTCATCTTAGGTAGAAAAAAATGCTATGGCGTGCATCCCCCAGTCAGCTGAACATTCTCGTGAGGTTTCAATCCAGTAGCTCAGGTCCTCTCAGGTGGTTTGTTCTCAGCAATTCACTGTATTGTGGCCGGGGCTTGCAAAGGTTTGGACAGAAGTAGAGGATTGGGGTAGATGGCAGCTGATAGGAGATGGCTGCTCAAAAGCCGTCATCTCCTACTCTGTAACCTTAAAGTCTCAGCCTTCTCTGCCTCTTCCCATTCTTCTCGTTTTCTTCTGATATGCAATACTGTTTCCCTCATGGCCTGATCGGAAGAATCCCTCAGCATCACCTGAAGCCTCAACTTTACCACCTTATTTCCCCGCACTGCTAATTTAATTGGAAGCGTCTGTTTAGCTTTCTTGATGTACACAGCCACAAAACACAGTTTATTATTATTAGGACATTTTCTAGAAGAGTCAGTTACTAACTTCTTGCAAAATTATTATTTGTAAGTAGTTTAATTGGAGGGTTTTGGGGGGTGGGTGGGGGAGGGACAAAACTTTACAGCTCAAATACATACTGGTTTAATTTTGTCCTTAAAAAATAATCTGTCATGGAACTTCTTTAATAATAATAATAATAAACGATAAACAAAGAATGGCATTCTTCCTCCACTCATAATCTGCAAGTGAACAGAAGCCATTAGTAGTCAACTTCCTTCGATGGTCACCATCCTTTGGTCATCAAACCCCAAAGTGGTTCCGTATGCATAGGGATTTTTGTCCTAGTTTTGAGTCTGCCTTTGCTCTGATGCTGCATGGTTTAAAAATCCATCAGAACAAGTATCTGCATAGCTGTCATCTCTTTCCTGCCTCATCAGAAGTCATTTAACACTCTGATCAAAACTGCCACAGGATTTCTTCACCTAGACAGCCTGTACAGACACCACTGACATAGGGTGATTTCAGACGTGACGGGCGCCCGGTTCACCACAGTGGATTCCCGGTGGGGGTGAACCGAACAACCACCCCGCAGGGTGAATAAAAGCCCTGAACAGACGTGGGGACCGGGACCACGGCAGGGAATCGGGCCGGCAGATCGGGGGCCGGGGCAGCACAACAGACATGACACTGATTCCCGGCCGTGGTCAAAACACCCAGAAACCACTGGGTAGGGGTGGGACACAGACATGGCCGCCTGAAGGCCAAAAGGCACACAAGGGAAATGGGAAGGGAGGGGGGAGAGGGAGAAGAGCCGGACAGGTACCACACACAACAGGCACACAGACAGCGGGGCCACAGTCGAACACACAGCACAAGCACACGCCCAGGCGCATACGCACGCACGCACGCACGCACAAGGGAAGGGGGACACGGGCGCCCAGACAAGGCACAAAGGGCAGGGCGGAACAGGGAAGAGAGGGGGAAACTGCAAAGGGGCAGGGCAGGATACAGGCAATGGCAACCACAACCCCCACAGCCAAACTGTCCACATGGGCACCCCCACAGCAACACAGGCAGCCCCGGAACAGGGGGCCCCAGGAGCTCAGGACCAAGGCACAGCGGGGGCCTGCACTTCACAGTGAGCCGCCTGGGAACAGTCCAGGAGGCACACGTAGACCCCACACCCGGAGAGGGGCCAATGGAGGGCAGGCAGGAGAGCCGGTGCAGCGCCACAGGTCCAAGGACACACACACATCCCCGGAGGAAAGAGTGAAGGGCAGTCTGGGGGCCCAGAACCCCGAGGTGTCACAGGCACCCAAAGAGGGGGCAGGGCAGCAGGTGGCAGCTTTGGTGGGTGGGGACAGTCTGCTGGACACAGGCGGGTCAGCGAGGCCATGCAGAGCGCCGGACCCAGGCATCAGGGAAGGCAACCATGGAGGGGAACCCCGGGTGTGGAGGCCTGGAGGGGACCTAGAGCCACAGGCAGAGGCAGCAGTATCCCGGGAAGCAAGCAGCATGGCAGAGACATCCGGGAGGGAGCAGCCAGTGGAGACCGGCCCCCTGGGCAGGGGCGGGAGCCCACATGGGGGCAGGCAACCAGGGGGCCGAGAGGCACACCAGGACTCACAGCCAGCTGCTGGGGGCCACCAGGGGCCGGGTGCCCCGCCCGGTGCACCAGGTGGGGCCAATGGATCATGCCCCGGCAGTACCCCAACAAGGACATGTGGTGGGCGATCAGGTAGTAGGCCTCGAAGGGATCCTGCATAGACAGCCCCAACTGCATATCCGAATGGGACCACACGCCCGACAGCTCCACCGCGGCAGGCTCCAACACACAGCAGTCAGCAGCAGGGGACCACGGAAGCTGTCCCAGCTCCAACAGCTGGTGGTACACCACCCCACGGGAGCGCTGGTACCCATGGGCCCCGTGAACACAGCCAAAGTAGGACATGGCCAAGGCAGGGCCCCCCTCCACAAGGCAGAGCGTGTAGGGGGCCAGGCTGCACACAGACAGCGCAGACACGGTCTCAGCCATGGACCAGGCCACATGAGAGCACCTCATCTCCAGGATGCGCCCATCAGGGAAGGGAACCAGCCCCAGAGTCTCTGCATGCATCCGGCAATCACGAGCGCTCGCCTCATATCTGAAGTAGCGAAGGCTAGAGCTCAGGCTTGAATAAGCACCCAAATGACTGTCTGGGCAGCCCAGGAGCAGCTGCATGGCCAGGGTATGCCACAGGTCACACAGGGACATGGTCTCGCGGAAGGTCCAGCTATGGGGGGCCCCATGGGGGCTGGGAAGCAGGAGCCTGGAGGATGCACAACCAGCCATGGTCCGGCTAGACAGGGAGAATAACACCATGGATAGGGGGGGCACACATACTCTCCAGGGCTGGGGGGGCCTTTGAGGGGTCCCAAGGACAGGATAGGTGGCCACTGGCCGTAACATTGTAGCACAATGGAATGAGGTGTGAGGTGCGGACCTGGCACAGCTGCAGAAAACAATCGCACACACAGAATGGCTAATCAGGCTGGCAAGGACACGGTGTTGCAAACGGATGGGGGGGTGGTGATGGCTGATGGCATGCAGCTGCACAAGGAGCATACAGCCCCGCGTGGCCGTGCAGGCGCGAGGCCCCATGCGCCGGCAGCAGGTGCACCCAACCACACACCCACAGACACCAGCACCACATTGGGGGCCCTGCTCAGCTGGGGGCAGGGCCCTGGCCATTAGAGGACCATCATAAATGTCCCCCAACCCCTGGGGCCCCCATCACCATGGAGTGGGACTGGGTGTATCTCGCTCTCGCAGCCGAGTGGTACCACGACTATACCGAGCATCTGCGCCTCCTTACTGTGGAGCTGCAGCTGGGCGCCTGCCTGCGGGTTACTCTGGTGTGGAGGGCTGCAAGGACCCGCAGGGCCCACCATGGCCGCAGGAGAGCCCTCGCCCAGCTCAGGGCACAGAGACTCTCCGGGGCAGACTGGCAGGCTGTGAGCCAGGGCTGAACCTGACCCGCAGTGCTCTGCGAAGCGGCCGGGCACCTCCAGTGGGGGAGGGAGACCATGCGCCGGGCAGCCCTGCTTGCTATGCCCATTGACAGGTGGATATGGGTCACTGAGCGGGCACAGGGTTGGTGGGCCAGGGCACTGGCCCAGTGGGATGAGGCAGCCTGAAGGGCCCACTTTAGGATGGACAAGCTCACCCTGCTCTGGCTCGCTGAGCTCCTTACGCCCTGACTGGAGCGACAGCACACCCCCATGAGGACCCCCATCCCTATGGTCCAGTGGGTGTCAATAGGGGTCTGGGCCCTAGCAATGCCCGACTCCTGCTGGTTCATCTCCCAGCACTTCGGGCTAGGCCTGAGCACCATTGCCTGTATCCTCAGGGATGTGTGCGAGGCTGTGGAGGGCATGCCTCTGGACAGAACGATCCAGCTGGTGGACGAGGGGGCCGTGATGGCAGAATTCATGACTGGAGGCTTCCCCAACTGCATGGGAACTGTGGACAGCACCCACATAGAGATTCTCTGTCCCTCCGCTGGGGAGGCTGCAAAGTATGTGAACAGGCACGGGTATCACTCCCTGAAGCTGCAGCCGGATGTGGATTACCGGGGCTAGTTCATAGACATCTTCATGGGCAACTCCGGCTGCAGTCATAATGCCCAGATCATGACCATCTCCCCCTTCTATACCCAGATGCTTCGGGGGGACTTCACTGACATGGGGATGACCTGGATTGAGGGGGTACCAATGCCCCCCTGTATCCTGGGTGACCCTGCCTACCCCCTCACCCGGTGGCTACTGAAGCGCTACCTGGTCGCATGCACCCCTGCGGAGGTGCTATACAATACCTGCCTGTGCTCCAGCAGGATCGTGGCGGAGCGAGCCTTCGGGGCCCTCAAGCAGCGCTGGAGGAGCCTCGCTGGCCGGCTAGACTACACCGTGGAGACCTCGGCCCTGGTGATTGGTGCCTGCTGTGTGCTCCACAATGTGTGTGAGACCGAGGGGGCAGCCCTGGAATACCCCAAACCCAACCGGGCCCCAGGCCCGGTGCCCCTGTACGTGAACACCGAGAACCCCAGGTAGTACCGTTATGCCAAGCGCATCCGGGATGCCCTGGTGAGGCATATCATCTGGGATGCCGAGCTGTGAGGACTGCCCCTCCCCGTCCCACCCCTGGGGGTTTCCTGGGCCGGCTCCTGAATGGGTGGGGTCGACCGCCCCGTCATCCACATATGGGCCCGGGAGGCAATATGGTGCAAACACACTTTATTTAACCCACGTGTACATGTGCACCCAACCCCTCTACCTCCCACCCCATCCCCCACATTTCCTGGGATGGCCCCGTGAGCGCCCGGTGTTGGCCACAGAGCCCTGTGAGCTCCCCTCCCCCCAGCTGTCCGTGTTCCCAGCAGTGTCCTGGGCTGCCTCCTGGTCCAGCGGGGGGAGGGCAGGGCCTGGATCTGGGGTGCCCCCCTTAGTGGCTGCATTCTCTGGAGGGAAGGGGGGGGCTGGGAGGTGGATGCGCGGCCCCTGAGGGCGTGGGGGCAGCTGGGGCAGCAGGGCAGGGGGCGGGGGTGCCGAGGGGCCCGGCATGGGGACCTGGGCAGGCAGGGTGCCCAGTGGGGCAACTGCCATCACATAGGCACACATGGTGCCCACGTGCAGGAGCAGGGAGGTCCCAATATCCTGGGACTTGTCCATTTTGGCAGTATGCTCCTGCACCATGTTTGTGATGGCCTGCTCCAGCCGGCCGAGTGCTTCCACCTGCCTGCTGTGCTCCCGGCACTTCCACCTCCGCTCCAGGCACACCTCGGCCTGGAGCCTCATGTCCTACGCCTCCGCCCACTCCAGGGACTGCTCTATGGCCGCCTCCATCCGGTCCACGGCCGCTATTATCCTCTCCCCCTGTTCCGCCGAGGTCCAGACGATATCCTCCGCCTGGTCCTCCCTCTGCCGGTAAACCCGTGCCCGGTGCTCCCTCATGTGCTGTGCTGGGGGCACGGGCCCTGGAGACGCTGGCTGCCGGGGTTGCCCTGTGGGTACAGGAGAGTGAGTCAGAGTCTGATGGCACCCCGGGCGCTTGGCCCGGGATGGGGCAGGGGCCCTGAGGGCCCCCAGGCATGTTGCCCAGCCCCTTACCAACCCCCCTCCCTGGCCCCTTCCCATCCCCTCTGACTGTCCGGGGACCCCCTCTCTGCACCCTGGAGGGCCCTCCCACCTGGACCACATGCCTCACCTGGTTCCTCCACCTGCTGCCTCGGACTCCGCTTGTCTGGCCTGGGGGTGGGTGCTCTCCAGGCTGCTTTCTGGAGGGGGCCTGCAGGTGCCGGAGGTCCTGGGGCATTCCTCTTGGGGGTCTGGGGCCCTGGAGCTTGTGTCTACTAGGGGGGTGGCGAGGGGCAGGGGTACCTCAGCCCTTTCCCTGCCCTGGACCACTGCGCTCCCCACGAGCCATGGGGAAACCATTGACCCCTTCATGTGGAGTATTTGGTCTAGGGCATCATAGAAGGGGGCGGTTTAGGCTCCGTGTCCGGACCGCCTATTGTTGTCCCGGATGGCGTTGGACCCCCTCTTCAGCTCCTTGGCCTTGGAGCAGCACTGTGCCACGGTGTGATGGTGTCCAGCCACCTGCATGTCCCCCACTATGTCCTGGTAGACATGCTTGTTGTGCTGGTTGAGCATGAGCTCCAGTGGGTACTCCAGGGTCCCCCAGATCCGTATGAAGTCCCGGGTGTCCTGCAGCCCCCACTGGCCCCCTTTGTGGTAGGGCTTCCTCCCTCATCTCCCCTGTGGGTCCGCCTCTTCCACCACATCCTCCTCTGCCCAGGCTGGGCCAGTGTCCTCCAGGGGCTTGTCCACCCAGGCCCTTTTCCATGTCTGTGGGACGCAGGCGGTGGGGGGTTATGGTTGGGTGCGGTTCTGGCCCCTCTTGGGGGATGCCCCCTTTCCCCTCCTCCCTGCCGGGATCCCGGGCTGGCCCTGGGCCCCCCCTGGGCCCCCTGTTCCCCTCCCCTTGTTCCCCCTTACCCATTTCTGGGGTGCCTCCTCCCCCGGTCTGGCTGCTGTCCCCGGGGTGTTCTGTCCCGGCTGCAGCGGGTGTTGTCCCTCCGCCTCCTCCATCCTCAGCACGACCCACACCTCCCCCTCCTCCACTGCTGCCACTGCCTCCACCCTCACTTTCTCTCCCACCGCTCTCTTCCATCTTCGCTCCATCCCGCCACACTTCCCTGCTGCAGGTTTCCCTTTAAATCTCCCTCTGGTGACTGCGTTGTTGCTGGTTGCCTGGCAGCAACGCTGCATGCTTTGTCCCCGGCTGGGGATCATTTTCTTTGGTTCCGGCCGGTGATTGCCGTCCAGATGTTACTTTTTGCTGTTTCCCAGTGGGAATCTCTTTGACCACGCTTCCAGAGATTGTCCGGCGGGGAGCCCCGGAAGCGTGGTTGAAATTGACCCCATGTGGGTATTGGCCGTGGTGAACATATGGCGGCCGCCGAACAGACGTTCAGGGCACTTTGGCCCCACCACGGGATTGAGCGTGGTTCACTGTGGTTGAGCGTGATCTCATAACGTCTGAAAATACCCATAGAGTGTGGCCTGAGGGGGATTACTTGCCTGTCTCTACCACATGGTACATTTAATGCAGGGAGGGAAGAGGAGGATAGAGAAATCTGTTCACACAAGCAAATCAAGCCTAAATTTGCAGGCTTTTAAAGGCAGAGGGAATATTTGGATGGTCACTGTAGACTCCTAATGTACAGTGACAAGTTCCAGGCAAAATTCAATGAAGGACTTGAGGCTAAAACACAAATATGTAAACAAGAAGAACAGAATGAAAGATGAGATCAGTCTGATTTCATTATTACTACAGTGCTGCTCTCTAGTCTTCACTATTTGAGCTGAGAGTGCATTCCTTCCTGAATAGACACAAATATTCAGGAATCCATCTGGTTCAAGCTGGGTTTGTCATTGTGAGATTCTGTAGCTCTTGCTTGCATTGGTTTCCAAAGTTGAGGATAGCAAATAGGACAGCAATGCTAGATGCGTCTCAGTGGGCAATAGACTCAATAAGTGATTAAACTGTGCTTTTAGATGAAGATGAGTACATCTTCTTCTTTGATAAGGATGATGTTGCTTTCTTTAAGCAGAAGAAGAGAAAGTCACTAGAGTTCTCTGGGTCTTTCCTTAGACCTGAGGATCTTTGTGTGACAAAATGGCCTCCATTGAAGACATTTTTTTCAAGCAAATCTGGTTTTTATGCTTGATAAATGACAATGACTGTGATCCACCAAACATGTCAGAGTAAATGATTGGTGGACCACAGCCTAGATCTATTCTTATATTTAACATTTGGCCAAGTTACTCGCTGTGCAAGGAAGTCATTGCACTAAGCATCTTGGCCAGAACTTTGAATTTCTTGGCATTAAGAATAAGATCTAGTTCAATAAATAACTCTGTACTGCTAGTATCTGAATGAACACATTCTAGTTTCCTAAGGAAGGTGTGTGTGTGTGAGGGATAATAATTAATCAATGTAAGTCAGTGGAATATTTTAGTTATAAAAAGGGGTCATTTCTCTCTTCCAGGCCCACCTATTGATATGAAGCTTTGAGTCTTTGTTAATTGTTCAGCCTTCTGCTTCTCTGCCCAAATGTATTGAAATAAACTGGTGGGATCAAAGGTTAAGTGGAACACAAACGTATACAATGATTGTATAAGTCTTTATTCAATAGGGAAACCCAGGTAAAAAGGAAGAAGGTATTGTCTCTGGGAACCGGTATGCGTTTCAGTCTTACTTACTATCTTTTTCACTTTGATGGGTAGTGAATAAGTAACCTTACCATTCCTGGCAAAGTTAGCAATGGCTAAGGCGCCTGTCAGCTGTAGCTGGGTGTGTGTGGATGCAAGCCAGGTACCAACATTTTGGTAGATAATGCCGCTTCCATCAACAAACAGCTTCTGCATGGCTTCATCTATGGAACAACAAAGGAAGAGAAGATTCAGAGGTATATCACAGTTCCACTTTCAATCTTTTCAACAGCTTACATTGCTCAGTGTTCCAGAAGTTTGTGGACTAATGCACCCCTAACGGAGTGTTGATGTTTGGGAGAGGAGGATCACAGTGGATTTGTTTTGTATAAATGAAAGCTGTGAGACTTATAAGTGTAGAAGTCTTACATAATCCATTGAGTAAATGTGTGGCCAGTAACCTTAGTACGTAATTCCCCATGGTCCCTTTGGTTGCTTTCTTCAGCACCTGGAAGCTCCATCCATCCTATTTAGAATGCTTGGTGTTACTTAATCTTGGCCCAGCTCAGTAGCAGGTCTCCCCAAAACAAGCCTTTGCTAGCAGTTGTAAACTAGACTGATGCTCATAGAACAGCAATTCCCCAAGCCTCTTGTCTGTGACCCTTGTTTGAGACTTAAATATAATGGCACGAACCCAGACGGCAACACAGACATATAAAATATATCACAAGATCCATCGGCTGATTGTGTGACTCCTGAACTTGTGGTCAGACAGTCTGGGAAACTTCTGCCATAGAGAATTCAATCCTGTAAGGTGTAGCTCCATTTCACAACATTCTGAGAGCTCTGAGCTCCCAGTGCAGCCCTCACCTCACTGATCCCATCTTGACTACTATACTATTGGTTGTGTCATGTATTTATTAGGGGTGAATCCGGACTTCAGATTCTTCCAATTTTTAAACTGGAACAGGCGATCACAAAAGTCAATATTTTGTCTGATTGGAAACAGACAAAATATTAAGCAAGCAAACAAAAACCTATGCATGAGCAGAATGACTGCTGGAGCCAATTTGCCCATGCACAAAATTGCTTCCGCTTTGATCCAAAACGTTTCAGTTCAGGCCTAGTATTTATAATAAGTGCATGTATAGATCACTGGTATCATTGGGGACACAAGACATGAAACCTATCCCTATGTTCCCAAAGATAATGGCTGCAATGCATGCAGGATCTGTGTGGGTCCCCGTGTGGCACAATGTCCCTGCAGTGGGCGCACATACCACACAGCACACACAGGGCATGGGACTGGCTCCAGTGTGTCCATATGTTGTTCGTTCAAGTCTGAATGAGTCATTTAAGGGTGTGTTTACATAAAATGCTCCTTTCCCAGGAGGAGGTGTACATTATTCCTGAGTAAGATCATCCTAGGATTGGTTTACCCAAGGGTAAAACCAGTTGTCTGAGTGCTCCTCCTTGGAGGACTGAATTACCTTCTAGGGTGGCTTTACAAATTACGGAGTTTGAATGTGTGTTTCATGGGTGTTAACACCCATCTCTGAAACTCTTCTGAACATGTGTTTGTGATGTTGCACTGTTTACATGTGTTTGCAATAGGTGTTTAATACTGCCCCCTGATGGAAGGTTGCATGCACAGTGTCCGGTCAGTTTCCCGTATGATGTCCCAGCATGCATTTGTGATGTGCTAGTCAATATCATCTTTCACTAACATCACCACACAAAGTAGGTGTTCACAGGAAAAGGAATTCCAGACAGCTCATTTAATCCGTTTCCTCCCCCCCCCCCATTTTGTCTGCATGCTTAACTGCAATGGGTGTGCACACACACCATAATTTCTCTAGCTCCAGTCAATGTGGTCTTTCTATGTGTATTTCACGTGGCTCCAGAAAATCCTTTTGCTCACTTCTGTTCCCTGCCTCCTTCTCATGTGCAAAGTCCCTGTGTGCGCACGCTCCATAACTTCACCCTAGCCCCTCTTAATGTGCTCTTTCTATGCAGGCAGATTGTACTGCTTGGGGGGAGGGCAGATTCAACTGATACAGGGGAGTTCCCCCTGATTCCCTGTTTACATTCTCCCTCCAAGTCGTTTCTGCCTCCACCCCAAGTAAATCCCAGCCTTGCAGCCCTGGTAGAGTGAGCCCAGCTGATCTTTCTCCCAGCTGATTGCACTTCCCTCCCGCATCTCTCCATCCAAGCCATTTGTGTCTGCAGCCCTCCAGGAGTGACAGAAAGGGACTTTCCACTGAGAGTGGGGTGTTGGTGGTTAGATTCAGCTGATGCAGGGGAGTGAGTCCCCCCTGATGTGTTCCGTCTGGGAGCACGCCGTAAAGACAATGAATAAGCAGTTTGAGTTTAGATTTGAATTTGTTGGGGTTGGGGACTTAAAACACAAAGAATCACAGGAGAACCAGTGAGTTCAACTGGATAGAGTGTACAATCACGTCCTTCCACAAAAAAGTTGTACTCTGGTTGGAAACAGGAAGTATGGCCATGTTTAGCATAAACACACCCCACATCTGCTTAGATGTAACATAAGACACCCAAGCGCTAAAAACACCCATTTGCTGCCCGGAAGAAATCCGGGCAGCATATGGGTGTTTAATCAGTAGTGAAAGGAGGGCAACGAATTGATGAAATGATGTTTCACTGTTTACACAGAATGGGTAAGCATGTGTTTGTATTCCCAAACACACATTTAATGTTCTGTCTAAAGAGGCCCATTATGACAGCTGTCACCAGGGGTGGCTGGTGGGTATTGATGTTGGAGGGGCACTGGGGTGGGCCAGCGGGCCTAGGGGTGGAGCCAGGGGGATGGTAGGTGGAGCCAGGGGGATGGTAGG
>QEPC01007647.1:1145887-1167713 GCA_003113815.1 Sphenodon punctatus
CAGTGCCCCCTTCCCAAGTTCTTACCCTAGGATCCCCCTTGTCCTGCCTCCCTCAGCCTCCTTGCCCCTGCCCCACCCAGTGCCCTGCTAGAGCTCTGCTGAGCTGGGGAGCACCCTCCTGAGCCAGGGAGTGCCCCCTAGATTCGTTGGCGGCTGGCGGCTTTGCCGCCAGAAAGGGGACCCCGCAGATCTCTACTGCCCAGGGCCCCAGTTTTCCTAAGGCCAGCCCTGCTTTTGACCATCTTACTGTTGAAACTGTAGGGCACATTATATTGACCTGCCACCTATATGATGTTCCCAGAGCTAAGTTTTTGAACCCTTTGTTGGATCATCTGCCTGGAAGAACAGATTTTGCCCTTTTGGATTACTTATTGGACACTTCTAGCTCCCAGGCTATAGCACAGGTTGCCGCTTTCCTGGTGCAGGCATTTCATCTTCGCCAAAAAAATTTGGCACTCTGGCCTTGTTCCCTCTAAGACTCTCCTTTGCCATCAAATTTTCTTAGCTTGACCCTTGTATTGATGAACTAGCTCTGGTAATACTGATCTGCTCTATGTTTATTACTTTTGGACAATAGGGTTCTTTTGACTCTCACAGTTAATTATGTTCTCAGCAGGCTCCGGCTCAATTTGGGTACCTATTTAGTCCAAATCTTAATAAGGTATTGAATATTCTATTTTGTTGTTGTATTTTGGTATTGTTTTTATTCATTGAATCCATATATTTTAGTTTATTTTTTCCTAGTTACTATGGTTGGCATTATACCCTTCTGTGTGGTGACCTTGGTGTACTGTATTTGTATTGTCTTTGTATTTTGTATTTTAGTAATGGCTTATGGCCACATTGAGGAAATGAAATTTAATCGGTTAATTTACCTACCCCCTTGGGGTTTGCTATTGCCCTGTTGGGACTAACCATCCTTTTATAGTAGGGGAATGTTGTATGTTAGTTTCTTGTACTTTATATACCTTGGCCCCTTTGTAGTAGGTATTAGTAAATTTTGGGTTTACTCTATTGGGCCGCTATACAGGGATTTTAGTATTTTATAGGTTTTTATAACTTGTTGTTTATTAATTTCTATCCCCTACATGGTGTAGGGCTTATTTTTGTATTTCGTGGATTTGTATTATGTATTTGTTTGTTAAAGCAATGGCCTGTGGCCACGATTAATAAAATAAGTAATAAAATAAGTAAGTAAGACAGACAGCAGCACCATGATGACCCAGAGGACTCTATCTGCCTGACTTCTATATTTGGTCTCTCAGTGCCACACTGTCCAATCCTCCATGGCAAGAGGATTGGGGTAGGGGTGTGGAAAATGTGCTGTCTGCTGGGCTGGCTGCCTTTTGGTGGTAAGGATCTGCATTTCACTCTGTGTTGTTGATGGTGTCTCTGGCTGCCTCGAGATGCTGGGGGCCTGTAGCATGCTCCATCAGGGTCTGGCGGAACGCGATGTTGGCCTGCCATGTCTGCCTCATGTAGGCACAGTAGGCCGTGTTTTCCACCTGACAATGTCCCAGGTCACGATGCTGCTCTGCTAAGGAGTCCCATACCTGGGACAATTGGTCAAGAGCTGCATGCCCAGACTTGATGGCTGCAGCTCTGGGGGCAGGGGCAACTCCTCAGCCTGCGCAGGGCTGGCCTCCTCTGCCTCTGCTGATGAGGAGCTCCTCCTTCTCCTGTCAGGTGCAGTTTGCTCCCCTCCCTGGCCTCTTTCTCCCCCTTTCCAGCACTACCCCATGGCCCCTGGAAAGGTGGCTGAGGGTGGAGGTGCTGCTCTGTCTCCCACACCACACCTCGCTGTAGCAGTGGGAGCGCAGAGCAGCAGTGTGGGCCATTCCCTGGGGGTGGGAGAAGTGGTCCCACACTGCAGACCTCCGTGCCTGTTGGCTCCGCTGCTGGGGCCTGATAGGACCAGGCCCCGCCTCCGCCACCTGGACCTCCGCCTCAGAGTCAGAAGACTCTCCTTTGCCCTGGTCTGCTTCTCTGACATGCTGTAGTTATATAGTTAGCTAAACCCTAACTATATAATACCCTACTCCTATAACTATATATGATATTATAATTTATATTCCTAAACTATAATTATATGATATTCTAACTATATGTCTGGGTTGCATATGTTGTTGTGCACCCTGATTGGCTAGGGAGTTAAGGGAGGGGGGAGGATGGGGTGGTGGATGTATTGTGCACATTCTGCACACCCTGATTGGCTAGGCAATTAAGGCTGCAGCTGCTGCACATGGCAACATGTGCTGAGGTGCTAACGTGGCGCTGAAGATTTCTGAGTTTCCAAAATTCCGCTGTTTCTGGGGATTTCTGACGGCTGATGCTCTGTTGCCAAAGCCCCGAAGTTTCACCAGCAATGCCAAAATGCTGCTGGGTACCTGGCCCGGAACTTTGAAATTTGACCCGAGTACTTGGAAGCACTATTTGGTTCAGCTCTAGTCAAGATTTTAAGCCCTGTGAATGGAGAACACCTACTAGAAAATTTCATTTTATGGAGAGGAAACACACGGTACCATGGAGTAACTCCATTGGAAAAGAGCAAAGCATTTTTATAGACAATAAACATGCAGATATGTGTGTGTGGAAGCCACGGCAGCAAATTCAACCTATCCATTCTCCGGTCATCTCATCCCATTTTATTTATTTATTTATTTATTTGGATTTTTATCCTGCCCATTCCTGGAGGCTCAGGATGGCTTATGGCATAATATATATGATATACAGATTACAAAAAACATAGAAACCAGTAAGAATATAACTATATAAAATTCCTAAATAGAGAGAAATTCCTAAATAGATCTTGCATTGTCTCTGGAAAATGCTCAGGTTGTGCTAGATCCTGAAGCAAGGCCAAGATAGCTCTACTCAGATTCTAGCCAAAAGCAGAAACATATATCTGTAGTGAATATTAATCAAGCATTTTGCCCTCCTGGAATTGGGCCTGACGAAGTGGATGCAAACCGCTGTCCAGCTCCACTTCATTGGGATATTCATTTCAGTCTTTCTGGTTGGTTGTCTGTGGGGTTTTTACCCTCCAGTCATTTAGGTTCAGATATTGATGTAAGACACTGGGGTGGGGGATGGGATATCCAGGACCTGGGCAGATGGTGGCGGTTGGGGCACAGGGCAGGATCAGGTCAGGACTGGACAAAAGGCAGGGCTTCAGTCAAGGGCTAGAGGGAGGACCTAGCAACTCTCATTTCCTACTCTGCTCCCGCTGTAAGGGCTGGCAACAAGGCAGAGCAAGGGTTGATTCAGGGCAGTGTGGAAAATGGGAATTGCTCCACCCAGCATCCTGCTGCTACCAGCTAACCCTATATGCTGGCTGGCAGCCAATCAGGAAGCTGGGGAAGGGTGTGGCTGGGCTGTGACGAGGGGAGGCACCTATAGGGCAGCATTCCAGGCCAAGCCAAGAAGCAGCAGGGGTGCTCATGAGCCAACACTGCTCCAGAAGCCTCAGAGAGATGAATTTGATGCCTGAGTCCTAACAATTTGGTTGAATAATTGAATATTCAAACTGAATTGACTAAAAAAAAAAATGGAAAAATTAAAGTATCCAAAATGAAATATCTGAATGGACAGATAAACAAATATTATATCTAATAATAGAATGGCTGCCAAACATGCAACTAAGTTTTGCAAATACAAAAAAAATATTCATTTCTTTCCCTTCAAATTGTTTCAAACTGGAGATAAGCCCAAGCAGCCAAGCTTTATCGAAGGTCTGAGTTCTGTTCTCCAGGGCTGTGCCAATTTACCCCATTAGAACAAGAACAGGAGAAACTGGGCTCTGGATGGAGGACTGGGCTAATGAACAAATCCACTTTGACAAGCCACTATCCTGCTACTTGACTCCAGTTTCTACCCAAGAACAGCCAGTGGCATTAAATGCCTGAGGCAAAATGTGTGTATGTTTGGAGGAAAACAAGTCAGCTTAAGCATTACAGTCATACTCAAATTGAAAAAAAATTATTATGTCTTTTGAGAAGAATTCCCTCAAGGGATCTTGAAACAACAGGCTGCAGATGTATCTGTCTGCAGACTGGGAAAGCAAGCCAAAACACAGATGGCAAACCCCTTTGCTAACAGGACTTGCTGCTGCTGCTTCGTGCATCTGGATTCTCTCAGAGGTCTTTTGAGTCTTACCTCCAAGTAGAAGGGACACAATTAGATCGGATGCAGACTTCACGCTGCATATGTCTTCAGCCTTCGAGCTCCCCTGGAGTCTCTGCAGGATCTCCACGATAGCCTCCTGAATGCCTGTTTCTACCAACTGCAATTTCAAAGCATCTGCAGAGGACACAACAACATGCATGTTTAAAGCTTCCTTGATAAGTCATTGTAAAGAAGGTGGAAATAAGGTGACAAATCCTTGTTAAGGAATAGACAGTAGGAAATAGATTCATGTGGCAAGTAAATCTTTAGGTTAATACTAGGAAGAACTTCCTTACTGTAAAAACAGTACACTTGGACCCATAAGCATTTCATTTTTTTCCCCAGGGGACGGGGAGCGTTGTGCACTACCCCTCTTCAGCACAGCAGCTATAGTACGGGGCTCCGTAATCCCAGAATATATACCAGTATCTTATCGTGCCAGCACCCCATTTGCAACACTTGATTTATAAAAACGATATTTGGTGCCTCAAAAGTCTGTTAGATACATTCTAAATAAAGTCAATCTATTTTTAAAAAATTGGAATGATTTTTCTGTTTTTTCTTTTGCCAGCTTCTGACACAACAGTGATGTGTGAACATTTTCACCAGGAAGATTTTTCCTAGTAGCCACGATCCACAAAACTGACTCTGGAGTAGCCCCTGAAAGCTTCAATGGGACTTGTCTCAAGTAAGTTGTGGATCATGGCCAGTAGCATTATTGATCTGAATGGAGTTGTCATAAGCATCTGACCAAGCAATGCTACTATTCACTCTGAGCAAACGCCCAGCTTTGGGAGCTTCTACCCTCATTCCAAATGATGATCATCGCTCACCGCTGTTCATGTTCCATTGGATGATTGGTTACTGCTCTGCTGGTGTAAACCCAGAAAATTCTACTCTATGCACTAAGCTGTCACTTTTATCGTAGTTACAGGGGAAAAAATCATTGATAAAAAATTGGATCAAATCAAACCTTTTAGGACACCAAGACATCATACAAAATTGTGAGACTCGTATTGATAAAGCCATGACATATCACCCTAATTATTAGTAATTAATACATAGAGAAAAACATTAGTTATAGGGTGATTTCAGAGGTTAGTTTGTGGCATTCACCACAGTCAACCTCAGTCAAACGCGGACGGTGGTAAAAGAGCCGTGCATGTCTGTTTGCTCGCATCCAGATGTTCACCACAGTCAAACACGGGCCGGGGTGAACCTAACCATGCTTCGTGAGGTTGGGATGGGAGGAGGTCCAGAAGTGTGGTGAATGTTCACCACGGCAGGGGTGAAGGAAATGTAACGTCTGAAGGGAAAACCCCGGCCGCAGTGGAAGGAAATGACCATGGGCAGTGGTGACGGCACGCAGTGCCTGCCAGGCAACCAACAACCAGAGGCACATGGAGGGGGATTTAAAGGGCAGGCAGCAGTAGGGGAACGTGGCGGAGCAGTCGATGGAGGGGAGGGTGGAGGAAACGGAGCAGAGGATGGAACGAGAGGGCAAGGAGGAGGTGCAGCAGCAGCAGCGATCGGACTGGGAGATAAGGTTGTTTGTTTACAAACCGCTCCTCCCCATGTGCCAATCAGAAGGTTGTTGCCTTGTAATGAAGGTTCTTCGAGATGGCTACCATCATTCTCACGACTGGGTTGTGCATGCTCGCCCCATTCAAATAATAGCCACATGATGGTCTCGAGCTCCTCTAGTATAAAAGGTTCACTCCCCCTCAGAATGACAGTTCTTTCCAACCCTTTCTAGAAACAGAAGGAAAAAATTCTATGCGAGGCTGGAAGGGTGAGTATATGTGAGAATGTTCAGAGCCATCTCAAAGAACCTTATTTACAAGGAAGCAACCTTCTGTTCTTCGAGTGGCTCCTCACATGCTATTTTTACTAAATACGAATGTACTTGTGTGATCAGGTATTGTTAATAGCATGTAGCTATTTTGATGTGGCCCAGAGGTTTTGTATGTTTGAAATATGTGAACAGGAACATGGCCGGGCATGGCTTCTGCCGGGGGCTGTGACAATGGTCCAGCTATGTGCACCTCCTGTCATTGCCATGCCCGTTCCTGCCCCCAATGGGAGCCCCTGCAGCCGGGTGTCGGGCACTCCGGGCCCATCTGACAGCTGGCTGCCTCCTCAGCACCTTCCTTCCACCTGTGGCCTGGGTGCTCACGCCAACGCCTGCTGTCTCTTTGGGATGGCTGGACCCCCTGTGACCCGGCTCCACCCGCCTGCCTGTCGCCCTCTCGCCTGGGACCTGCTGCCCCGTCCCCCGTGCCCTGGCCCTGTGTGCTCCCATCTGTCTGTCACTGCACCGGGATGATGCTGCTTGTGTCCTCAATAAACACCTTTTGTGCTTCACTGTGCCTTGTGTTGCCTCCTGTGTCCTTGGGCTGCTGGGTCCCCCTTCCCCTTGGCTGCTGGGCTCCTGCCCCCTCCCCCTCCTGGTGGGCTGGCCATGCCAGCCCCTCGCCACTCCTCCTCCTCCCATGAGCCCGACCGGTCGGGGGGGTCCCTGTCCCCCTGGTGTGTGCCTCCCTCGGCCCCCCTGCTTGGCTCCCCTTTGTTGTGGCTGTGCTGCTTCATTTGTGTGGGTGCGCTTTTCGTTTTGAAGTGCGCACGCCTTCCATGCTGCGGCCACTGTTTGCTCACACTGCGCATGCTGCTCATGCTGTTGCTCCCTCCACCCCCTCCCTTCATGTTTCCCTTCCCTGGGTGGGGCCCTCCACCGTCTTTGGCTTCATTTGCCCTCCGGCGCCCATGTTTGCATCCGCATAACCCCGGTGCCTTGTGGGGCTCCCACCGCGGTTCTTGACACCACATCACATCTGTTGGGTTCCCCCGGCCCGTGTTCTTTCTGGTTGGCCCCGGGCAGTGGTGCCACCCCTGTCACGTCTGTTGGGGCCACGCGTCTCACCCCGACCCACGGTGAAGCCATTCACACTGGGGTGGGATTAACTGTGGTGGATTTCACCATGTCACGTATGAAATCACTCATATATTCATGATAATGATGTTTCTTGGAAATTATTTAATAGCCCTTTGATCCAGTGAAGTACTCTTGCTTAAATTAAACAACAAATGATGTCTGCTATGACCTTATCAAAACAAGGCTTCTGCCATTTTTAGATATGCTCATTACACATAGGACAGACATCATAAAAGCAGGTGATAATCCCTTCGAGTCCTCATTTCTTTGCATTCCCATACAATACACAGATTGTGCATGTCATGGAAATCATACAGAAAGAGAGAGATAATGAACCACGTGACAAGAAGACCCACCAGAACTTTTGTTTAGAGTCAGTATAACGTAGTGGCTAAGGTGCTGGTCTTAAATTTGGGAGGCCAAAGTTTAAATCCCATCTTAACCAAAATTCACTGGGTGACTTTGGGCAAGTCACCATCTCTCAGATTCAATTCCTGTTTGTAAAATGGATGCCTCACAGGGTTGAGATAAGGATTATAAAATACTTAAATATAAATAAAAACTGATAGTAATTTCTCACCCCCAACACTTTCCTGTTGTCCCAGATCACTGGAATTCCAGTAATAAGCCTGGTTTATCCACATTATCACAGTTCTGCTCATTTCCATCCAAGGCTGCTCATCAAAATTGCAAAGCGCTTACCATTCTCTGCCAGAGTCTGTAGGACCTCAATGATGATTTCGACTTTCTCATGGTTCTCCGTCTTCCTCAGCTGCTGCACCAGCTCTTTAGCAACCTTCGTCTTGCTTAGAGCCTCCTTAGCTGTGTCTGCATAGAATACAACATCAGTAGTCTGCACTTCTTGAAATACTTGGTTATAAAACACATAAAAAAGAAATTCCTCCCTAGTCTAAAATGAAAGATCCTGCTTTGATTCTTGCTGCCTTGCTAAATTGTTTATGCACACCTAATTGCTGACTATATAGGGGGATTTGAACCCCCAAAGCAAAACAAAATTAACCTGCCTATTTTTTCCTTTTGACTAATTCAGTTTGAGGCAAAACACAGGCATTCTACATGCTGATGAAGTAGGTTGTTGCCTACTTAAGCTCACACCTCATTCTAGCAGTAAGTCTTTAAGATGATATCCTGCCTCTTTTTATTCCCACAGAGACAGGGATATTAAAAGAAAAATCAGTAGCATCATGTAATAATTAACTAATATAACCATACAAATGACTGTTGCCATGTAGTATTCCTTCAACTCCTTGTTTAAAGAAGTCTAGTCTTATTTAAGTAGAAACCTCTTATCTGGACTGGACACCTGGGAGGATGGGGGCATGTTCTTGTTAACTGGAAAGGGGTTCAGCTGCTTTTCTGCACCCTGATGAAGCAGGTCCCTTGTGAAAAGGGGTTCAGCTGCCTTTCTGCACCCTAGTGAAGCAGGTCCCTTCCAATTCCGGGATCAAGTGGAAATACTACTGTGTTTGAGAAGGAGGGGAATTACTCCTCTTTCTATTTCTAATAATGACTCTTTTGTTCAATCCAGTAGACTTTTTATTCAATAATAGCAACACAATTAATATACCAATTATTAAAGGAACACTTGCACTTTAACATATAATCCCTCACCTACTCTGACTACTTCAAATACATACAAAGCATATATTTTTACTTGATCAGAGGTCAACGGTCTGGTTACAGAAGGAGGGTGGGCAGGGGGCCCAAACGAAACCGAGAGAGAGCATAGCTGTAGAGCAAGTTGCAGGACGTCCTACGGAAAAGTCCCAGAGAGGACCAATCATCGAGCTAGCCGGCACCCTGATAAGGGCTAGCGGACAAGTACCATGAAAAGCAACTTCTCTGTTTAGGGCTGGCCTTTTTATCCAGTGACTGCCTTATGGTTATCCAGAGTGTGGGGCTGTCAGTGCTAAGCCTGGGAAGTACTCCCATTGGCTGCTTAGCCATTGGTTTGGGGGTACCTTCTGCTTAGTCATTGGTTTGGGGGTTTGCCCTGACTGATAGGGTCCTGCCCACCCCTCCTTCCGGAGGGAAAACTTGACTTCCTGACCCTGGGCACCCCACACCCCTCTTAGAGGTGTCTGGTTGTCTGATCAAGCCATCTTTTTTCTCGTTTTGTAGCATTAGTTCTGTTGTTAACTTCTGACCTTCCTCTGTTCCCAATGTCCCTGTAAGTTATAAACTATTCAGTTTTGCTTTGGAACACAAAGATTCTGCTTTCTCTCAGGCATCATTTGACAGGGATATTGCCTCCTTCACACCAGTTCACATACTATCCTGTAATTTACTTCCTCTGACCATTTGACTGTTTTACTCCTAGCACATTCTATTCCTTATCTAAATCAATGAATCAATGCATATACTAAATAATGTCTTACCTAACTTATAACACTCTACATAATCTTAAATGAGGGCCACAATGGCCTACACAGAAATTTCATTTAGTTACAATATCATAATTATAAATCCAGTGTATACTTCTTGGTTACATTTCAACAAAGAATGAGTTACAATAGCATTCAATGTCTGCTCTGGCACATTTGTGTCAAAAGAAAGCACTTCTGCTTTGGTTACATTGTAGCAAGGAAATCAGCATTTCTGTTAGGCCTGTGCCATTTCACAACATCCTTTGTTCAGATTATAGAAGTGTCCAACAGTATTACACTATGTTTGAGAACTGAGGGGGACACACAGAATATATCCAGACTAGGGAACAATTGAGATTGCAGATGCCCAAATAAAGAAGTATTTTACTTCCCTCTCAGTGTCTCCAAAGAACTATGGATTTTGAGATTTTTCAGCAAAGTACTATAGAGATCAAAGATTTGTTAAAACGTTTTGGGTTAGATCTTTAGTTGGAGTAAATCAGGGTAACACAGTTGAGTTTAAGTTACACCATGAGGATTTGGCTCATTAATGTTTTCCAGAGAAAAGCCAACTAGGACACATATTGAAACTTACTAGCTTAGTTATTTGTACGGCAGGATGATGGTTGCTGGAGGGGGATGCTGTCACAAAAACATTTGTCTTTTGATGGCCAGTGCTGTTTGTGGGAACAGGGCTTAACATCAGGCAAATGGAAGCATAAGCATGCTTTGAGATACATAAAACAATACAAGTTTAAATCTGGACTGGGAGCATTGCAGGACCTACCCAGATCTGCAAGGTTGGACAAGGCCAGTAGGATAACGCGAACCAGTGGTTCATTTTTGGGGTAGTCAGTTAATATTCTGACTAGTGATGTGATCACCCCTGAATTCACCAGTTGCTCTTGAAGATCATCTAGAAAATAAAGGCATGAAGAATTACAGGTCAGATCATCATCATGGCAACAGCTAGAAGAATTATGCTAGCAACCGATAATAATTGGTTTTCAGATGACTGCAACATCTTTGTAAGGTTTCTACCATCAAGTTACCAATATAAATTCTCAGTTTTTTATTGTAGCTTTCTTTATCTTGTCTTAAACTAAGGGCCAGATCCCTAGCTAGTTCTTAGAGGTGTAGTGAAAAGGGCTTTGTGTTCTTGCAAATCAAATTTGATTTGCATGTTTTCCTTCAAAACATACTCAAATTTATAGGAGCATCCACTCAGAACTTAGACTAACCAAAGTCCAATTGGCAATGTCAAAGAAGTCAACCTCAAACTGAAGTCAAAGCCAATGGTTGGCTTAAATCAAAATTGGAGCTAAACTGAATATGCCAGTATGCATTTATGACTATTAATTGCATATTAATTCAAATAAACCAGTATCCAAATAAATCCACGTCAGTTTTGTGATAATCGTATACTTGTTATTTCTGTTGTTCTAGTTCCACCACTTTTGGTCAGTTCAGTATCTGGTTTACTTTGTTTTAGCATTTTGTTTTATTTTGGCTGTCCAGGTTTTCAGTTCTGATACTCTGTTTAATTCATTTTGGTACTGACACTATTGCTGTTGTACAGTGGTGCTATTGCACGAAATAGCCCAGTGAGTACTCCTATGCACTGTAATATGGTACAGTGGGAACTTTTCAACTGAGTACAAATGCAGTTGTTGAATTTATTTACTTACCTATGAACACATGTTGCTTTTACCAATGAAGTAACTCTATAATCTTTTATCTTTTGGGGAAATTCTAGTGTGGAGTTGGGGGTCTGATTCTCTCTGCCCCCACCCCAAATTCTGGGTTCCAAAGTCTAGAGTTCAAAGGGATACCCACAAAAATGGGTGCCCCTGTTGAATTTGCAACACCCAAACCATCTCAGGCAGTTCAGGTACAATGCACTACCCAGATGGTGTCCACATGGGTACCTCTTTCAACTCTAAAGCTTTGGTCCCCATCTACTTTGGTGGCAGGGGCATGGTGAAGTGGTGGCAGCAGGGGGCCTTGGAGCTGGATGGTAGTGGTGGAAGGGCTTGAGAATGGAAGGCAGCAGACCTGGGGTCTTGGGGCAGGCACAAGTCATATCTGTCTTACCATGCTCCCTAACCCCAAAGTAAATGGGTACCCAGGGGTAAATTAAAAAACAATTTTGTATCCCCCAGGTACTTGCCCAGGTGTTCAGGTACGGTCCCGATACCCACCGGTCTAGCCACATACATAAGCAAGTAACTGGGGACACAAAAACGGCTATCCATTTCAACCTTACTCCTGCCTTGCAGAAACCAGCCCACAGAATAACCACTCGTGCTTTCTTCAGGTTCCTGTATGACATCTGAGAGCACCCTAAGGTTCCAGCTATCAAAGTGCTGCTTTGGCACAAGTCCCATTGAAGTGAATGGGGCTTGTACTGCTGCAGCATTCTGAGGATGGAATCCTCAACCATTTTCTCCTAGCTGCCAATGCCTTGCATCCTCCTATTTGTCTGCTGTATAACACTGATAACGGAGGACAGGACTGTGTGAAACTTATTTTAATATATTGTCCCCAAGTAAAGAATATGGCTACTGTATACAAAAGACTGAAACCTTCTTGGGTGCTTACTGTTATCATAGCAGATATGGCCAATGGCTCTGCCAGTGTGAAGCAGCATCTCTTGATCTGTGCTCTCGAGTAGGGGGATCAAGACAGGAACCAAACCTGCATCGATACATGGTCTTTTCATTTCCTCTAACCAGAGAGGAGCGGAGGGAAAAAAACCAAAAACATGTTAACCCCCACCCAAATGTATCAATGGCAAGCTCATAAGTATGCTCTCCATTAAACCAGTCTGCTGGCTATGTAAGCCTAGGAATCTTGCACCGACAGCACTTGTAGTAATTGCATGACACCTACCGTTCTTAGCTATCTCCGCAAGCACCTGGGCTGCCTTCACTGCACAGCTTGGGTTGCCTTTCAGGAGTCTGGCTAATCCTGGGAAAATCCCGCTGTTTGTGAGTTGGCTGGAGGATTTGTACTCTGAAATAATAGAGTTAACAATGATGGTGGCAAAAGTGTTTTTTTTATTAATGTACGGTATTTGTCTGCGGTAGTCTATGTGGTGTTGGGATGAGCAGATTCTGTATTAATTTCTCATGCATGGATGAACCATTTTCATCGAAAGAACTGTGGCTGCAAGCAGGGGCATAGCTAGGTTGGAATGGGCCCAGGTGCAAGAAATGGACTTGGGCCTCCCCATCACCATCCTTTCACCTGTCCTTCCTCTCCTCAGCGTCTCTCCCTCCCTCTGCTTGCTGTTCCTGAGTCCTTGAAGCTGTGGCTGCACTGCCTGCCTCGTGCAACTACTGCCAGTGCTTGCTGGGCCCCATGCTCACCTTCCACTCATCTCGGTCTCTACTCAGCTGCACCACAACAGGACAGGATTTGTGTTCCCCCAGCTTGGGCCCTGTGGCCCACCCCCACCAGCTTGGGCCCTGGGACAAATGTCCCTCCTGTCCCTATTATAGCTATGCCCCTGGCTGCAAGTCTCCATTCATTGAAGTCAATGGCTCATTCCCCATTGACTTGAATGGTGGGGACTTGTGCACTGTGAGTAAGACTGTATTGGTTCAAAACATCCTTGGACAAGTCACTGTGAGTGGCTCCACTTATTGGTCATTTTTACATGGAGCCCCCCGCTCGGTGTTTGGGTGGGTGTGCAGGGGTGGGGCATCTGTGTATATGGGTGGCGGTGGATGGGGGATGGGTGTCTGCTCGATGTTCTCCTGTGTGAACACTGAGCGGGATATCTGGGTGTGCGTGCGCACTCCCACGGAACACCCACCTCCACCCATGGAGCCCTCCGGAAAACTGGGGGAGGCCCGTGGGTGGAGGTGGGTGTGTGTCCGTGGCATCCCCCACCCACCTCCAATCGTGTTAAAAAGTCCATTATCCACCCCCTTGCTGTGGGTGGTGGATAGCAATGTGTAGATTCCCATAACTGGGACTCCACATACTTAGTGGTCTGCTAACATCCCAGCCAAGGATGCTGCCGGCAGATTGGGAAAACTCCATCCAGCAGGGACTCCGAGCTACTGGCCCCAATCCTAAACACATTTGCACATGAGCAAGTCCCATTGATTCCAGTGAGACTTCCTCATGTGCAAGTGTGTTTAAGGTTGGGGTCATAGTCTCTTCCACTCTGAAACCCGGCTCGAGGAAGATCCCTACTCTTGCTTAACAGCTGACCAGTAGGGAACAGAAAATTCCTTGGGATTCCCTTAAAGCCAGCTGTTAGGGTGCAGGGATACTACGAACTAGTATCTCTGACAGAGGTAGGAGTGATCATGGGCAGAAGCCTGTGGGGACACCATTAGCTGTTCCCTGGTGCAACAGTAACCTTGTGCTGGAGACTTGCCATCATCCCCCAGGATGGCAAAAGGACAGAAAAGAACCAGGAACAGTCAGAGTGGACTGAGATGACAGAACTGTAAGTGTGGGGCCCTGGTCCTGCAAATAGGGATGGATTGCCTTGGTGTACAGACTCTGCCATTGCTAAACCTTGGCTCAGAGGCTAAGGTGAGGATAACACACCCATGCTTAAGTGCCTGTCTAACTTTGCAAGTTTAAGTCACATCGTTTGTGTTGGTAAGTTTGAACAGGGTTTGAGTATCACTGCGCTATAGAAATAACATACATTAGCCGCATGATGGGAAACTTTTTGGTACAATCTGGTCTGCCAGCAAATTGCCGCGAGGTGATCTGGTCCGTGGTAGCTATTGAACTTGGGCAGTCTTGGTTTAGAGACTTACACGGACTGGAGTCCTGACACCAGAGCCAAAAGAGAGACTGCAAGGAATGAATTTTGCATGGTAAGTTAGGGGTTAAGCCCTGCCCTACTCATTCAGCAGCTCTATACCTGCTGCTAGCAATTAAGGGTTGTCAATATTCTCCCCTATAGGGAGTCCTGCTGCTTCATCAAGTCTAATTGGCATCTAGCAGCTGAGCCTCCCAGAAGATGTGATATAACCAACATGAAGGGGGTGAGACCTGGGCAGGCTGTGTTGGGAGGTTACGGCTTTTCTTTTCCACTGGGATCTGGAAGGTAGGCTCTCTTTTCTAACTGAAGCCAGGCTGATGCAGAGGTGTTTATTAGTTGGGTGGCAGCTGTGGGAAGCTAACATATTGGCAATGGAAGGGAGATTAGGGCATGGATTTTCAGAAGAATGGTGCTGGTGCTAATGGTAAGGGCTATCTTAAACAGACAGACATCAGCAGCTCCGGATTTGCCCATGGATACCATTGTCACTCCCAGATTTACTGATCTGTGTGAAGGGTGCCTGCCAGATGTGCAATGAGGAACAGGCTGAGGTTGTTCCAGGGCAGCTCAGCATAGCGTGCTCTGTAAGATTCAGGAGCATGCTAAGTAGACCAGGCCAGCCAAACCCCAAAGAAATGGCCAAACGTGATGCTGCTGTCTGTCTTGTCTGGGGTGACCAATGGGCACCTCCATGCCCATCCAACTGTTGCCGCATTCAGCACCATAGAATCATGGACAGCCACATTACAGCATCACTAGAGTGACCTGTGACTCTATGATGGGGGGTGGGTGTTGAGGGTTATGAGGTTGGTCCATTGGCCAGGGGACACTGCTGGTCTGCATGATGTGACCCTGGGTGGAGCCGGTAAGTGGTGACTGTGTGGACCCACAGAGCAACTCCGGAAGGCTCCCTGTCTGAAAACACCCTAAATTCCTTAATCTGTGTTTATCTTGTCCAGTAGGAATGCATTCACCCAACTGTTGATTTCACGGCATTTTTTGGCATAACTTTGGGGTGGGGGTGAGTCTTTACAAGATGCATTTAAATTTCAGGGACAGGTCTGTCATCCATTTAAAGTCAATGGGAGCTGGACAGTTGATTTCAATGGGTGGAGGATTTGTCCTTTAATGTCCTGTTGTTAATAAGGCAAACTTTTCTACTTTGTTTCTCATTAGAATCACAGAGTTGGAAGGTACATCAGAGGTCATCTAGTCCAGCCCCCTGCACAATACAGGAAATCTGCAGTTACAACATTCCTGACAGATGGCTGGCTAACCTCTGTTTGAAAACCTTCCAGAGAGCGAGCGAGCCGACTACCTCCCTAGTTAATTTGTTCCACTGTCAAACAGCTCTTACTTTTAGGAAGTTCTTCCTAAAGTTTAACCAAAATCTCCTTTTTTGTAATTTGAGCCCATTATTTCTAGCCTTGTCTTCAGGGGCAAGAGAGAACAAGTCTTTGCCATTGTCTCTGTGACAGCCCTTCAGGTAGGGGAAGACCGCTATCATGTCTCCCCTTAATCATCTCTTCTCTAGGCTAAACATACCCAGCTCCTTCAACCTTTCCTCATAGGACTTGACTTCCAAACCCCTGCACTTTGGGAATTTTTAGATTGACCTGACTCCTGGCTGGGTCCATATGTGCTGACTGGAGCACCAGTTCACTTTCAGTGATGGGGGTGGGAAGTGGGAATCATACAGTGTTGTGTATTAATTAGGCAACATTGGCCATGATCAGAGACACAAGCAGGATGAGGTTTGGACAACTCAGTTCAGTTTATTCAGCCACAGGCCTCAGACTGACACTATCCAACTAGGCCCATGAGAATAAAGTTGTCAAAATCACTTTCTAAACAGAAAATGTATTTCCAAGGCCACAACAACAAACCCCAGATAGCCACTATCTTTGAGAACACAGAACGAGGCCTAAGAGAAAACAGAGTTTGGAAGAAAGGGAGGTGCCCGTCCCTATGAATAAACAGTAACTCCCTAAAACTCCCCCCAAACTAGCTTGGTGGCTGTGCTCCAAGTGATAGCGTAATGAATAGCCAGCTTATTCTCTGCACCTGGCAAAGGGGACCCTGCAACACATATCCCTAATAAATAAAGCTATAAAAGGGAAAGCCCAGCCCCTTACCATTTGTCATTGACGCTAATGGCCACTAGCATTTGCAAGTGAGCCAGGTGGGTCTTTGATCCTAAACGACACTCTCAAAGATCCGGAGAGAGTCCTATCCATCTGCCTGCTGGGCCACCTCCCCTTCTCCTCTGAACCAGCCTGCGTCTCGGACTGTGCCTCTGACACGTAAGATATCTTGGGTTACTGGGGTTTGTAACTGAGAACACTGCCATGTCCAGATGTTAAGTGTCTATCCAATAAAACTGAGTTGTACCTATATACTTTGGCTTGTTAATTGGCAACCTTCGATCCTGTTTGGGTAAACTGAGGCAGCAACCTCATTTATTCCTTTCAACAGCAGGGGATGGGTTTGTGCCCACATGGAGCAGCTGGGTAAAAACCGGGTTGCTTTGCGCGGGGGCATGAGTGGGGAGTGCGTGGGTTGTGGAAGCACATCTCCACCCATGCTACCTTCAGATGGGTCCCTGGGTCCATGGGGGATGGTGGACCCATGTGGGCGTGTCCCATCTAAAAAACGGACTTTGTTGCCCTCCTCTGAACCCATTTCAATTTGTCAATGTTCTTCTTAAGGTGCGGTGCTGAGAATTGGACACAGTACTCCAGATGAGGTCTGACCAGTGCAGAATAGAGTGGAACTATTACTACTTGTGACTTGGAAACAATGGTTCTGAAATAACATTAAGCTTTTTTGCAGCTGCATCACACTGCTGACTCATGTTCAGTTTGTGATCAACTACAATCCCCACATCCTTTTCACATGTATTTCTGTCAAGCCGGGTATCCCCCATCCTGTCTTTGTACATTTGATATTTCTTACCTAAATTCAGAACTTTACATTTATCTCTGTGGAATTTCATTTTGTTAGTTTCAGCCCAGTTTTCTAACTTATCAAGAAAATTTTGAATTCTATAATGCTATTAGTTATTCCTCCCTGTTTTATGTTATCTTTAAATTTAATAAGCATTCCCTCTGCTACCTCATCCAAGTCATTAATAAAGGTGTTGAACAGTACTTGGCTCACGACAGCCCCCTGTGGCATTCTGCTCGACACCTTGTTCCAGATTGATGAGGAGCCATTAATGAGCACCCTTTTAGCACTGTTCTTTAAACTTCTGTAAATACACCTAATGGTTTTATCATCTAACCTGCATTTTACCAGCTTGTCAACAAGGATATCATGGGAGACTTTGTCAAATGTTTTGTTGAAATCAAGATATATTACGTCCATGGTGTTCCCATGATCCACTAAACTAGTAACTCGATCAAAAAAGGAGATAAGATTAGTCTCACATGACTTATTCTTGACAAATTCATGCTGGCTTCTAGTAATCACTGCATTGTTTTCTAGATGCTTATAGACTGACTGCTTTATAATCTGTTCTAGTATCTTTCCAGGTTTCGATGAGGCGGACTGGTTTATAGTTTCCCCGACCCTCCTTTTTTTCCCTTTTTGGAAAATAGGGACATTTACCCATCTCCAGTCTTCTGACACCTCACCCATTCTCCAAGAGTTCTCAAAGATGAAAGACAGGGGTTCTGAGAACACATCAGAGAATTCCTTCAGTACCCTAGGATGTAATTCATCTGGCCCCAAAGATTTGAACTTGTTTAGAGTAGCTAAGTATTTTCTGACCAACTCTTTATCTATCCTGAGTTACAACCTTTCCCCTCATCATTCATGCTACTTTTGACAGGTTGGACACAGTTTTCCTTTTGGAAGAAGACCGAGGCAAAATAGCAGTCGAGTAGTTCAGCCTTCTCTTTGGCTGTTTTTAGACTAGAGCCATGCGCTCGCATCGAAAAATCACGCACCTCTGAAAAAGAGCGCGTGTGGGGTTTAGACGTGCGAGTATGCGCCTTATAGCACTCACACTTTTTTTTAAGGTGCCAATTAAAGACCTCTATGATTGAGATGATTGAGGTCTTTAACTGGCACCTTTAAAAAAATAAATGCGCAAGCACTATAAGGCACATTCCCGCACATCTAAACACCGCCTGCACTCTTTTTCACAGGTGCGTGATTTTTAGGCACAAGCGTGCGGCGCTTGTCTAAAAACAGCCGTTGTCACCTGTTAACATTTCACCATCCTCATTGAGCAGTGGACTCACCATTTCCTTTTTCTTACTTCTAACGTATCTGTAAAAACCCCTTTTTGTTGTTCTTGGCATCCCTCGCTAGCCTCAGCTCATTCTGTGCTTTTGCCGACCTGACACCATCCCTACAAGTCTCGACTACTTGTCTGTATACGTCCTTTGTGACTTATCCCATCTTGTATTTCTTATACATGTCCTTTTTAATTCTCAGCTCATTAAAAAGTTTTGTGCAGCCACATTGGTTTCTTTAGATGTCTCCCATTTTCCTTTCTCATTGGAAATGTTTGTGACTTCAGTATCTCATTTTTCAGAAGTCTCCACCCATCATAGACTCCTTTTTCCTTTAGTTTATCTAGCCATGGGATCCTGCCTGGAATTTCTCTGAGTTTATTAAAATCTGCTTTCCTAAAGTCCAAGATACATGTTTGACTATGCTGCTCACCTCTACTTTTTCTTAAGATCATGAATTCTGACAATTCATGATCACTTCCTCCTCAAAGTTCCCACTACTTTCACCTCATTGACCAAATATTCCCTCAGTTGCTTAGGATCAAGTCTAGGGTAGCCAACCCCCTTGTTCCTTCCTCCTCCACCTTCTGAAGAAAGAAGTTTTCGGTAAAGCAAGGCAAGAATTTGCTGAACATTCCTTGCTTAGAGTTTTTCTTCCAACAGATATCGAGGTAGTTGAAATCCTCCATTACTACTACTTCCTGCCTCCTTGAAAGATCTGCAGTCTGTTAGGAAGGCATCATCCACATTTTTTACTTGGTTTGGTGGACTGTAGTAGACGCCAACAATGAAATTGTTTTTATTCCTTTCACCTTTTATTTTCACCCAGATATACTGTGAGCAGGGCTGTCATGCTCACTCTCAGGGATTTCTGTGCAGATGTATACATTTCTGACATGTAATGTTACTCACCCTCCTTTTCTGTTGCATTTGTTCTTTTTGAATGGGTTATATCCTTCAATTACTACATTCCAGTAATATCTATTAAATCCTATTTACCTTCCTGTATTAATTTGAGTTCAAGTTCATCCTGTTTATTTCCTATACTCCATGTGTTAGTGTACAGACATCAAAGACCATGAGACTTACGCTCAATGGCTCCCTTACTATTTTTTTCCTGGGGCTTACTAGGCCCCTCCCCCCAAGCTCTCCGAGTACCCAATGTATCACAAAAATTGCTATCTTGCGTACTACTTACCTTTGGGCTTTCATCTCCATCCCCCACAGGATCTAATTTAAAATCCTCTTGAGCAGGGCTCCCTAGGTTCCTGCCAAACACATTCTTTCTAGTCTTCATGAGGTGCAGCCCATTTCCTGCCAAAATTCCTTCATTATGGTAGCGTAGACTATAGTCTAAGGAACCAAACCTCTCGTCGACACCATCTGCATAGCCAGTTGTTCACCTCCAGTATTCTTCTCTCTCTACTTAGGCCTCTATCTTCAAGTTCAACATAGATGAGATACATAACATAGATGACCTAGGATAGATGAGAACACCATGTGTGCCCCAATGTCCTTCATCTTCTTTCCTAGAGCCTCTTAGTCAGATGGGATATGCTATGCATGGTAGTATCATTTGTTCCCATGTGGATCAGAAGAAATGGATAATGACCAATGGGTTTGATGAGTCTCTGCAACCTTTCTGTCACATCCTGAATCCTTGCACTGGGGAGACAGCATACCTCACAAGATGGCAGGTCTGATCAGCACACAGCCGCCTCCATCCCTCTCAGTAGGGAATCACCAAACCACACACCCCCTCATTTTCCTCTTCTTGGGGGTGGTGGTTGGATCCCTTCAATCCATAGGGGGCCAAGAGTCTGCCTTCCTTTCTCAGAATTTGCAGTGGCATTCTTCTTACAGAAGACTTTGGAGTCACTCTCAGTGGAAAAAGCCTGAAAGCGGTTTTGTAGTTCCAGTGGCAGAGAATGCCTTTTGTTTCTCCTGCTCCTGATGGTCACTTCCTTCCTCTTCCTTACAGGACTCTTCTTCCTCATTGCCAATCTCCTCGTGCTGTTGTCCTTGCTGCAGTGCTTCCTGCGTCCTCTCCAAGAAGTCCACATCCTCCCTAATAAGCTAAGTGTAAAAACTCACTTCTCAAGTCTTCTCACCTTCCTTTCAAGCAGGGATACCAACTTGCACTTGCTGCAGATGTAGTCTCTTATGTCTTTAGGCAGAAAAACAAACATAGCACACACCTTGCAGGTCACCACAATGGCTCTGTCGCTGTCCATGTTTTAAATTCTTGATGGGTTCACAGTGTTCTGGGTCCTTCCCTGCAAACTATCCCACGTCCCCTCCGCGATTAAAGTGGCGGGGGTTTGGCGGCGCCCCCTTTCCTCCCTCCGGCCAAAGGAGGCGAGGAAGGAGCAGCCACGGCGGGGTAGGCGGGAGGCAGAGCAGGCCTGGTTGCCACGGCAACCTTGTGAGGAGCGCGCCTGGGACTCTCGCGAGAGCGGAAGTCCCGGGCGCCATTTTAGAGCTCCCTGCTCAACCGCCTCATTCGGCCAGGCGGGAGCGGGGAGAAGGTCGTGCATCGAGGCAGCACCATTTGATAGGCCGCTTGCCTCGAAGCACGAAGGCCGACGGGTTAAGCGGGGCCATAATTGAAGCCCTTCAACACCGGACGGCAAAAGAGTCTGTCCCTGGAAGCGGGACACACGGGCCGCTGTGGGAAGCGGTAAAGGGTTGAGCTGTGGTCGGATTGCCCCCCCTCCTTCCGGCACACAGGTGGTGTTTTCCCCCGTGGGGGGGGGGGGACAGGTCGGGGCGGGGTGTTAGGAATTCGCCCCGTGCGATCTGTTTTGTTGGGGGGGGAGTGGGGTGGAGCTGGTGGGATTACCACCACCCCCCCCATGGGGGCAGATGGGCCTGGACGGGCCTGGGAATTTGCCGGGCCCCCACCCACCGGGGGTTGTTTGCCTCCCCCACAGCTGAACATTAAATTAACCCCTCGGTTGGAGGGGTAAAGGGGTTGTGCTGCCGTGATTGCCACCCCCCCTTTTTTCCTGGGATGGCAACCTGGCCTCTCCCCGAGGTGTGGGGGTTGGTAGGGCTGAACTGGGCCTGATTGCCCCCCCCTCACTCAGCACGGTTTCCCCCATGGAATGGGGGGAGAGGGTTGGGAATTGGTGGGGGGAATTCCTCTGACTCCTGGGGTTTCCCTGCTGGGCCTGCAATCAGGAGTAGGCCGGACAGTGCAGCTACTGAGGGCCAAGTAGGCCCGCACTGTGGGCAGGGGAGTCAGGTGGGCTCACCCATTCCCCATAGTAAATTAAAAACCCGGGGGGGGGCTGTGGAGTGGTGC
>QEPC01007647.1:1173261-1198022 GCA_003113815.1 Sphenodon punctatus
ACAATAGGGGAACCTCCTGTTGGGAAGGTTAACAGTTAGGGATAAGAGATTGATAGGACCCCAGTTCAAAGGGGGAAGTGGGAGGGTTACCTCTTCCCCCTTTTGGCTAAATAATAAAGAGTGCGGCCGTTCAAACCCATATACTGTGTCCTCGTCTTCTTTGGGGGGAGGGGGTGCGTCGACAATAAACTCCCATGCAAAACTCCCTGTTTTCTCTTCCTGTTCATTCACTCCTGGGTCTGTCCTGAGCGTATTTTTTTCCACTCCTTTCTGAAGTCTCGGTGAGACAATCTCCCCACTCAAAAATCTTTTGTCTTGCAAATAGTCATTCAATTAGTCCAATACAGAACTGTCCCCCCGCCCCCATCCCTTTCCCCCATGTCTGTTCCTGCCACTGAAGCCTAGGTGAAGGCCACTTTCACGCATTACTGGACAGATGTTGTTAATGCAATCACAGCTCTATTCTTATAAGAATTAATGCACATGGGAATGTACTATTCTGTTTTTATCCTGTGAGAAAACTTGTATATGACCAGGTCTCCCATTGTAGCTTTTACAATGATGGGTATCCTCGTGGGATAAAAGCAGAATAGTGCATTCCCATGTGTGTTAATTCCTGTGAGAATAGAGCCGCAAATGCATTAACGGACATTTCCCTGCTTCCCCAGTAATGTGCAAGTGGCCTAAATGTTACAAGCTACTTTGATGAGGCTTAAAACTTGGGGGTGGGCAGGGTGAGGGATTTGGGCGTTCATTTCTCCGTTGCTCTGAAAGTTCAGGGAAAGAGGCACATCACCCTTCCCCTGTTAATTACACCATACATGCATTCTAATAGCCTGTCACTTGCCAAGCATAAAACACTGCTCACCATGTTGGGACATGTAATGACATATGGGGCTCAAGGTTTTAAACATCCACTTGCCAGCTCAAAAAGTATACTTGCTAGAGACAAGCAGATTAGTGGATTTTTATAGCTTTGATTGAAAGCTTCACTGCATGGTATTATATTATGCCTCCTAAAATGTGATACAATAATTTTTTGCTCTCTTTTTGGAAATACATTCTATTGCCACAAACACACTGAGGTGAAATCCTAGGTTTTCCAACAGTGTGAAGCATTTATTGGGATGGCACATAAGCTGAGGAGAGAAACAAGAGGAAAGGGATGATCAAAAAATGAATTTATTGCCAGAAATAATCTTTTGTAGAGAGTTTCAAATGAAAATAAATGAGTTTGAAACACACTGCCGTTTAAAATAAACAAGTCAATAAAAGAGAAAACTTTCTGAGAGCCCCTCAAAGCACTTGGTCGTGATGTGCTGGGTTTGAAAGGAGAAATTAAATAAGGCAAGACATAGAAAGTTCTGGAGAGATGGTTAGTGGTTCTCTCTCACAAGCTGTCAAACGTGTGTGTTGTACAAAGCACACGGCCTAACCTTCAAGTGCAGGTCACATTGCCATGGCAACTGACTAAATCCCCATTGCAGTGAAGAAGCAACAATGACTGCCAAGTGAGTGCTGACAGGTAAAATAAGCCACTGCCACCTCAATACAGCATAAGCAAAACTGCAATTAACACCAAGTAATTAGCCCTCAGGCCTCTGTACTAATTTCTCAGAGGCTCTTAATTATATTTGACTTGTTTTTCCTAGCAACATGAGCAAGATTGTGGGAGTTAGACCTTTCCCATATCAAGTGTGTCTCTGGGAGTATCACCAGTAGGTTGACAAAGCATCACAGAATGGGAAGGGGGACTTAATCTCCACTGTACTGACTGCTGCCCATGTCAAAGGCTTTAATTAGGGCTGATGTGGCAGCAGCTTTTACCGCGCCGCGATTCCGTTCCACCATTTCGGAACTGCCCGCGCCACACCACAACTTTTCTGCGGATATTCCCCTAATTCCGCCTGAATTCTGCAAATCGCGGAATTGCGGAAAAATTGCAGAAATCGCAGAAAACCGCTATTCCGCTATTTTTTGGCGCTGGCGGAATTGCAAAAATAGCGAAAATGTCATGTTTCCACGATTCCACTAAGTTACGGAATTAAATAAGCGGAACCGCGGAATGAAACCGCGGAATGAAAGCCTCTGCCATGCCGTTCCACTAATTGCGGAAACACTGTTTCTGCCGGAAATAGCTACCGCTGCGATATTCCGCTACAGCCCTAGCTTTAATATTTACCTCCACGGGTTAAAACTGAATGTGCTAAGATCCCTTTGTGCCAAAGATATGAAACAATGGGTACAGCCACATGAGCCTTGACTGGCTACAATGCCTTGGGCAGCATTAACCCACTCTGGGCAGCCGGACCATATGATGCAGTGCATCATGTGACTGACGGCCACTAGATGTTCCCCTTGCTGTGTGGCAGGGTGAGCAACCAGCTACTACGTGATGCATCCTTGGAAAATGACCGAGGACACGTCATGTAGCAGTCTTTAGGGATGGGCGAACGTGGTTCGGAAGTTTGGAGTTGGGACCGAACTCAGTCTGTTCGGTCGACCGAACTGAACTTCCAAACTGAACTTGAATTTCAAACCGAACCGAACCGAATTTCCGAACTCCGTTCTGTTCGCCCATTCCTAGTGGCAACACACACCAAAAAAACTGGTTTTGAATGGCCGAACTTGGTTCGGAAGTTCGGAATTCGACCGAACATGGTCTGTTCGGTTGACCGAACTGAACTTCCGAACCGAACTCGAATTTCAAACCAAACCGAATTTCCAAACTCGATTTTCAAACCAAACTGAACTGAATTTCCGAACTCCGTTCTGTTAGCCCATCCCTAGCAGTCTTATCCAAAATGGGGTAAGGCTGCCCAAGACATGGTAGTCTGTGTACGTGGGCCTTTTCTGTCCCACCATGCAGTGAACTGCATGGTGGGGCTTTCAGTGGCAGGTGTTTTTGCCTGTTGGCATGGCCACGTTGGGGGCAGGATTATGGTTGGGCTGGGCTGGGCTGAGAAGCTGCTCATGTCACCGGTGCCTTGGCCCGCCCCAGCTATGGTGGGAGATATGACAGCGGCCTACTCATGGGGGATGAGGGTCGCGACTATATGCCCAGTTTGCTGTGCTGGCCCCACAGTGTGGCTGCTGTGCTTGCCCACCACAAGGCCCACACGGGGGTTGGGCTCTCCGCAGCTTGTGTGGCTGCACCCAATGGTGCAGCCATAGGGTAGGAGGGTAGGTTCCCTCCTACCCTATGGAAAAGGAAATTCCAGTTAAGACAGCCAGGAGTCTGCTGTTGCTTTCTGACATGCAGTAGCATAAATTGGCTTTGGGTACTGGTGCTTTCCTTTTCTTTTGGACCTTTTGCAATGGGCGAGTGCAGAGGGATTCAAAAGGGGAAACTGGAATGATAATCAGTGGTTGAATCATAAGCACTGAGTTTGCAAATTAATTCATGTACAAAATAAATCAATTTGATTTTGTCTAATCTGAAGGTTCTGGGTCATGTTGTTAGCCAGGACCCCTGATCCCCCCCAGAATGAACGTACCTTGCCACTCTTGTGATTGCCAACTAACTTGGACCCGGGGGTCGGCAAACTCCACAGGGGTAACCAAGGGCAAGGAGGCTTGGGGAAAAGCCCCACACTGGATGCAAGAGGAGGGGGGGGCATGGAAAATAAGGATCGGGCTCAGCCACCCTAGCTCCTAGCCGAAAGGGACCACTCATGGAAAAATACCAGCCTAAGGTTGAGAGAGAGACTGGAAGGGAGAGCCCTCTGAATAAAGAATGGAGTCATTAAGGAGAGAGGCTCACCCTGTTGTGACAAAGGACTGGTAGCCATGACTCAGAGCAGCAACATCCTATCTCCATATTCCCCAAGAGAAACCAGACACACACTTATTGTACCCTGAAGTCTGTCATTTAGCCCTTCTTCCCTCCCTTCACTTTTTGTTTACAGTTTCCCTGTGTGTCAAAGAGATCTTTTGCATATCTTGGAGTCACCTTTGTAATGGAAGCAGAAGCTGTGACTTCTCCCATCGTTAACCCATTGAGTATCCCCAACGATCCTTCGTAGCCTCCCAAAACCCTTTGTTTAGTACCCCCCTTTTTTCGCCTCAACCTCTGAGAAGTCTTGGGACCCAGATATGTTCAGGTCACTCTGTGCATGCCTGAGTTGAGAGATCTCCCAGACTCTGGTCTGCCCCTTCTTTTTTCCTCCATTCCCCGAACTCCGCTGGATCTGTGGGATGCCTGTCCCATCTCAACAGGCAAGGAAAGGTAACCACAGGTCCAGACTTTCTGAGTCAACTGGGGAAGCCCTGTCTCCCTTCCTCTCTCCCCCCCTCTCTCCCTCGTTTGCATTCTCTAACGCCCCATTGCTGAGCCGACACTGCCCCTCCCTTTCTTCTACCATACTCCCTGCAAGCCACTTGTGTTTTCCCCTTTTAAATCCCACCAGCCAGACCGGGGCTGTGTTTCTGTTTTGTATAGCAATAAACTTGTTGTTATTGAACACCTGTCTCTCTCTCTCTTTATATTTGGGGAGGGTACATAAACTGCCTGTAGCACATACTGTCCTCAGCTTGATCCTTTTGAACAAGTGGAGACCCCGGTTTAAGTCATTAAGCTAATTCCCCCCAAAGTTTAAGGAACGGTGGATATTGGTGTACCCACCCCCCAATAGTCACGAGTGGGAGGGGGGGGTCTTCTGTTAACAGATTGGTGGAGAATGCAGACAAGCATGTGGTAATCCACATAGGATTGTCCATGGAGGCATACGTAGCTGCAGCCAGCCGAAACCCCCATATTCCTATCTCTTTCCTGTGTCATTTTCTATCTCCTTTCTCCTCTCTGGACCTGTGGATTTAAGGATTCAGGGTCTGGGTTGTTGGGGAGGAATTGTCTTGGGCAGTGGGTTGTGGATCTCGGGACTGTATAAAGTGGCCCCACGATTGTAGAGGAATTTGATCTTGGATTGCAGAGGCAGTCCAGGGATCTGTGTTTGGTCCTGAACTTGTGGAAGACAAGTTTGGGGCAACTTGGAAATAGACTTGGGATTTCTAAAGGCAGGCCAGGGTCTGTGGAATTAATAGAGACTTGTGGTCCCACCCAAGTGTAAGCGGGTGGTCTTGAGAGACTTGTGGTCCCACCCTGGAGTGTGCGGGTGGTCTTGAATTGGGAATAAAATGTTGGGACAGTTGTGGTCTCAGGAGGCACAGGCGCAGCTGCCGGAACAGCCCTGGGGATATTGGGGTCTCTCACCCATAATGTTGGGTGGGGGACATTTGAACTTATTGGCCTGAGAGTGGCCTGGACCACCTTGTGTTTGGGGATCCTAGTGTGGGTCCCCCTACTGATAAAACTATGTTGGGGTGGGACTGTGTCAGCTGCCCAGGGGGTGTATTACTGGAATGTAGAGGGATACACTAGAATAGGCTCTGGGGAAGCAATTAATACCTGGGAGGTAGAGGAAATGTTGCACCAGGAGCCAAGACAATTAGATTAGAGAAGTGGGCAGCGGAAAAGGGGGAATGCCCATGGAAGCCAGGATGCTTTAAAACTGAGGACCCAGTGACATCAGTTAGCAGAGCATATGATGGTTACTGCCAGAAGTTTAAGCCCAAAGGCAGTAAAAGGGATACCTGAGCAGCCTGGGCACTGTGGCGTGCTTGTGGGGACTTGTGGGATCTGCTAAGGGAAACTAGGCAGAAATGTGAGGCAGAGGGGGAAAGAGCTGGGAAAGAAGCAAAGAGGGTGGAAAAATGGGAGGCTCAGTGTAAGGAGCTGGAGCGATATAAGAGTGAGCTGGTAGCCGAAAAGTGGAATTTAACCTTCTTCCTGAGGAAAGCCCAGGAGGAGTACACTGTGGCACTGGCAAGGGCAGAACAGGCAGAGAGGGAGTTAGAGGGATCACGGAAACAGCTAGGGCAAGTCCAGTCAGCAGCTCGCTTCCTGGCAGAGCAAACCCAGACTGCTAAAGTCGCGGTGAGCCATGACGCCTGCGAGGCAGCAATAGAGAAGCTGTGGGGAGAACTCACCATGCACAAAGGTTTGGTAGCCGCCATATGAGTCAAAGATCTACCTGGGGTGAGGTCCATACTGTTCCCTAAGAAAGAGCCCAATCTGCCTAGAGATGCCATTCCTGAAGCCCCGTATAATCCCACTTGGCAAGCATTGGTCCCAATTGTAAGCCAAGACATGGATTGTATTGGAGCAGGAGGGAGGGCGACCCATGAAGAAATTAGAGAAATGGTAAGGTGGACCCCCACTCAGGCGAAAGCTATTGCTGAGCAGGTGGGCCCACTGAACCAGAGAACCACCATTTCTTGGATGGCGAGAGTGTGGCAGATCTATCCCACTGCAGATGGGGTAGATCTGACACAATTGGCCTGGGAGAGCATGTCACCTGCAGATGCACATGTCCTGGAAGCGGGACTCAGTATGGCTGACATCCACGGTGCCAACTATGGCGAATGGATGAAGGCGGTACTGTGGGCCATGCTTCCAGGACAGAGCCCGCACAGGCTGTTTTTCCTGGAAACACAGGCTCCTGGGGAGCAGCCGGAGGTTTATATGGCTCGCAAGAAGCTATTGGGGGCCTTAGCGGAGGTGGTGGTTTCAGGGCAAAGGGACGGGAGGCGGATCATGCAGTACAACTCTAGGGATTTCATAGAGGCCGTATATGCAGGACTTGCCCCCCTGACCAAAATGGCAATGGGGAAGATGGATCTGTCACAGGTTACCGGGGATGAATATCCAGCAGGTATCCAGCAGGTGGCAGACCTGATGAGGGGGATGGGGGGAACCAAACGGGCAGCTTGCAAGCAGCAGCTAGAGCTGGTCCAGGCGGTTACGCTTATGAATAGCAGCCCCCACTCCTCAGCTTCCCCTCTGCCAACCATAAGCCCTCCACCCAACCCCTACCCTCAGAAAGGAGTCCAGGGAAATTATGGTAACAATTTCCCGCCCCAGAACCAACCCCAACCGGGAGCCCGGGAACGCTCTTCGGGCATATGTATGGGGAGAGTTAAAATCATATGGGGTAGATATGAGGCAGTTCCATCTCCAGCCCCTGCAGGTCTTAATAAACACCACAGCAGAGTTAAGAAAACAGCGAGGGCAGGAGTTTAATCAAGCTCCCTCCCAGTCAATAGCGGCCATGGGGTCTGAGGACCCAGACAATAGAAGTAGGACCCCAGAGCAGGAGCAGGTGTTGCTGGAGGTCCACAATATCTGCTAGGGTTGCCCGATTCCCAAGGGTCCCCCCGAGGTAGTTGCAAAACTACACCCCGATAGATGGGGGAGACCCAATGTAAAAGCCAGCACTGGGAATCTGGGAACTCTGACCCAGCTCTTGGTAGACACGGGGGCCTCCATCAACATCTTGGACCCAGACTGGGTCAACGCAGGGAAACCGTCTGGTAAAACCATGGCGATCAGCGGTTATGGTGGGGAAACTCAGGAAGCCCTGGTATGGAAAAAGGTCCCCTTTGAATTAGGCAAACTGAAGGGAACAATTGAAAGTTGTGTCCATAATGGAAAAGAAAAGAGGATCATTGGGGCTCCATTTTTGAAGGAGTCCCAGTTAACGGTAGACCTAGCTAACGGGGTACTGTGGCAAGTCCCAGAGGGTTCTTCCGAGGTTTCCGCCATACACCGCTGCACAGCTCTTAAGGCACCTCTTCCCGTTCTCCCCTTGACCAATGATCCATGGACCCAGGAATTTACTGAGGTATGGATTAAGGACAAGGCAGAGTGTGGGAAGGTAGAGGAGGAGGTGCTCATTGAGGGGAAAGCTCCCCCCCTGCAAAAGCAATACAAGTATCTGGCAGAGGCTGAAGAGGGAATTCAAGCCACAATAGATAGCCTGTTAGGGCAAGGAGTCATTGTAAAGATGCAGTCTGTCTGTAACTCCCCCATCTGGGCCGTTATTAACGCAGATGGGGTGACTTACCGGATGACTGTAGACTATCGGGCTCTAAATACAGTGACTCCTCTTTTTGCTCCAGTGGTAGCTAAATACAACGAGATAGTAGCAACGATATCCATGGGGTCCCGCTGGTACTCTGTCATTGATTTGGCTCTCCATCCAGCCTGTTGTTACAAGTTTGTGTTTACATACAGGAATCAACAGTACAGTATTACCAAACTCCCCAAGGTTTCCATTCATCCCCCAGCATTTGCCACTTGGTGTCAAAAATGTGGGATACATTGAAGCCAGAATCACGAGGGTGTGTCTTATCATATGTAGATGACGTCCTGGTGCATTCCCCAGACAGGAACCGAACCGCAGAAGTGACTAGGGAGGTACTCGCCATAATTCAGGAGACGGGGTTCAAGGTTAATAGAGACACAGCACAGCTTGTGCAAAAGGAGGTGAAATACTTGGGGATCAGTTTGGGAGAAGAGGGATGGTCCCCAGATAAAGGGTGGAAGTGATTGCTAAATTACAGGTGCCCACAGACCTTCATTTCCTCAGAGCCATACTGGGCACCCTGAACTTTTCTAGGGACTTTATAGAGTTCTTCGCAGACAAGGCAAGACCTCTGTACAAGCTCCTGAAAAAGGGACGGGCATGGGATTGGGGCCCTGATCAACAAGAAGCATTGATAATTCTAAGAATGGATTTGGCACAAGCCCCAGCACTGGCTCACCCGGATTCCAAACTTCCCTTCTTCATACAATTGGCAGCAACAGAGACTTGCATAGGGGCCACTCTCAATCAGCAGAAAATGGGGAGGCAGCGTTCAGTAGCCTACCCCTCTAGGCTGCTTGATGAGGTGGAACAAAGGTTTCTCCCCTGCAAAAAGGCATGCCTGACCTTGGTCTGGGCCCTAAAGCATTGGGAGTACATAATTGGGGGGGAGGGGTCTAAGGTAATAGTTCAAACCCCCCATTCACCCCTGAAATACATCATCTTCAGAAAACATCAGGATGGGCAGGTTAGCAGCCCCAGAATAGCACAGTGGACCCTGGCATTGGCAGGAAGGGGAGTGGGGTTCAGTAGGGAACAGAAGGAAACCCCTGCTCTCTATGGTTTACTTGTAGAAGGGGAAGAGCACATTTTCCCACTCCCCGAGCCCCAGCACATAAAATGGTCTGTACAGTGGGGTAAAAATCAGGAGGAAGCAATAGAAAAGGGGTTAACGGTGTGGTACACCGATTGGTCATCTTTTTATGACCAGGGGCGACCTAGAAAGCAGTTCGGATGCTAGATGCATGGGTGTTGAGGGGAGCTGTGCACCCTCACTCTGCCCAAGCAGCTGAAGTCCAGGCTGTATTGGTTGTCCTTGAGTTCGAGCCCCAAGACATCTCCCTGGCCATCTATATGGATTTAGACTGGACGGCATGAGTCACCACAGCTTGGCTCCCAATTTGGCTAGGGAGAAACATGACTGCTTCTGATGGGAAACCAGTAGCCCATGCAGGAAAATGGACTAAAATAGCAAAGCTGGTTAAAAACAGAACTTGAGTTGGGTTGCATATGTCACCAGGCGTTCTAGAAAGGCTATGGAGGTGGCTTTTTGGAATAGTCAAGTGGACATGCTAGCAAAAGAAGCCACCACCCAGAGTGAGCCCCCCGACCTTGCAGAGGACTTACCCTCCCCTGAAACACCCATAGCCCCAGTCACCACGAGAGCCAGTATGTTAGGATCAGGGGTAACCACCCTAGACCTAGGCACTCTACAGGAAGGGGACAAGGAAATAGAGGGCTTGGCACAATGGGGAAAAGACAGCACAGGGAGATACACCATCACCAAAGACAACGAGGTATGGTGGGCAATTGATCCTGGTGATAATAAATATTGGATCGTCCGGGGGAATGTATGGGGGGAGCTAATACAGTTTGTCCATGAGCAAGAAGCAGGATACGTTAAACAGGGTAAAAGACACAGGATGGTGGCCCCAGATAAAAACAGATGTAGACCAATGGTGTGATAATTGTCTGTCATGTGCCATGGTCAATGCAGATCGCCAGACTCTTAAAGCTTCAATTCAGCACCAGCATATTGAGGGTCCTTGGGCCAGAATTCAAATAGACTACATAGCCCCCTTCCCACTACAGCCAGAGGCAATAAATACCATTTCGTTATAGTGGATGCCTTCAGTAAATGGACGGAAGCGCTGCCCTGTAAAAACAACACTGCCGGCACAACAGCCAAAATGTTGTTTAACATTGTCCTGTCCAGATGGTGTATTCCCCGGTGCATAGATTCAGACATGGGACCCCATTTTGTCAGGGATGTGATGCAGGAACTATGCAAAGCCCTGGGAATTAAACAATGCTTTCACATAGCTGGACACCCCACCTCCTCCGGGCTAGTTGAGAGAACTAACCACACTTTAAAGGAAGTTTTCAAGAAACAGATTAGCCTGGCAGGAAAAGACTGGGTTGATAAACTCCCTCTCATTCTGATGGCCCTGAGAGCCTCTAAGGCAGTGCATGGATACACTCCCTTCCAGGTGATGACAGGGAGGCGTATGCAGATGCCTGAGTCCTGGTGGTTGGGAACAGAGCTACCCAGCACTTGGGAAAACAAAACCAGCTCTGAAGATTGGATACAAATATTGGTGGGTGAACTAGCAACAATCCATAGACAGGCTGCCATACGCCTAGAAGTAGCCCAACAAGATAAAGATAAGAGGCTGGGGTGGATCAGAAAGCCCATTGTCTGGGAAGAAGGACAGGCGGTAACGTATCAAAAATTTTCAGCCTCAAAGTATTCTCTAGCACACAAATGGGAAGGTCCTGCCAGAATAGTCAAGAGAGTTAGTCCAGTGGTTCTCCAGGTGGAAATTCCAGAAGGTAAAAGAGGTAAGCTGTGGAGAAAGTACTTTCACAGCTCCCAGCTCAAGGAGTGGGCCGGTAAACCTGTGGAGCCCACGGCAAGCCAACCCCTAGTTCCAACTAGCTCTTTCACCCCTGCTCAGTTGAAGAACTCTTAGCCTAATCACAGGGCAGCCATGAATAGGAGGGTAAGGCCCAGGAGACCAAGAGGACAGATGTACCCCCACTTGACACACCACCGGAACAGGGTCTCAGTCAATCCAGCCATGAGACTAGCAGCAAGGGTAAGCAACCTGATCATCAGGCAAACCTTCCATTTCAGGTTTTGCTATAGTGAGACCGGAGGACCACACAGAACTCTCGTTGGGGTGGCCACCTGGAAAGCCACGGGGGGAGTTGTGGAGAGAGTGGTTGTAAAGTTTTACCACAACAGCTCAGCTAAATGGGAACTGTTTATGAGAGAAGATCCCCACGTGATACAGTTCATCACAGGCCGAGTTGTAATTAAGGGAAGGCCGGGGAACATATATCCAGTCCTGGAAGGAAATCAGCCTCCATCCACTCCCCTCCGCCGAGAAATGTGGGAATTCAATCCTTTTATTGGATATGTCAGTGATGATGGTTAAAAAGGTTCATAAAATGTCCATCCCTTTGACTCTCCCCCCTCCCCCCTTTTTTATGAAGGAGGGACTTCCATGTCCTCAGTCTCTCTCCTTGTCCTCGGTTAACCCTCGCCCCTGGGCAAGAAGCCCCCCCCCTGACTTTTTATCTCATCAGGCAAATCCAGAAGCGAGCGGCAGTCGGGAAGAGTGTAGCTGTTGAACCCGTGCCAGGAAAGGAGCCAACAAAAAGATCCACGAACCCCGTGAAAAGATGGGAAGGGTGTCACTCCAAAGCTTGGTGCCAGAAATACAGCTTGGGAACCCGGATGTTTACTGGAGCCTCTGCTTTTGGGGTACAGCTTCCCAGCTGAGACAGCCAGCAGCCCGTGACACAGCTCCATGGAAAAAGATCATGGAAAGCTGCCCCCCCAATCTCGAGAGAACTTTCCTTCCCGGAGATGGTTACCAGGTGTTTTTCTGGTGGTACAGCACAAACTTTGAACTCATGTCTCAGTGAAGGCTTCTCGCCACCCAGAACTTTCCGAGAGCACCGGACTTTGGGAGCAGAAGAGCTTTCTCTGCGCTCCTAGCCACACCGCAGTTGTTCCAGCTTCCAGCCAAAGGAACTTTGTTTAAGTTGTTTCAGCTCCTTTTCACAGCTGAAAGTTATGGACCCTCATGCCAAATAGGATACACCTGGATGGAATTGTCCCACTGAATGGAGCTCCTTGTTACAGGTACAGATTGGTAATTCGATTTTTATGGCCAGGGTTTTTTGGAGGGTTGGTAAATTAAAATTCAGAATAAGGGACCAAAAATTAAGAAGAGATTCATTCCTCTAAGCGTGCAGGATCTCTCAAGAAAACTAGTAAGCCAAGGCCAATGCCCGCATGTAAGTAAAACTAGATTAACCTGTGGAAATACCTTTTGATTCCTCTGGACCCCCCACGCTCCGGAGGAAACCCAGGTGACTCTAGCCAGAATATAGATGTAACAAGCAGCTCCCAGGTGTACCTATGTATATAATGTTTGTTTATTTTTATTATAATTGTATTGATTATTGTGTGTTTCTGACTTTAAGTACCCCGGTCTGAACTATCTCGTGTTTTCCTTCTTCCTCCTGTTTCTTTCCACCCCCACTGCCTCGTGGTATGTTGACCCAACCCCATACCTTCCCGCAATAAAGAAGGGGAAGGGGATCTTGCTGAACTGGGGTTCTAGGTATCAGTGTCCAAAGAAGAGACTCCAACAGACCACATTGGTCATAGATCTTCCGGCGGCTGGTGTTTTTACATGTTGTGAGCCAATGTATTGGGCTAGGTAGACTACGGTTCAGGTGTGGCCCATCCCATATTGTGGGGACCATTTTAATGAGATTAAAAGGTACCCAACAGGGGAATTGTTAGCCAGGACCACTGGTCCCCCCCAGAACAGATGTACCCCCCCAATCTTGTGATAGCCAACTAACTTGGGCCTGGGGGTTGGCAAAGCCCACAGGGGTAACCAAGGGCAAGGAGGCTTGGGGAAAAGTCCCACACTGGATGCCAGAGGAGGGGGGGCATGGAAAATAAGGATTGGGTCCAACCACCCTAGCTCCTAGCCAAAAGGGACCACTCGTGGAAAATTTCCAGCCTACGGTTGAGAAAAAGACTGGAAGGGAGAGCCCTCTGAATAAAGAATGGAGTCATTAAGGAGAGAGGCTCACCCTGTTGTGACAAAGGACTGGTAGCCATGACTCAGAGAAGCAACATCCTATCTCCGTATTCCCCAAGAGAAACCAGACACACACTTATTGTACCCTGAAGTCTGTCATTTAGCCCTTCCTTCCCTCCCTCCCTTCACTTTTTGTTTACAGTTTCCCTGTGTGTCAAAGAGATCTTTTGCATATCTTGGAGTCACCTTTGTAATGGAAGCAGAAGTTGTGACTTCTCCCATCGTTAACCCATTGAGTACCCCCAATGACCCTTCGTAGCCTCCCAAAACCCTTTGTTTAGTACCCAATAACTACCCCTTGTTTTCGCCTCAACCTCTGAGAAATCTTGGGACCCAGATACATGCAGGTCACTCTGTGCGTGTCTGAGTTGAGAGATCTCCCAGACTCTGGTCTGCCCCTTCTTTTTTTCCTCCATTCCCCAAACTCCGCTGGATCCGTGGGACACCTGTCCCGTCTCAACAGGCAAAGAAAGGTAACCACAGGTCCAGACTTTCCGAGTCAACTGGGGAAGCCCTGTCTCCCTCCCTCTCTCTCTCTCCCTCGTTCACGTTCTCTCACTCCCCATCATTGAGCCGAAACCGCACCCCCCCTTCTCCTACCATACTCCCTGTAAGCTGCTTGTGTTTCCCCCTTTTAAATCCCGCCAGCCAGTCCGGGGCTGTGTTTCTCTGTTTTGTATAGCAATACATTTGTTGTTGTTGAACACCTGTGTGTGTCTCTCTCTTTCTATTTGGGGAGGGTACATAAACTGTCTGTAGCACGTACTGTCCTCAGCTTGATCCTTTTGAACACATGGAGACCCAGGTTTAAGTCATTAAGTTAATTCCCCCCAAGTTTAAGGAACGGTGGATATTGGGGTACCCCCCCCCCAATAGTCATGAGTGGGAGAGGGGTCTCCTGTTAACAGTGTTGTTCATCATGGAGAAGTGTCTGGATAAGTATCACTTAGGAGCAAAGATGTTCACCAACAGTTAATGGTGGTGAACGTTTGTTCTAGAAGTTTTTCATAGTTTTTTCTTTGCTCAAAATTTTTAATTCATCCAGTCAAAGGGTAGAAAATCTAGTGGAGAGGCTCCCAATCTGTGGATGGGAATGAGTGGGATTGCACTATGGGGTCACAATCCTGATTGATATTTGATATACCTTGCATGTCATTGTTGGTGACTGGGGTCAAAATTTAATGTTTAAGTCTCAAAATGGGCTCATGTGGGCAACAGTTTAAGAACCACTGATATAGTGACTGAGGAGGTGGCCAGTCACTAACAATGGCTGGAACCAATCCTGTTGAGAAAAATTTGGTTGATCATGTTCAGTGAGAGCCACCACCACTCATAACAAACCATCAAGTATGCGCCAATACTTAACTGTCTTCAGCCAGGGCCAGAAGAACCCCATCTAAACTTTCAAGAATCTGGTCTCCAGCTTCCATTTCATCTTTGCAGAGTGAGAGACGTTCCAAATGTTGATTAAACGACTCTGTGGGGAAACATAATGGAAAATACCATCTGTTTTCAAACTGGTCACACAGTTTTCAATCTTGTGTGAAGGGAAGATGGGTCTAAACGTATGTTATGGGTCCTAATGGGCTTGCTTGATCCTGCTGAAGGCAGTAAGAGTTGGACCAGGCCTCAGATGGTCTTTACAATGCAACTTCTGGCCTGAACCAGGTATGTACACACACTGTGCAACTGCACTGGACCCCATGTGTTCAATGAACAAACTTCAAATGATAGCATTAGTAGAAGAAGCACTGGTATAAAATATGGGCCTGCAAGACTCCAATATGGGGAGCCCAGGCCCATATGGACCTTTAGCCATTCGGGGGTCCATGCCACTGTTTCAACTTCCCTGCATCCAGCACTGCCTGAACCCGAATTCTAGAGTAGTTTTTCAAAGGCACTAATAGCATTTACAATAAACAGATATGAGTGAGAGTTAAGTGCTCAGGCTTATTTCACACACTACATTATCCACATCCCAAAAGCATCTTTGCATGAGCACAAAAACATGGTTCGGTGACATACCAAAACTGAGGCAGCTGGTCCTGAAGAAACTGAAACAATTACCCATGTTGATGGTTCATCCATAGTTAGTATAACACATAAATAGTAATTTTCTGGCCTGGTCACCACACAGCTCTCAGCTGTTCAGTGGAAAATTCTTGCTACCAAATGGCTGATCTGCAATAGCAGGAACACTTTCTTGGATTGTTAATAGCACTCCCAGTCCACTAGCTGCTTTAGAGAGCCTGGGCTGATAGGGTGCATGCTGCCATATGAGATGTCAGACACATGCTACTTCACTTCTTTGCTATGGGCATGGAGAATATGTGAAAGTAGATAAGGTATTAGATCTGGATGTAGGTAACCAAGATTCAACTTCCATCTTATCCATGAACTTACTGAATGGTCTTGGAAAAGTCATAATCTCTCAGCCCCAGTTACCCATTTGTAAAATGAGAATAATAATGGCCTATCTCACAGAGTTGTTGCGAGATATAGATTGTAAAGCATTATCAGTAAGGATCTGAGCACTAAAAATGCTACAGTGGAATCCACTTAAGTAGAACTTGCATAACTTGAATTTCTGAATAAATGGGGAATTATTTGTTTTCCCCAGCCCCAGGTCTATGCGGATGTATTGCTTCGTGAACTGGTTACACTGAATTCTGAATCATGATAACTTAATTTTTTTAAGTGTATTGTGTGTATCCACCCAGATAAAAATAACAGGACCTTTTGAGTGTATTAATAGTTTATTGGCAGTATATGGTTAAAATAGTATAGTATATATCCTGTCAGGGCAAGTTTTCATTTTGGGCAGGCTGGAGATGAGCATAATAAGGGGACATCAGTTCTCTCTGTCTTCAGACTCCATGCAGACTCACCCTGAAAGTCAGACAGAGCTGTGTGTTTGAGTGAGTGCATGTGAAATCCTGTCAGTTTTGACTCTGGGAGTTTCGAGCAGGTTATTAGAGGAGTGAGCACCTGGTTTCCCTGTCTCCAGCTCACCCAGGACTCCCAGGGGTTGAAATGGCAGGATCACACAACACACAGCTCTGCCCTGCTGTCTGCTTTTACTCTCTGGTTCTGATGGATAGGAAGGGGACTGGAGTTGGAGAGATCTGGTGCTAACTTAATCTAAGCATCAGTTTTCTCCATCTCCAGGTCCATTTCCTGAAGGTGTCATCTGCTTAAGCAGAATTTCTAATAAGTTGAACTTTTTTTCATAGCTGGAGAAATTTGACTTTAAGTAGGGTTGAAATGAGATTTTTGCATAGGGTGAAACCTCGTTTCAGCCCTAGAATTAAGCAGACTCCATTGTATATAAATGATGATAGAAAACTTTCCACCCCAAGAACCTAAACTGTGATATACAGAGCCCTTTCTGTGAGAAATGCAATAAAAATAATCATTTCTCCACTGCTATTCAGCACAAAACTTGACATGGTCATCAAAACCTGCAAGCTTCGGTACAGTAAAATCATGGCAATTCCACTAAAATGCATAATTCAGCATTTTTGAGTTGCCGTTATGATATTATTTTCACTATTTATCTCTCTCGCTTGTATTCTTGACATTGATTTTGGCAACATTTCCCCAAAGTCTGCTTTGTGTGTTTTCTATGGCGCAAAGAAAGTGTTTTTTACCAGCAGAACAACAGGTATTTTGAGCTGATCAAAAAGATGAGAAACAGCAGCATTCTTATCTTTTGGGGGACGTGGAGGAGGGAAAGTCCTTTAATCAGCAAAGGAAAAGGGATTCAAAGGAAATGTTTTTAGACAGGGAGATGTAATTTATTTATTTTTGCTTTGGTGTCTTACAGCAATTGCTGTGTGGCTAAAGAGAGCTTGATTCATTGAGAAGTGTGTCCTTGTCAAATTGCTGGTATTATTTTTCTATGTTCCTCATTTTATCCTGAGTAAACACACTGAGACTAGAGGCACTGATCTGTTTTGGAGATGCTTTGTAGCTAAGACCCATTATATTGCTTGCTACAGACATCATGTGACAAGGACGAAATCCAAATACAACAAGGGAAGAATAGGGGGTGCTTTCTGTGGCTGTTTTGGACATCTGACAACTTCCTAGACCAGAGGATCTTAAACTGTAGGCTGGGGCCTTGTGGCAAAATTTATTTATTTATTTAAAAATGTTTACTACCCCATCCCTCCTGCTACGGGCAGCTTGGGGCGGCTTACAATTCATAAAAAATTAAAACAACAATTAAAAACAACTTAAAGGATGAAGAAAAATAACCTCCCCCCCATCCCTGAAACCCTCCACCCGATCACCCATCTTTCCTGCCAAATGTCTGGTGGAACAGCCAGGTCTTACAGCTTCTCCAAAAGGAGGGGAGATCCGGGGCTAACTGGGCCTCCACTGGAAGGGAGTTCCACAGCCGTGGCACGGCCACCGAGTATGCCCCTCTCCCCCTGTATGCCCCCCTGGAAAATTCAGGGGACCTCAAGCAGGGCACCCCCAGATGACCGCAGGGGCTGACCCAGCACCTGGGGGGTGAGGCGGTCCCGCAGATAGGTAGGTAGGGTCTATGTCATTTAGGGCTTTATAGGCCAAAACCAACACCTTGAATCAGGCGCAGAAAACCACCGGCAGCCAGTGCAGAGAGCAGAGCACTGGTGTAATATGCTCCCGGAAGCCCAGTCCTACTAAGAGACGGGCCACCGCATTCTGCACCATCTGTAATTTCCGAGCCGTCACCATGGGTAGCCCCACGTAGAGCATGTTACAATAGTAAACTCTCAAGGTGTTGAAAGCATGGATGATGGTGGCCAGGTCAGAGTCAGAAACAAATGGCTGAAGCCATCGCATCAGATGCAATTGGCGAAAGGCACTCCTTGCCACAGCTTCCACCTGGACATCTAGGCAGAGTTGAGCATCAAGGAGCACCCCCAGACTCTGTACCGGGATACTAATGGAGGGCAGACCCCGCCAATAACGGGGGCCACCATCTCCATCGCCTTACCCAACAACATCATCTCTGTCTTTTCAGGATTCAACTTCAGTTGGTTAGCCCTTATCCAGTCCCCCACTGCCATCAAACGATGAGTAAGCACTGAGACTGCAGGGCCTGGGTCTGTTGAAAGAGAGAGATACAGCTGGGTGTCATCAGCATATTGATGACACCACACGCCGAACCTCCTGATCACATCACTGAGTGGCTGCATGTATATATTGAACAGGAGAAGGGACAGAACAGAACCCTGCGGGATTCCACACAAGAGGTCTCCGACTCCGTATGATGAAAAAAACTCCCCAAGAACTACTTGCTGTGTTCTATCAGTCGGGAAAGAGCGGAACAATTCAAGAACAGTCCAGCTCACCCCTGCACAGTCCCGCAATCGCATCACCAACATCTCGTGATCAACAGTATCAAATGCAGACAAAAGATCTAATAGAACCAACAACGTCAAATGACCTTGGTCCCTTTCCTGGCACAGATCATCCACCAAAACCACAAGTGCAGTCTTGGTGCCATATCCCAGATGAAATCCCAACGGAGAGGGATCCAGAAAACCAATGCAGTTAATATGCTCCTGCAGCTGCTGAGCCACTACCCATTCAATAACCTTCCCTAAAAAGGGAAGGTTAGAGACAGGCCAATAGCTGGCGAGGGAGTCAATGTCAAGCGATGATTTCTTGAGCAGAGGCCGAACCACCACCTCCATGAGACAGCCCGGCACTCTGCCCTCCCGAAGGGAGGCGCTGACCACCCCAGCCAGCAATGGCCCCATTGTCTCCTGGCAAGATTTAATCAGCCAGGATGGGCAAGGATCTAATTCACAAGACGTACCCCTAACAGCCCCAAGAACACCAACCGCATCCGCTGATGTCACCGACTGAAATTGATCCCATGAAACCAGACAAGACGAGGCTTCCATAACCTCCAGTTCCCCATGTGTATTAATTGTGGCATCGAAGTCATAGTGAATCCAAGTGATTTTATCCACAAAGTAATCCACAAACCTGTCACAGTGAGCAGTAGATGACTCTACTCCAAAGCGGAGGGAGATTATATATAAACCTCAGAATGGGGTTGTACAAGTAAAAAGCTTAGGAACCTTGAAACTGGGAAGGGAAACAGTGTGTGGATGATTAGGGCCCTTTCAGAGAACATGTTAGACGCACATGGAAAGCACGTGCCATAGATTCATAAGGCTGGAAAGGACCTCTAGGATCTTCAAGTCCAGCCCGTGCCATCAACGGAGGATTCACCATACCTAAACTGCCTGCACCGAAAATTCCACCAGGAAGAAACCGAACCTATAATAAAAATCTGCCATCAGTAGAGATCAGGACAGTGACCGAGCTCATGGGTGCCTGAAATAACAGGGAACCATCTTAAATAAGAAAAATACAGATGTCTCAAACAAGTAAGCCAAGCCATCGTGGAGGTTGCTGTGCATGGGTTTGCCAGAGCAGCAAATCCTTCCAGAAAAACTTTGGCCACTGAAAAAATCAACAAAGACTATGCCTTTGTGCTTCCCCTGTGGGTGTAACATGTTGTCTGAAAGAGCCTGTAGCTCATTGATTTGTGAACTCTTGGCCTGTGTGAACCCATTTTGAGACCTAAATATAATTCCATGACATCATACAGCAACAAAGGTATGCAAAGTATACCAATTGCTGGTGCCCCCCCCCCCCAAATGAGACAGGACACATCAAAATGGGTTTAAACGGCCACACTCTTTATTCAAATTAAGATTAACTTCGGATTAGAATCGGTGGGGGCAATCACTCATGTGATTTGGGTCCAGCACCTCTCATAAACAATAACTCGAACTCAGGGATTGGCCAGATATACCATCGGGTACCAATCCCTATTAACTGCCCAAACGTCTCCCCCTCCCTTATGATGGGCTGTTGGGAGGGGGACAAGGCCCCTTCTGAGCCAGAGGAAGGAGGATAGTGCCCTCGAGTTGGGGACAGTATGTGTCCCTACTGCTCTCGCGGTCATTTCTCCCAGGGGGTTGACTCCACTGCTTGTCATACCCTGCAATTGCGGCTGGTGTTGCCCCGTCCCTCCCCATCTCTTATGGAGATGCCCCTTTTTCATTTTATCATATCCTAACTCTGGTGCTGGACCCCTGCAGAGTGTGACAAGTGTAACAAGCAGCAAATTCCTAAACACCTACAGGGATCGTTGCCAATTAAACCAAATAGCTCCAACACTATGAGGAAGTAAAAAAAAACGGGGCAAAATGGTCCAATTGTGTTGAACTGCCAAAAATTCCTTCCTGGCCGAACTAAGCGACCGATTTACCAGTGTTGATTGGTTGGGTGGGATGGTACTGCTCCATCTGCCGGCACCTCCCAACTGAGGAGGCAAGCGACGATCAACACACAGCACCATCCTCCCTGGGGCGGTGCTCCAATCAGTTGGTGTGCTTTTTGCACCCACTCTGACCAGGGTTGCCTAGCAACCCCAGCCGGGTAACCTACAGAGCTTGCAGCCGCTTAGTTTCCCTTTCCCCGCAGGCGGAACCACTACACCCGCGGGGGGGGGGGGTAAACCCCTCCCTTCCTTCCCCGTCCTGTCCCATTTTAAACACTGGGAGGGGGTGTGGCAAATTGGCCATCGCAGCCACAAGGGCTACGAAGGGCAAATATTTGTCAAGATCCCATCTGCAGGTGACACAACCCAGGTGGCGTGGCTTACCAACTCACAGTTTAGCCAAATATTGGTGGGGGAAAACCACAACTACTACTGTTGGAACAGAAATATCTGAACTCTGACTTCCAACCTGCTTGAATCATTCACCTCACTTTTGGTAGGACTGAGGAAACACAGCTAATAGAGGACAATATTTCACTTGTTATGTGGTTTCTAGAATGCAGTTTTCTTAAGAAATGTCAATACAGCAACCTTGAAAATTGTACAGGTCTTTGGTTATGTCTCTAAAACTTAAATGAGCAAGTAATAAGTGCCAGTAAAGCAATTTAATACAGGCAGAAAAGATGTTCTGGTTCATGTTATGATTCTGCCCTTTAAAAGGTCCTAGATTGACAGATGTATGATAGTCTATTGTCTCTCGTAGTTCACAGCCTTATCAAGGCAGACATCTTGTCCCTACTTAGGAATTCTGAACTAAATTTCTTGCTTTTGAAAAGGAAGAGGCAGTCAAGCCCTATTGTTTCAAAGGAGGCTGTCCTACAAATAGCAGGGAAATAAAATCAACAGTACCTTGGGTCAGTCATTAGTTTTATACAGTGCTAATTAAAAATCCAGGTGCTTTGTTATTTCCCCAGGGAGTGGATCAGTGGAACAACACCATATGCACAATGACACTCAAAGTCCTTGAAAGAACTCTGTCTAGTTCGAGTCGGTGGTGTGATTGAATGAAAAACAAATGGTACCTGGAAGCAAATAAAAAGTGATGGAATAAAAAACTACATCCCAAAGACAATCTTACAGGTGGACTGTATCAGACTTAACCACTGAATCCTATGCTTTTTTGGTTTCATTCACACAACACCCTTGCTACTTGTTCCTTAATCTGTGTTTACCTTGTTCTGTAGCAATGCATTCATACAGCTGTTGATTCCCCTTCATTTTTAAACACAGAGGGCCACTTCAGACAGAACGGAGAAAGGGTGGTTATGATCTGAAACACATGCTTTAGTGTTGTGTGTAAACATGGCAATGTTTTTCTGCACCCCGATAGTCACTTGATAAACCCTCCTTTGCTGCTCAGAAGAGTCGCAGGTGGCAGAAGTGGATTTTCTCTCATTCTGTGTCTCTCGTTACATCTAAGTATGTGTTAGTGTGTTTGTCATTACTTCTGGTGAACGAATATAGACTTCAACACACAGAGCAGCTTTAGTTTGTCTTGCAACTTCCTGAGAAACTGAAGCCGCCTCAGCCACCTCCACCTTGCATCCACAGTCCCAGCGCGGACAGTTGGGCTGGGCTCAGTTCCCTCCCTAGTCAATCCACAGTCCCAGTGGGGAGAGCCGGGTCCCTCAGACATGGTCTCATTCTGCATGACTCTGTTCCTGTATGTACTCATTTACAGCTCCCCACTCCCTGTAATTTTTGCACTGACCTTGAGGCAGAGGGTCCTATGATTGGGGGTGTTGTAAGTTCACCCTAGTCATGGTTGGATCATTATCTCCTGCAAACCTGTATCCTGGATTCCCGGCACACCTATGCCCCTGGCGGGGTGCGGGACCTATTAGGATGATCCGTCCCCGGAGGCTTATGGAGCCGATTGGCTTCCTGAATGCTCTGGGGGAGTTGCCCATCAGGGATGGCATCCAGCACAAAATTTTAGGTATGGGTTGTAATGGGTACAGTTCCCCCCCCGATTTAATTATGCGTATGGTACGGTTCGGACCCATAATTAAATACAAAAAAACCCTGTTACCCCCCACGACTCATCTTTCCAACCCACCCCCAGGGCCCTGGTACTTACTGGGCTCAGGGTGAGCTTGATTGCAGGTCTGGTGTCAGTGCCATTTTGCAAAAGGGCAGCTGTTCTGTGCATGTGCGTATGAACCCAGTGTGCATGTGCAGAACAGCTGCCCTTTTGCAAAATGATGCTGACACTGCCAGCACCATTTTGCATTTTATCTTTTTATTGTTGTGAGCCACTCTGAAATGCCAGAGGCAGGAGGGGTGGGATGGAAATATAATAATAATAATAATAAATTTCACTCTGGCCCCTGTCAAGGTCTTTCATGTGGAACCAGGAAATCCCTTTGTGAGAATGTACGGTCACATCCCAAACAACTTTGGGATTCAAAAGTGACAGCCTGTATAGTGAGAGAAATCCATTTGTGAGAATGCACGACGCCATCTTGAAAAACCTTGGGATTTAAAAGTGACAGCACTGTATAGCGAAGGGAGGGAGCAGTGCATCATGGAATATCATGCTTTTCACTGAGGTGAGGGAGCAACAGATGATGGAATATCATTTGGGGAAGTTGTGGTGGGCTGCGCATCACCGCTGATGTCCAGTGTTTAAATAAGCACAGGTAGATTTAATTGTGCAAGTCTGCAAGGCAGCAAAACCAGGGATATGTGCGTGGCTAAACAATGGTGTCAACACACATCCAGACACCCATTTCTGTTCTGTCTAAAGCTGCCCAAAATACTCAGGACCTTGGATCTACTTTGTGTGTCTTGGTGTGACAGCGGGGATTAGGGCCCCGCTGTGGGCCTAGGCCGGAACCCCGAAGCAGTGATGGCTCGCGAAGGCAGGAACAACTTACGCACTGAAGAGATGACCTGGCAAACCAGATGAGGACATCCTCGGTGCAGGCACTGATGTCAATAACTGCAACGAAGGTATCCCTGTCACAGCTGATGTCAACAGGGCGTCCCCACAGGCTGCGCCAGACAGGGTTATTTATTTATTTATTTAGGTGGATTTCTTAGCTGCCCCCTCCTGCCACGGTAGCTTGGGTGGGAAGGGAAAGGTGAGCGCTTACAGGCAGAGGAGAATGAGAATCGACAGAAATGGTGGAACCATACAGCTCCATCACAACCCAATCCTGAGGAACTTATCAGGATGCTTGGACATGAATTAGTGATCTGGGTGGAGAGTGGGGAGTACCTGGACCGTGGAAGCAGGCTGGGGAACCCCTGAGACCACTGTAAGAGTGCCCAGGACTTGGCAGAGTAGCTGAAGGCAGAGACAGGGAACCTTCTCCTCCCCACTCTCAAGTCTCTGCCTGTCTCTGCCCAGATTCCCTGCTTAGGTAGATGGGACAGCTGGGTCAAGGGTCATGACACTTGAGTCACAGGATTATAATTAAAACTCAAAATGGGATCACACCAGGCAAACGTGTGTGAACCACTGCTCCAAATCTACGTTAGCCACAGGAGAGGAACAAAGGACCACACCACTATAGCATGGGTTACAGTGTACGTTGCTCCATGTCCATCTGGGAGATGTCAACAGCCACAGTACAGGGAATGAAGAAGACTGCTGCTAGTGAACTTGCCAGTTCTTTTAGGGGACCCAGAGAACCTGAGTTGGAAGCAAAGATACTTGGCAGGAGTACCTCCTGATTTCAGAGGACAGGCTAAAAGATATGTGTGGGGCTGATTCAGAAGCAGCCTTGATAATGAAGAAACTCTCCTGTTATGAGGCTGACAGCTCCCCATCCCTGGAATAGGCACTGTGCAAATACATAACAAAAACACAGTTCTGATCTTAAATTGTTCTTCCGCTGGAGCAATGGAAGTGGTCCATTAAAAGGTATCAGCTGAACTATTTTGTCTCCAACCCTTACATTTGGAACCAACATGATAATCCCCCTCTGTGGGAGGGATTGGATACCATATGTTGGAATTTTATTAATGGTCAAAAAACCAAAAGGCAGCTTGAATTGTTAGTAGCATCAGCTTAGTAGTAATCAACACCTTGGAGATTGTTTCTAGATTAAAATAAACTACTTTATTGAGAAGTACATTGTGATAGGAAAGGCCTATCCCTAGGTCTTTCTAGCTACCTGCCACCAGCATGGTGGCCGGTCATGTTGAAGGTCAGAGAGAGAATTTAGGAATGGCGAAAGGTCAGGAAGAAGGAGGAAGTCCAGTGGAGCTTCCTGGGCACATCCCACCTGGGAGGGGGCTTAGAAGCAGAGATCAGGAAAGGTTAAAGTGACACTCACACTAACTCACTATCTCTACTCCCAATGCCCCTAGTGGTCATTAGGGTTTGTTGGTGCAAAAGGT
>QEPC01007647.1:1200269-1219204 GCA_003113815.1 Sphenodon punctatus
TTTTATATGTTTTAAATATGTGAACAGGATTTTTTAATTCTGCTATGGCACTACCACTGATGGAGAGAGAGCGAGTTGTCCTACTGGAGTCTCATCCACTTACTGGATGAGATGCTAGTAGGAGGATTCTCTCAGTCTCCAAGTGGTAGGGTTTTACTCAGCAGCAAGGAGTTCCCAGTGTAAACTAATGTTCTGCCCATCACATCTTAATGCTGAAAACTCTTTGCTGCTGGATTTTTGGAGGCTCCGCCTACAATGTACAAGCCCCTCTCTAGAACTCTGCCAGTCATAAGGTTCCGCGTGGCACTGAGACGGATGCCAGGGATGGGCAGGCCCTCCCCCTCCCTTAAGCCCTGCCCTCCCTTAAGCCCCGCCCACTTTGGGTTTCAGAGTGCGTGCGTGTGCTTTGCACGTGTGCACATGAGGGGCCCATAACTAAGGCTTGAGCCCAGGCCCTTCTCAACCTTGCTACGCCCCTGTGTTACACTACCTCTCTTGAATGTCTTCCATCTTTGCAGAGGCATCAGAATGCCTCTGGATTGCCCAACTTGTACTGGTACCAATGGTACTGGTACCATCTGGATGCCCAAGGAAGGAGCACATCTCTTCAGACTTTTAAACCTGCAGCTGGGAAACTGTCCAATAAATCAGAGAACTCATTACCTCTGTCCCTGTGAAAAGCCACTTAAACCCATGTTGGAAGATATCTTGTGCCTTTGTTGTTGTGCTCAAGGATGACTGGATTACTAGAAAGAGTAGTAACAGATTAAAAAGCACTTGGGAGGGGTTTGAAGGCAGGTATCACAGTCACTACAAGGACATAATTGTAAAACATTTCTCATGAGACCTTTCCTCCTTGCATTTGTTTCCCCTACAAACTGTCATAGGTTACTCATGTCTGAGACTTGTAGGAATTTACAAATAGGGTTTTTTCAGTAATACACAAAGCAAGCAAATCCTTGTTACACCCTGCATTAAACATGTTAACAAGCAGAAGTGGGAGAAGGCTATTTGTTTCTCTCAAAAGCAATGTATGATGATTTTCTTAGTGGTAGATATTTAAAAGAATGACAGTTCTGTTCCTTATACTTTCTTTAGACAGGCATCGTATTAAAAAGCTTGTACATCAGGGGGAACAATGAGCTTTTTATATATGTCTTGCAAAAACCAAAACAAAATCCCTACCAACCAAACATAACAATTCACAAGAAACATCTCGGGTCGGAAGGGAGGACTGTTCACACAAACAACCCTCTCCCCGTAACCCAGATGTGGGGGCTGCCAACACAAGTCTCTCCATGCCATGGTTGGCCCAAGGAGCTGTCCACATGGGACAGGACTCCTGGACCCCTGCTGCTTAGCATAATTGGGCCCCAGGAAGGGCTGCTGCCAAATAGCTGATGGGGTGCTCCTCAAGCCCCCCATTAGCTATTTGGTGCACTCACCTGGCCTGTCAAACAATGGGGTCTGCAGTTTGGTGATCTGGGTGAGCGCACTCCTCCAGGTCTCCCCTCCGATCAGTTATTTGGTGGGCCAGATGAGTGTGCTCGACTGGGCCTGGTTCTGGGACCTTGCCTTGCGGTGGGCCTGGGCAGGGCTGAACAAATGGGAGAAACATGTTAGCCTGGATTAGCCTAGTTGGGCGAGCCTTAGCCTAGTCTGTTTCTGACTTTCTCATGACAACACATTCCATAGCAGCCAGCCCCCTGTCTCGAGGCCCTAATGGGCGAACCTCTGGCAGTAACCTAACAGACAAGCAGGTGAGTCCTGGGCTAACACAGGCTACCATCTTGTTTGTTTTCATCCAATGGGGGCATAGCTAGGTTGGAATTGGGTCCTGGTGCAGAAGACATAGGGACAATGCAGTGGCCGGCGCGGGCCGGGTCACATAGGCTGGCATTGCACTTTTGCAAGGCCAGGTGAGTACACCATAATATGGCCTCTCCTCCACGCTCCCAGCAGCAGGGGACACAGCTGCACCATGGAGAGTGGACCCCCCAGGCTTGTGGGCCAAAGTGCAGCTTCACCATCCGAGTGTAAACAAACAAGACGATAGTGATGGGGCAAATGGGGTATTAGGTAGTATGCTTTTTTCCCTCTGTTGTAAGATTATTTTTCTGGGCCTGGGGGGTTACGCCTTTTGTGCCTGACTTGGGTTTTGTTTTAATGTTTTGTACTTGGTTGATTAATTGTGATTTTTGTATTATCTGTTTTTGGCCTCGGCCGTAATAAAGTAAAGTAACAAGAAGATAGTCCTCTGGAGTCCATGTTCAATCTGTGCAGGCCCCACTCAGCCCCTCCACTTATATTTTTAGTGTGTACAGCCGAATAAACAGGCAGCCCCTGCATGTATTTCTTGTCTGGTCATGCAGCCCCACTCTCAGGTTTAGTGGGACAAACCTAATACATGGGCAGGTGCTCTTTCCCACTGAGCTCTGTCCACCTCCCCCCACTCTGGGAGATCACACTGGGAGATGTTCCAGTCCCTGCTGTTCCTGCCCACTCACGGTGGTGCATATCTGGATTTACACCTACCGGCACTTGATGGCTGGAAGTAACTTTTTCCTATGTACAGAATACTGAGTTTATTGACCAAATCACATACTTTCTCGAGGGCCAATAGTGAACACTGAAAGTGAAAGTAAAAAAATCAAATTGAAAGCAATCAGTATTTGCATGATGTTACCACATGGCATCTCACATCCACAATTAACAGCACAGTTCATGGCTCACTGGCAGGTAGAAGTGTATAGTTTTATTGGGGTCTCACTGATCATAGGGTTGGAAATTCCACCCGGTTCACATAAAATCCCATGTCCAACATAAGTCTCTTGTACCCCTGTTCCAGCATCTTCAGCATCACCACACAATTGGACACTAACTGTGCAAGCCCCTTAACCCACAAGAGTGTAAACTGCAGCAATCCCCTCTTATTTATTATTTATATAAATACAGGTTTCTACTGGGCCAAAGGGGGAAAGCTGTTTAGACCAGCTTTGAGATAACTCAAAGCTAAACTGATTCCCCAACTGCTATATGGAGCCCAAGTGTGGAGCATAGCTATGATCAATAAACCTGAAGTTGAACATGAAAATAGAGTGTTATGGGCAATTCTACACATGCCAAAATATACTCCAGTAATTCTACTTAGGGCAGAGGCAGGTGTTTGCTGAATTTCAGTGCTGGTTAAGTTAGCCATCCTGAAATTTTGGCTCTGATTGAATTTAATTGAGTCAGATTCATTGGCATGGTCTGTTATTCCTTCAGCAGTCGGCAAATGGCCAGCAAAGGTCGAAGAAATTCTTAATTCTATGGGATTTTCCATTCCCTATATTTTATCATGGCCATTCTCTAGAGCCTGGGCTGAAATTAAATCTAGATCAAAAGATCAGTAAGCCCAATACGTACGAGAGCATATTGGTGCTCAAAGGGTCTTCTAATTGTATGTAAGTTTTCTGACTCCTACTGAGGGGGCCTCTTACTTGACTAATTCTAGAATGGAGCAAATTTAGGGTGGCTCTAACTCTTGCGAGATTTAATGTTTTTTCATCGGCCTTCACCGAAGGCAAATTGGAGGGCATTTCTCGCACCAAAAGGATTTGTCAACATTGTAACAGCATAGTTCACAATGCGCCCCCTGAAACGTTGGCACATATACTTTTAAAGTGTCCTGCATTATCATACTTGGAGAAAATTATATATTGACCCCTTTATTTCGACAGTGAGTTTCTATTCCCCCCAGCAGGAGGTATTGCTTCTAAGAGACAAGGATTCTAATGTCTCAGTCAGTGTTGCCAAGTTTCTTTTTCTTGTGCTCAAAACTAAGATGTCCCTATTAAATGAGTAGGGTTTATGATGTATTGGTTTAGTTCTTTAGGGGCCTGTTTTGACCCAATCTGATTTGGACATATGATATGGGTGGGATTGGTGTTCTAAAGATGGATTATAGACTATAGATTATATATTATTGTTTTGTCTTGCTAGTTTGCTAAATATTCTGTGTTTTATGATGGCCACTGGCTAAGTAAATAAAGATTTATATATATATATTTATATAAATGCCAGTAACATACCTTATGCTGTACAAGCATAATTAGAGACAGGTCCCTACCCAGAGGAGCTTAGAACCTAGGAAAGGTATAGGGGACGCTACAGCCCCAATGTAACTAGCATCTGGAAAAGATCAGATTCTGAGAAATACTAAAATTTATTTATTTATTTAAACAATTTTCTATCCCACCCCTCCTGCTCCAGGCAGCCTGGGGTGTCTCACATAATAAAAACAAACACATAACATCCATAATACAATAAAAGGGAAGGAAAACAGAAGCAACCCCCATGCCCAACCCTAACCCACATTCTACACCCCATCTCCCTTGCCAAAAGCCAGGCAGAACAGCCAGGTCTCACACATACAGCAGAAGGAAGGGAGATCCTGGGCCAACCAGGCCTCGGCTGGAGGGAGTTCCAAAGCCTAGGTGTGGCCACCAAGAACGCCCTCCCCATAGTGGGCCCTGGGCCACACGGGGGATCTTGAGACAGGTGCTCCCAGCAGACCGCAGAGGCTGCTCCAGGGCACGGGGAGTGAGGTGATCTCGCAGGTAAGTCAGTCCAAAGCCTTATAGGGCTTTATAGGTCAAAACCAACACCTTGAATCGGGCCCAGAAGACTATCGGCAGCCAATGCAGAGCCCGGAGCACTGGTGTAATGTGCTCACGGTGGCCGGACCCCACAAGGAGACGGACTGCTGCATTCTGCACTAGCTTCACTCTCCAAACTGTCATACTGAGTAGTCCCATGTAGAGCGCATTTCAATAGTCCAATCTTGAGGTAATGAAAGCATGGATGATAGTAGCCAGGTCACTATCTGAAACATACAGCCGAAGACGTTGCACCAGATGTAATTGGCAGAATGCACTCCTCACCGCAGCCCCCACCTGGAGGTTCAGGCACAGCTGCACATCGAGGACGGAAGCACATCCAGACTGCGAACCTCAAAAGCCAGGGGTGGGCAAATCTCATCAATGACAAGAGCCACCACGATCACTGTCTTACCTACTACCATCACCTCCATTTTGTCGGGATTCAACCACAATTGGCTCACCCTCATCCAGTCTCCTGCAGCCTCCAGACATTGTGTAAGCACTGAGACTGCCAGGTCTGGGTCAGATAAAAAAGACAGGTAGAGCTGGGTGTCATCAGCATATTGATGACAACGCACCCCATACCATCTCATGATCTCACCAAGTGGCTGTATATACACATTGAACAGGAGAAGGGACAGAATGGAGCCATGTGGGACTCCACACGTGAAATCTCAAGGGGACAAAAAACAGTCCCTGAGCACCACACGCTGAGTTCTTCCAGCCAGGAAGGAGTGGAACAATTCAAGAACGATCCCAAACACCCTGGCTCAGTCCTGCAGGTGAGTCACCAACATCTCATGGTCAACAGTATCAAAAACCGCCAACAGATCTAACAGAATTAGCAGGGTTGAATGGCCCTGATCCAATTCATGGCAGAGGTCATTGACCAAGACCACAAGTGCAGTCTCCATGCCATAGCCTGGCCAAAAGCCAGACTGCACAGGGTCCAGATAAATGGTGTGGTCCAGATGCCCCTGCAACTGCTTAGCCACTACCCGCTCAATAACCTTCCCTTAAAAGGGAAGGTTTGAGACCAGCTGGTAGCTGGTGAGGGAACCAATGTCAAGTGATGGTTTTTTGAGCAGAGGTCGCACCACTGCCTTTTTGAGGCAGCTCAGCACTTTGCCTTCCCAAAGGGAGGCATTGATCACCCCCGCCAGCAGCGGCCCCACCATCTCCTGGCTGGCCTTAACCAGTCAGGATGGCATGGGTCAAGTTCACAAAAAGTAGCCCTAACAGTCCCAAGAACATCCTCTTCTTCAGCGGATGACACTGACTGGAATCGATCCCATGTAACTGGACCTGGTGGGGCTTCCACAATCTCTGGTTCACCCATTGCAATAAGTGCGGTGTCAAAGTCGTGGTGAATCCGGGTGATTTTCTCTGCAAAATAATCAACAAACATGTCACAGCAGGTGCTAGATGACTCCAATTCCAGGCGGAGAGAGGGAGGACCGATCAACCCCCTCACCACCCGGAAAAGCTCCGCTGGACAAGATTTTGCAGAGGCTATATGGGCAGCAAACTTACAGAAATGGCATAGGCAAGTAAACTAGCTCTGTGTTGCAATCTGTTGGCTTCAGCACGCGAATGACGCCACCATCCCTTCAACCACTGACCCTCAAGCTTCAATAGCCTCAGGTCCTCCATAGACCACGGAGGCCTGAGGAGCCACCGGCAGGGAGCGAACTTCTTCGAGTCTTCCAGTTGATGGTCTCCACCAACAAGTTTTTCCATAGCGCCACGAGGTCATCGAGTGGACGGTCTTCAAGATCAGAGGGTATATCCCCAAGCACATTCCGGAACCACTCAGGTTCCATTAGTGTCCGGGGGTGAACCATCCGAATCAGTTCCACACTCCTCCAGGGGCAGACATGAGCCAGGAAATGTGCTCACAGGAGGTAATGATCTGTCCATGACAAGGGTTCTGCTGACACCTCCCCCATCAACGGATTCCCCGCCTCAAGGCCGGTGCAAAAAATCAGGTCCAAGGTATGTCCCCCATCATGGGTTGGGCCATTGACAATTTGGGACAGGCCCATGGAGGCCATGAACTCAGACCCTGCCTCTCCAACACCAGCATCAGCGTAAATGTTGAAGTCCCCCAAGAACAAAGTCTTCAGGGAGCGCAACACCATGTCTGACACCAGCTTCGTCAGAGTGTGTAGTGATGCCGCCATACAGGTAGGTGCACGGTATACCAGCAGCACCCCCATTCTGTGCCGTGCCAAATCAAACACAAGATGGAGGCCCTGATAGGGCCTGCACCAGATATCTCCTGACAGACCACAAATCCCTAAAAACAATGACTGCACTGCCCCTTCCCCTGCCGTCCCTGACCTCTCTTTTCATGTAAGGGTGCAGTCCTAGCAGGTCATCTGAGGATTTAAGACTTGGTAACAGATGAGGTATGACCCAACGTGCTGTGTAGAGGGAGGTTCCAGGAGCAGCTGGCTGTAGAGAAGTTATTTAGAGACACTCCCTTACTTGGGAAAGTGATAGGAAGATGGGAATTGGGAGACGGTCCCTGATTAGAGGGAAGTGAGCTGTACTGTAATGGTGGAACACTGTCTGTGGATTAAAGGTGCTATTTCTTTCTCATTCTTGAGTATCTGTTCATACTGAACCCAGTGATCATTAGAGTGGCTATAGCTCATTAAAACTGAAAGTAATAGTGGATTTGCTATTCATAAATATTATTCCTATTTGTGGGTTGCCCTTCAGATATCTGAACAATGTTGGCAATCACAACATACTCGCATATCCAGTTATTTGAGTATTCTGGTGCAGCTACTTGATTTATTTGGTAGGATTATTGCAGTCCAGTCATTTCATCTACTTCATTTTAGCTATTGCACACACACAATTAGTGATGTGAGGATCTAGGGGAGAAAATGGAAACTTTGGGGGGGAAATATTTTTCCCCTGTCCCCCCCGCACTTTCCTCCTCAAGGTGTGGTGAAGAATATTTGGAAATTTTGGGAACATTGAATACACCCTGAATATATTAATTTCCCAGCTGCTTCTCTTACAAACATGATACATGATAATGTCAGGGGCAGGGCAGGTCTATTTTAAATATTATTTCTGAGCCCAAAGGATATAAACAAGTTTGATTTTGAAAAGTTAATACTGTAAATATTTCAATTTTTTCTAAAATTTTCATCCCCACCTTCAAAAAAATAAAATAAAAAAATCCAGCCACCCAGAAACATCCCACCTGCTTGTAATATGTACCTTCAAAACTTTCTAGACATTTTACATCTCAATGTGCAATGGTACTAGTAGTGCCAAAACAAAGTAACCAAAATACTGAAATGACCAAAATGTCTGACCCAAAATAATTAAAACACAGAAAACCAATATAATAATAATCAAAATAGATATGGGACAAAGCAGGAACAATGAGCGATTTGCTAGACCTGAATGAAATTGGGTGAATTTGTCAGATACAATATTTGTTGTAGATATTTGTTTCAGTTATACAGCTTACCCCCTCATTCATTCTTTTCCGCCCATTCCTGCCTTTTCTTCTCACCGGGGTTTTGGAAAGATTCTGTCAATGAAGCTGAAGGGGACAGAAGCATACTCCCGGGCTGACTCACTTGAATGCCTCTCTGTGGCTCTGCTGGGCTCAGGCCTCATAGCTCCCCATCTCAGCTCCACAGTTCCCAGAAAGGTGAGTAAGTGAGTGAGCCCACTCCACCTAACACAAATCAGCCCTGTGTGGGGAGAACAGCTGGATGAGTCCAGCAGGACAGCTTCTCCAGACCCTCTGAATAACCTCCATGCTTTAACTGCTCGAAGGATGGGACTTCTAGGATTGACTTGAGCTTTGGCATCTGTGGCTTAATAATAATTTATTATTATTATTAATAATTTAATACTACTACTAATCATAAAAAGAATAAGACCTCATCTGTTTTCACACCCAATTTTTATTTATTTATTTATAAAATCATTTAATACCCTGCCCCTCCTGCTCCAAGCAGCCTGGGGTGGATTACAATGTTAAAACACATAAGATGAATAGAACCATAAAATACAATAAAAAGGGAAGACACAAAACCAAACCTCCCTCCCTCTCCCATCCCACCCTACACCCAATCTCCCTCACCAAAAGCCAGGCAGAACAGCCAGGTTTTACAGATACGACGGAAGGAGGGGAGATCCCGGGCCACCCAGGCCTCCACTGGGAGGGAGTGAGGGAAGGATTCCCATACTAGATCACTACATCGACTTCTTCAGGAAAAGAATTGATTGCGAAATCCTGAACCAAAACCACACCAGTGACCAAACAGAAAGGAAGGCTATTCAATCCCTGAAATCTAAACCACCAAATAGTAATTAAGCCAGCAGATAAAAGGGGTTCCATTGTAATACTTAATCAAGAAGGCTACATTACAGAAGCCAATAGATAACTTTCCGATCAAAACTACTACAGAGAACTCAGAGGATCCCACATGACAATTGAAATTGGAATTCAAAGACCTCACCAAAGCCCTTCCAAGATAAATCCAGGAGAAAATATCCAATCTCATCCGCAACAACCCCACCCAGGAACTTTCTACATGCTCCCCAAGATTCACAAACAGGGTAACCCAGGCAGACCTATCATATCTGGCCTTGGCATACTCACTGAAAATATATCGGGACTCATAGAAAACGTTCTCAAAGTGCTTGCCAGACCAAGACCTAGCTTCATCCAAGACACCACCGACTTCCTCTGCAACCTTCACCACATAAGAGACCTTCCACGCAACACCATCCTTGCTACCATGGATGTCACCTCACTATACACCAACATTCCCCACACAGGTGACATTGCTGGTTGCCTAAAATACCTGCAGGACAACAGAGAAATCTCAGATATCCACCCAAAGCACATTGGAAAAGCTCAGCCATTTAATCCTTACACACAACAACTTCACATTCAGTGACACTCTGTACAAACAACGGGGACAGCTATGGGCACAAAAACGGCTCCCCAATAGGCTAACCTTTTTATGGGCCACCTTGACGAGGAATACCTGTAAAAATGTACCACCAAATCATTGCTATACCTCAGATAGACAGATAATGTTTTCATAATCTGGACAGACAATCTGGACTCTCCCATAGAATTCCACTCCAACCTCAACAATCATGACCCCTTTATCAAACTAACCATGGAATGTTTCCACACCAGTATCAATGTCCTGGACACCACTGTGAGCATGCACAATGGCAACCTACAGACAGTAATATACAAAAACCCAACAGACTACCACGGCTACCCCCGCTGATCCAGCAGCCACCCGAGGCGCACAAAAAAAAAAATCAGTTCCCTATAGCCAAGCACTCAGACACCACAGAATCTGCTGGGATAAACAGATCTCTGCTTAAAACCACTTTCACGAATCAAGGACACTGCAACAGAGTAGACAGAATTATTTATTTATTTATTCATGATTATTTCACAGATTTGTATCCAGTTCTCTACCGCCACAGGCGGCCCAGAGCGGCTAACAACACACATATAAATATAATATAAAAGAAATTCAACACTATAAAATATAATCAATCATACAAAAAGCCCACTCCACCCTCCCCAGCCTAGCCCTCTCCCTCGCCAAATGCCAGGTGAAACAGCCAAGTCTTGCAGTTCCTATGGAAGGCCGGGCGGTCCGGGGCTAAATGTACCCCCATGGGGAGGGAATTCCAGAGGTGCGGCGCAGCCACCGAGAACACCCTCTCCTGCGTGGCCCCCCAGAGAACCGGGGGGACCTCCAACAAGGCACCCCCAGATGACCACAGGGGCCGATCTAGAACTTGGGGAGTGAGGCAATCTTGAAAATAAGCAGGACCCAGACCGTTTAAGGCTTTATACATTAAAACCAACACTTTGAATTGGGTCCGGAAGACTATTGGCAGCCAGTGCAGAGATCGGAGCACTGGTGTAATGTGCTCCCGGCGGCCCGACCTCACCAGGACCCAGGCAGCCGCATTCTATAATAATATTTATAATATTATTATAGAATATAATAAATATTTATAAATAAATAAATCTGCACCAGCTGCGGCTTCCGAGCTGTCACCCTAGGTAGCCCTGTAGTGAATTAATAGACTGATTGAAGCATTCTGCATTATAGAACCAAGAGAATATTGTACACACCTGTAACTATTGAAAGGATACTATGAGTTTCCTATATGCTTTATTTGCTTGCTATATGTTCTATAGCAACTTTAGTTTAGAACTATTAAAATAGCATATTATAAGAAACAGGCTGGCAGGAGAAGAGAGAAATATGCTGACAGGGATATATTCTTGTCATCTAGAAAGAGAGGCCTAGTAGTAAGAACTGTCCATTCCCAGAACATGGCTGTACTTTAAAGTAAATAATAAACAAGAAAGAAGATTACAGGAACAGATAAGGATTGAGCAATGTAAGGAGAAAATGGCCTGCTCAGACAGTGAGATGCCTTAGAGAAAGGGGCATGGGTAACTCATGGCCAAGGATCAGGCCTCCCATCTGGAGGGAGGGGTAGGCAGGATCCAACTGGTCAGGACATCCCATAATGACAGTGACTAAGCAGAAAGTACCCCAGATCTGAACAGCCAATGGGAGAGCTTTCCAGGCTTAGCACTGACAACCCTGCACTCTGGAAAATCATAAGGCAGTCACTGGATAAAAAGGCCAGCCCTAGACAGGGAAGGTGCCTTGCATGGCTCTTTCCGATGCTCTCAAAGGCTGTGAAAAGTCAGACTCCAGCAGCTAGGTTCCTAGATAGACCTCGATTGGGCCCCCGCGTGCTGCCTCTCCTCTCGAGACCAGACCTAAGACCTCTGACGCGTAAGAACTCATATGTATGTACTTACGTGTGTGTGCTTGCTGTCAGAGTAGGTGAAGGCTGCTGCTATAAGCAAGTGTATTGGTGCTATATTGTGCTTTATTCTCAGTTCTTCTGTGTGCTATAGTAATAAACATCTGTCTATTTAAAGGACTTTGCAATCTGTTTCATAGTGCCTCTGTCTAGATCCCGGAACTGGGAGCTGCCTATCAGGGGTTTAAGTCCTGTCCCTGGTAGAATTGATAGAGAACAGTTCCAATTCATAACAGCCCCACGTAGAGCATGTTGCAGTAGTCTAACCTAGAGGTAATAAAAGCATGGATGATCGTGGCCAGGTCTGGAACCAAAACCAGCGGCCGAAGCCGCTGCACCAGATGTAACTGGTGGAAGGCACTTCTTGCCACAGCCTCCACCTGGAGATCCAGGCAGAGCTGCGCATCGAGGAGCATGCCCAGGTTCAGCACCTGGGACATCAGCGGAGGGCAAACTCCATCAATTGATGGGGTTGTCAACTCCGCCAACCTACCCACTAGCATCACCTCTATCTTGTCAGGATTCAAATCGCAGTCGATTAGCCCTCATCCACTCCCCCACAGCTGCCAAACACCGTGTAAGCACCGAGACAGCCGAGCCTGGGTCGGTTGAAAATGAGAGATACAGTTCGGTGTTATCCACATACTGATGACACCTCACCCCGAACTCCCTGATCACCTCGCTTAGCGGCTGCATATACACATTGAACAGGAGAGGGGACAGAACCGAACCCCACAGGACCCCACATGGGAGGTCTTGGAAAGATGAAAAACAATCACCAAGTACCACCCACTGAGTTCTTCCAGTCAGGAATGAATGGAACCATTCAAGAATGATCTCGCCTACCCCCGCACTGTCCCGCAGGCGTGTCACCAGCATCTTGTGGTCAATGGTATCAAATGCTGCCCATAGATCTAAAAGGATAAGAACGAGCCTTATAGAACGAGCCACCCAAATACCTTGAGAGAACCTGTTGGAATACAGAAAGAAGGAACCCTCTAGCCACACATCCAATGTTGTCACCTACCACCCCACACTGAAATCCATACATAGAATCATCCAACAGCTACAACCCACACTAGATTGGGACAAAACCCTCAGAAAAATCTTCCCTGAACCACCTCTTCTGGCCTTCAAACAATCCCTGAACCTCTCACAACAGATCATCTGGAGCAACCTACCCACCACCAAGGACACCCCACCATCAGTGGAAACAAAATCTTGCCAGAACAGTATATGCAAAACCTGCACACACATTTCCACCACCACCACCACCAACACCCCCCACGGAAAACCATTCAGAATAAAAATACACTATGCGTTGAGATTTTCAGGTGTAGTATTTCATTTAGTCCACCAAATGCCACCATGAAAACTACATCGGTTGAACCCAACAACCCTTACACCAAAGGATGAACTCACATAGACATACAATTATAAACAAAGTCACTTACTCTACAGTGGGCAGGGTTTACTTGGAGAGTCAGGGAGAGCCTGCTGAGCGGTGAGGCCGCTGACAGAAATGCTGCTGAGAAGTGTTTGTGGAGGTGTACTCAAGCATTGGTGTATGGAGGATTTTGGTGCCAAGACAGAATGGAGAGGCACAAGCTACTTTGAAGTGGAGCTGGTGTAGAGTGTGTTTGATACATAGTGACCTCAGCTGTGTGGACTGCCGCAGGAGATCCCACAGGTGACACTTCCGCCCTAGCGCCTACAAAGCTCAAGGGGTGCCTTCGGCAGTGCTGGAGGTGCACACCAGGGCTGCGCACCTAAGGGCTGCGCGCAGCCTTAGGTGATGGTGAGGCGACTGGGCAGAGAGGGTTGTCTTTGCAGATACTTTTTACTTTTGGGGGCATGTATTGCTTGTTTTATTGAGTGCCTGCCATGACTTCTAAAACAAAACGGTCACATGCCCCTGTAGTAGTGACTTTGCCCCCCTCCAAACAGAGGAAGTTGGATGTGTTCTTCCCCACCTCTAATAAATATGAAGTGCTGACTGAAGGAAAAGACTCCGAGGATGTGGTGAACCTAACAGGGGGTTTAAAGAGAAAATCGGATAACCCAGATACCTCAACTGGAGTTGGAATTTGGCAGAAAATGACTGCAGTGGGACCTCGATGTGGGTTGAACACATCCTTGATCTTTGAACCAGTTGCGGCTGAAGGCCCGCTTGACCTGGGAAATTCTCTATTTAGACCCCCGGATTCTAAAGTAAAACAACAGTCTGGTAGTGAATCTTTTGGCTGAACATGTGTTATTAACTGCTCAAATGGTACAGTGTATGTTTTCCCGGTTAAATTCATTGGCATTAGAAGTTAGAGAACTGATGGAATTATTGACTTATGAACGATCAAAGAAGGTACAAGATGAGTTCCTCCCCCCAAGAAACTATTTATTTTATTTTATTTATTTTAATAGATTTATATCCCGCCCCTCCTGCCATGCAGCCCGGGGCGGCTTACAATGATATGATATAGGGAAGGATAAGATCAGGGAGTCTCCCCACCAATCTAAAAGGATGGATGTAAGTTTATTGACTGTAGGAAAAGATGACAAACAGGGGCAAGATCTCCTTCCATATCGGAAGGCATCTGATAGATTGGCTTTTAATATTAGACCTACTGCTCGAGGCAATTTACCCTTTTGGAGCTCGCCATTTGAAGCAGCAGAGCATCTAAGAGTTATAACAGGTTTGCCTGTAACCAGTAAAGATATACAGCCTCTGGACTTACTTGGTACAGATAGATTACAGAGGAACGTGTTAATTCAGTTTACGCATTACAAAATGGTAACTGCCATTAGACAGAAAAAAGAGCAATTATTACGTTGTGGGGTATGTCCTTTAAATGTATATGCGAGTACAAAACAGGGACAAGTTGCCCAGATAGTGGATAATCATGTGGGCAATATAATGGCTTCAATAAGGGCGGAGGCAGGGAAATTAGCAAAAAATACACAAGCAAAAGAATGCCCCTTTACTCCCCTTTTAATGGATTTTGATACCCATGCCTCACAGGAGGATGAGATGGAGATACAAGACAGTAAACTGATAGAACAGGATAATAGAGTACAGTTTAGGAACTTGAAGGAGGGTGGGGATATAAAAGATCAGGAGAGGGAGAAGGAGAAGGAAATGAGGTTTAATCCTTCTGTCCTGTTGAATAAATTATCCTTGTTGTATAACCAAATTACAAAGTCACATATAGAGGAGAATTATAATAATGGTAGTCAGAGGGAGGAGATGGTTTGAATACGACCAGGAACTAATTCGATAGCTGGAATAGTAAATATTGTTCCTGCGAACCTTATGCCAAATAAATCGCAGATTGCTCCTTTGGAAGCGCAGGTTACATCTACCCTGGTGAAAGGAAAATATAATTTATATTCAGGTATATCCCTTTCATAAAGTCTCATTGAGGGTTCATTACATAAGAGCAGCCAATACTGGAAAGCCCTGAGAATAGGAAGCAGCAGTGCCAAGGGGACTTGATTGAATCCTTGGCTCAGAGTAACCCTCGGGATATTAGTCAGGTACAAAACTCTCTGTTAAAGACATTTATAAAGCCCATTTTTTAGACTCTCCTAGTCTTAATATCCTCATCTCCAGATTGGTAATTCCATCATGGCATACAGCAATGTTGTTGATAAACACTTATAATGCGCCGTCAAATCAAATACAGGATTTTTGGCAAACCCTGAGGAGAGTAATTTTGGATCTACAGGTTAAATTTCTGACTGATAGGATAATTATAGTAGGTGATTTAAATGCCCGGATTGGAGCTAAGACCCCTGATAATCTGAGGAGTTTAAGGATGGATAGTTTGGGTGAATCACTTTGCGATTATAATATGAAAAGATATTCATGGAATAATAAGGTCAATCAGGCCGGCCAAGAACTTTATAAATTGATATTGGATTTTTCATGGAAAATATTAAATGGCAAAACTAAAGGAGATGTGAGGGGGAATTTGACTTATCTAGGGCCCATGGGAGGAAGTGTGGTGGATTATGCCGTTGTGTCTCCTGACATGAGAAATTATGTATGGTCTTTCCAAGTGGCAGATCAACTTTTAAGTGATCGTTTTCCCATGCAGATATGCCTACAAGCATCCTCTGCATTTGTTAACCCCCCCAGAGGATAAATCTTTAGCAATGTGGAGGAGGGAATTGCACTATGTACCCTGAAATGGTCTAAACAGCTGGAAGGGGGTAGTCCAGGATATTTTTGGATACCCGGAGGTTGAACTTCTGGGCAAACAGATACTGGCTATTAATAACAGGGAAGTTGCCTTACTTTTGTGACATCAATTGATGGATAGGCTGCTCCCGTACTTACCCAGGAGTATAAGGGGCGATCTCCCACTCACCTGGGAAGAAAGCCTTGGTGGGATGGGGAATGTAGAGAGGCCAGAAAAGTATTGAGGTTGGTACTTTGGAAATGGCAGATGAGTAATGGGACAAAATATCTGGAAACATTTAGAATCTTAAGGAAAAATATAAAGAATTGATAAATAAAAAAAGGGGGGATTATTACCAATTACAGTGGAAATGGTTACAGGATATAGTTGAGAGGAAGAATGCCGGGGCATTTTGGAGAATGGTTAATAGTACTGGGAGTCAGGATCGGTGGTTAAGTTAGTGAAAATTCCTCCCTCGTGTTGGGAGAAACATTTTGCCAAGGTGTTTGAGGATTATCTGTCAAACGAGAGTAGGGATTCAGCCTCAACTTTAATTGATGGCTTACCGCAGTGGAACCTGGTAGATCCAAGCGAAGTAGAAACAGCTATAGAGTGTTGGAAGAAGGTTAAGGTGGCAGGTTCGGATTACATTCCTGGGGAATTATTTAAAAGCCTTCCTGTTTGGGGAGTGTGTGTTATTGCCCATTTATTTTCTTTAATTCATGCGGATGCAGAAGTGCCAGAGACCTGGAAATCTAGTATTGTGGTTCCAATTTATAAGAGGAGGGATAAAGGGAACCAAAATAACTATAGGCCAATTAGCCTACTGTGCATTATTTCTAAAGTCTATACTAGACTCCTCTTAAACCGTTTACAGCTGTGGTGTGAAACAGAGGGCATTTTGGAGGAGGAGCAGGCAGGCTTTTGCCCTAATCGCTCTATAATAGGGCAGGTCTTTATTTTACATCATATTATTAGTAAGTACAAGAGACGTAAGAGAGAGATCTATATGACCTTTATTGATCTCTCGTCGGCATTTGATATAATTTGCAGAGCACAACTATGGCAAGAGCTTAGTCAACTAAAAATAGATAAGAGACTACTTGCAGTGGTAAAATCTTTATACTCAGGAACATCTTTAAGAGTAAGAATGCCTCCTAATGGGAAATTGTCTGATCTAGTGCAAACGTATAAAGGGGTTCATTAAGGTTGCTTGCTCGCACCTATTTTATTTAACAGATATGTTAACCCTCTTATACGAGACCATAGACAGGCAGGAAAATATCATCCGCCAAATATAGGATGTGATCAAGTATACCTACTGATGAATGCGGACAATACCATCTTGATCTCGCTTTCTAAACGTGGATTAGAAAGATCCTTGAGTGACTTTGCAAATAAGTGTTCTGAAAAGAAACTCTGTATAAACTATAGTAAAACAAAAATCTTGGTTGTAGCAAAGCGCTTCAAGAAAGATAACTGGAGTATGCAAGGTCAGAAAATAGAACAGGTAAGGGTCTACAAATACTTAGGGATCATGTTGGCAGACAATGGAACCTGGCAAGCTCATATCCAGGCAATTAAATCAAAGGCACAAACAGATTCTATGGCCATCCAGCGATTTTTCTTCCGTTTTGGGCAGTGTTCTGTGAGAGCTGCATATAAAATAGTAGAAACGAGACAATTGGCAAGGATGCTATATGGAGTTCAAGTCTGGAGCTATGACCAAGAGATTTTCAAGGGACTATCTTCAGTGGTCAATCAACTCTGGAAGAGGATATTAGGACTACCATTGGCAACAAATTCAGCTATAGTATTGTTGGAAGTGGGCAGTGCTTCTTTGAAGGCCATAGCAGAGTTACGATTACTCAAATTTTGGCCTAATTTTAAAAATATCCCAGATACCTCATTGTTATGTGCTGCATGGAAAGAAAAAACACAGGATTTTGAATGTGGAGTGGACCCTTGGTGGGCAAAAGTGAAAGTACGCTTGGCCTTATTGGGTCTGCTGGCCCCCTTTTTACAGGATTATACTAATACCCAGATTGTTAGGATTCTGAAATTAAGGGTGCTGGATATGGATAGACAGACCCTGAGAGCTCAAGCAGTAGGAGACGGGGTATCAGTTTTCTATAAATATCTGATTCCAGCCCAGGGAGGAGCTCCTTATATCTATTCTTCTATTGAACCAAATCTAAGGGTGTTTTCAGACGTTATGAGATCACAATCAACCACAGTGAACCACACACAACCCTGCAGCGAGGCCAAAGGGTCCTGAACGTCTGTTCGGCAGTCGCCAGATGTTCACCACAGACAATCCCCAGCAAGGGACAAAACCAACCACCCTTCCGGAGCTCCGGCCCAGACCATCTCCGAAAGGGTGGTCAAAGCAATTTCCACCGGGAAACAATGAAACGTAACGTCTGAACAGCAACCGCCAGCCAGAACCAAGCAAAACGAATCCCAGCCAGGGACAAATCACTCAGTGTCGCTGCCAGGCAATGAGCAACAACACAGGCCAGGGAGGGAGATTTAAAGGGCACCCGGCAGCAGGGGGAACGTGGCGGGATGGAGCGAGGCGGAAGGGAGAGGAGAGTGGAGGGTGAGCGAGCAAGGGAGGAGGAGGTGGAGGAGGCGCAGGCAGAGGAGGTGGTCATGCTGCACATGGAGGTGGTGGAGGGAGAGCAGCAGTGGCAGCTGGGACAGGCCACCCCAGAGCCGGCAACCGGCCCAGGGGATGAGGCACCCTGGAAATGGGTAAGGGGAGCGAGGGTGTGTGTGTGTGCAGCAGCACAGGGGCACCAAGGGGAGCGGGCGGGTGGGTGGGCCAGCAGGTGGGGGGAAAGGGGGAGGGCTGTGGGACTGAGGCAACCTGGCAACCAAACCCCCTCCCCCACCTTATGACACACGGAAATGGGCCCGGGAGCCCAAGCCCCTGGAGGTGATGGGCGGAGGGCGGGCGAAAGAGGAGGAGGACTAAGACCAGGAGGGCCCATGCAGGAGATGGCCGTACCACTGAGGAGGGGGGCAATAGGGGCACAGGGAAACCCAGGACTTTATCAGGATCTGGGGGACCCTGGAGCACCAGCTGGAGTTAGCAGTCAACCAGAGGAATAAGCAAGTGTACCAGGAGATCGTGCGGGACATGGAGGCGGCAGGGCACCACAGGACAGTGTCCCAGTGCTGATCAAAGGTGAAGGAGCTCAAGAGGGGGTGCAAGGCCATCAAGGACAATAACCGGTGGTCC
>QEPC01007647.1:1233332-1245310 GCA_003113815.1 Sphenodon punctatus
CTACAGCTGCCTGGAGCAAAGCAGTTTACCAGGAGAACCTTTTACACACAAAAGTTCTGGGAGAAGTTTCACGCAGAAGTTCAAAGATCTGGATGTTTAAGATCTGGACAAGTGATTTAGACACACAGAAAGTTCTGGATGTTACAGCAAACATCCAGGAGAAATGTGTGTCTAAAAACACCCATTGCCTCCTACAAGTGATGCACTGAAGTTCCACACACACAGAGCTCATTATCAGTCAGTGGTGTGGAGGCAAGCAACTTGTAACATTCCAAATGTACCTGCACCAGAGAAAATGGGTTGGACACAATGCAATGGAAAACTTGTTCCAAAGCTCATGTCACTAGCTCCGATACTTGATGCTTGTGTCAAAATTGTCACATGTGGCTGTTCTTCTGGATGCAAATCAAACAACTGAGTTGTAAGAAAGGGAAACTGCAATGCACCACAGCGTGCAAATGCCAAACTAGTTAAAGTTCTTGCATGAATGCGTAATATTATCACCTCCAACATTATAATTGCATGTTTCGGTAGTTAAAAATGTTCAAAGTTTGAAGCAACAAACCTCATGATGCAACCTGTACTTACTTTTACTTACAAATGATCACTTCACCTATGTAACAGTATTTTGTTCTGCTGTACAATATATATTAATGTTGTAAAATTAGCCCATTATGAAGAAATATAACAATTTCAGGCACAATTTTGTTTTTGTTTTTTAAGTTACAGTACAAGAATGCCAAAACTGAGCTTGGTAAACAGCATTTTTGGATTCAGCGCACTCAAATTAAGTAGAAAAATGGGTTTAACTGACTTTTCACCAAAAATGCCTTCTACATTGCTCTTTCATGAAAATGGTTCTAGTCTATAAGGCATTGCCTTGTTTTTAGAATCTGTTCAGGGGTAAGTTCTTTCATCTTTATTCGTGTTAAATATAGCTTTGTCCTGGGCTGCAAAGGCGTAGTAGGTAAATTAAGTTAACCTGAGGACCACATGAGTGGCCTACAAACACCACCACCAAAGGCTAAGAGTCCCTCTTTACCAGTCACAAACAAAAATGTCCCTAGGAAAGTTCCTTTCTGCTGCTAGTAGTCAGCACAAGCCCAGCAGACAGACTATGCAGACCCCAGTGTTCTGACTGTTCGAGGGTAGGAATGAGGGAATTCTTTCCCTCACCTTGAGACCATGCGACTGCAGAGTTGTAGCAGCTCTGTTAGATGGTGCTGTGTGCTCCCTTGCTAAGTAAAAGTAGCAGCTGCTCCCATGATGCTTCTGGTGTCTGAGGATGCAACATTTAACTCCTTCCACATGTACCAACTGATGGGGGAGGACTTCATGCAAGCTGAGGGCTGCCCACCACTTGGACAAGTGGTGGTGCATGGTCCCTTGAGTTGGTCTACCACTGTGTACATGTGAGAATAGGTCCATTATTTTAAGGGGAAATTCCTTATTTCAGACACTCCACACCTTCACAGAACATAATGAAAGCCACCAATTTAAAAACCTCACCACTTTATGGAACGTAATGCAGATCCATAGACTATAATGCACATGCCTTAGTCCCCATAGAGCTCTATAGAACAAACCCCCACCGCTCCAGTGGACATCCTTCATTTCAAAGTCCTACAATTCTATAGAACCTAATGGATTTCTCTTCAGAGCCCCACAGCTTCATAGTATCTCTTATTTTGATCATACAGCCATATGTGGAAAAGGAGGCTCTGCATAACTCGATATGCATTGTCTTCACACTTGCATAGCAGGAAGGGATGTGCCCTGTGTTTATATTGATGCTTCCATGAGCATACACTATGCTGCTTATGGATCTTTCACAGCTTGCTCTCTCAGTGAAGCATCGGGGATACCAGAAGGAAGTCTGTGACACTCCAAATCATAATCTCCCACCTAGGCTGCTCCAGGGGCTGTAGAATTACACTAGGTAGAGTTGCACAAAACTTGAGGTTCTGTAATTCGTGTCACTGATGTAATTGGGACTACTTGGGAAATAGCATTCTGATCCTCTAAGTATTCTGCTAGTGCTTAGCCTCAGTAATTCTTAAACGAGTATGACTGGCATGATGTCGCCCTTAATATTTTTCCTTCCTCCCTGATATTATTTTAAATTATGATTAAAAAAGGGAAAAAAGGGTAACCAAATGCCTAAAGCAAACAGTTCAAACAAAAGTTTAAAAGTTTTCCTTTCTCTTTATCTCATTGCTCAATTTCTGGGATAATATCCAGTACACAGAGGCCAGAGAATGTATATGTAGCCCTATGCTTGCAAATGCACAATGTGTATCCCTGGCCATATGCGAGTTGCTTTGCTTGCTGAATGTCATTCCGTGTGCCCAAAGGGCACGGAAGCAGTTCACCTCTACTCTCAAACTGTCATATTCTGTTTGTTTTTTTAAACAAAATTCTTCCTTGCAAAATGGTGTAAGTGGATGGATCAATTCCATGCCATCATGTCATTTGTGTCACTGCCCAGTGCCCTACCATTACAGAAATGCACTTTGCCTGTTTGCAACTGACTTTAGAGACAGGTTGTATTTTGCAATCACTAGAAGACAGAGAGACAGGTTGTTGTATTTGTACATGTACTGGAGTATACCTAATTAGTTTACATGTTCTCACATCAATCCTTTCAAAAGTATCTCTATAGAAAATCACCATGTTTGCAATATCGACACATGGAAGAAGAAAAAAACCACCACATCCTGCAAGACATTATTAAACATCATTTCCCCCTACATTTAGTAAGAGCTCTACTCACCCATAGAAGCTGCAGATCTCCAAGCTGGGGATAATAAGGAAGAGACAATCTGTAGTGTGAGGCTCTGCCCTTTTACAGCTACCAAGCTGTGAATAAGGAGAATATTTTATAGCTCGTAGGCAGGCAGGCAGGCAACCCACAGCTCACCCTCCCTCACTGCTTCTCTCTCTTTTTCTGTGACCCTGCTCTTCAAATGCATCTAATACCCCTAATTACTTAATCCTCACCACTGCTTATGTTTTTAGTTCTTAGATGTCATTAACCGAAATGGAAACACAGTAATTAGCCTGCCAGGGGAAAACCTTTAGGAAGTTCAAAATAATTTCTGCTGGATTATGCCTCTGTTCTCAGTAGGGGAAGAGACGATAAATCCAAATTGGGAGCTAGATCCCAGCTGCCATTTAGAGATCTAAATGCCAGATTTTCAGACTGTAGAGTTGATGGGTCTTGAGTATTTTGGAAAACTCTCCAGCACATTTAGGCCCACCCATAGGAGCCGATCTGGCCACTCTATGTGCTTAAATGTGAGTGTTGGGTTGTGACATTCTTTTGAAAAAACTTGCCCTAAAATCAGTGGCCCCCTGTATGGCTCCATTTTGAAACTTAAATAGAAGTCTATGACCCTAAACACAAACAAAGACACACAAAGTGTATCAAATATCAGATGGAGCCATGACCCCATCCCAGTCGGCATGATCCCAGTTCCCAGTTGGGTACTGACCTATAGTTTGGGAAACTGTGGCCTAAATCAGGGGTGGGGGAGCCATTTCCCTTCTGTGGGCCACTTTGGAAAATAGGACAAGCTGTGTGGGTGACTTAGGAGTTGGGGGTGTTGGGTGCTTAAAACATGTACTCAGGATGGGGGAAAGAAGAGGAAGGTCCAGATCATGGTTCTAATGCCATGAACCATCCCAAATCCTTGACTGGATGCCCTTACGTTTGCCCCTTCCTCAGAGCTCACTCTTTCAGTGCTTGACGGTAGAGTCTGGGTCCACGGACCAGATCCAGGAAATGGAGAGATTGAATAATAATGAAAAAGAAGCTGTTGGCCTAATTTGCCCCATGGCCTGAAGTTTCCCTACCCCTGGTTTAAATGTTCAAATGGATCTGGTGTCAGTCTTTCCTTCATATTCATTCCACAAATAGTTGCATGTTCATAATGACGTTGTTCAAACTTGAAATTGCCACTGTCAAATGTCAGTTTGAGAGTTAAGTATCCTACAGGCACATGGGCAAATGGTTCCCTGTCCTGTTGTAGCAGAACAATCCCAAAGTATTCAGAGGGTAGGCCCCGAGTCAGAGTGTGCAATCCTTTAGAGTGGGGGTGGGGAACCTTTCCCCTCCCAGGGTATTACAAGCTCCAAGGGCCACATAGATGCTGTAGGCAGAGGTGCTTAAGGGCATGTGCACTTAGGAAGAGGAAGATCCAGATCATAGATCTCAGCCATGGATCTATCCCCTATCCTTGTGTGCATGCCCCCTGTCTTTAGATTGTAAGCTCTCGGACAGGGACTGTGTCTATCTTATTCTCTGTAAAGCGCCAGGTACATCGCTGGCACTATATAAAAGCTTATGATAATAATAATAATTAATAATTAATTAATAATTAATAATAATATAATGCACTCATCTCTACTCCCTTACCTTGAGCTCAGTTTTTCAGTGCTTGACAATAGGAACTGGAGGCAGGGGCCAATCCAGAAATTGGAAATGGGCTGAATAAAACCTAGCCACAGGCCACATCTGCCCCCTGGGCCTGAGGTGCCCCATCTCTGCTCTAGAGAAAAGTCATTAGCATCAACACCTACACCTGATTAGCCCAACTAGCTGGGAACAAAGAAGGAAACTGCTAAACATCTTAAAGGAGTGACTATAAAAGCTTTACCAGGAACTTGGAGAGATGACCAGGGAAGGCCCATATAGGAAGAGGCTAGGAACGTATGGAAACAGTTTGCCTAAAGGCTCCTTGTGTTAGGAAGTCTGAGGGTCATCTAGATCTCTCTTGTGTAATTCAAGAGGTCTGAAATGAGACCAAGGAACTGCAGGAGACAGGCTGGCTTGGAAATGGCTTAGTTGGGGGAAACAGAGGCTAGAGGACTTGTGAACTGGAGTATTGATTGTTTGGCACCTTGCAAATATTGGATACTCATAAAGAAAGTTTGAGGCCCTTGGTATTAGTGGAAATGTCAAGGGACTGGGGGCCTGCCAAGATGTATGACAGATGTCCTGTTGTTTACAGATGTGCTTAAAAGAGACCAAGAACATGGTTGAGGGTGTCCTCAAATTCAGAGAGCTCATTGCTATGTACAAATTTGTGATTTTGATTGATGGACTGATACATGACTCCTGGATACCAAAGGGACAGTTGTCAGGTCTGTGATACTGACAATGGCCAAGTCAGTCTTGCCTATGCTAGAAACATGTGCGGAGGCAGAGAAATTGCAGAAATGCAAGTGAGATTGATAAACACTGGCACATCTCAGGCAGAGACAATAAACTCTGCGGCCAAAAGTAAAGGAAAATTCAATGCGCACAAGCAGCATATAGAGGCAGAGTTCAGCATAGAGAGTAGCAGGTGTTGTGGCATCTAGCATTCTAGTAGTTTCCAGTCCAGATGCTTGATCCAACAACCACTGAAGTCAATGAGAGCCATCTTGTTGACTTCAAAGGGCATTGGATACGGTCCAGGGAGCTCTGTAGAAATCAAAAAAATGGTTTGTCTTCGCAAAAAGCTGTTGACAACAAAAACAGAGGAATAAAGTACAGGGTGTATGGCTAGAGACAAAGAGGGAAGCATGTGTGATGAACTCATCTTCACTCTCATATATCATCATGGAGGTACAGTGAATACCAATGGGCTAGCGGAGACGTATGCTGTTGCACAATGCACTGACAAGCAGCCAGGTATGGAAATTGGTGCCAGACAAACTGTGCTTCTACACTCAAGTTAATCAGTTACAACTATTTCTGCAGAGTAAGGCCAGATGTGAATCCAGACTCTCAGAACAGCAGCATCAAGTTGAAAATTGCTATTCCAGTTCTAGGCATGGAATCATAAGTGAAATGAATAGTAGATTTCGTATCTGTGGATATTATATGCACTTTCGTATAAGTGTCTGAGTAATATCCACAATCAAAATGGATATTTGCATATCCACTTATTCAGACCTAGAGTCAGCCAGGAGTGTCCCCAGTAACCTGGAGAAATTTGGGCTTCTGGGGACAGCAGAGGGTGGCCACGTTTAAAGGTGGGCAGACCATGGGGACTTCCCGCTCCGTTTCTGATGTGACTTCACCCCGTAGAGCATCATGACTTTTTGACACTCTGTAAGGGGTGGGCTTCCAGCAGAAAAAAGATCATCCCCCATGCAAAGCCCCATGACACATCATGATATTTCATAAGGGGAGGGGTTACATCAGAAAAGTGTCACAATGACCAAGTCAGACTTGCCCATGCTAGAAACATGTATGGAGGTAGAGAAAGCCCCCCTTTGCTCCAATCCTGCTGATGTGACACCCCTCTCCCCCTGGGTGAAAGCCTGCAGGGAGCAGGTGATCCTATCTGGGGGTCAGGATATATGATCTGGACCTTCCTTTCTCTACCTCGAATGTGTCTCCTTCTCCCAAGCCCCTATTCATCTTCTGTACTTTTCTAAGGCACATTACCTTGTAGAGCACTCTGTGGTGCAGCATAACTCTGCCTCTTCCCTACTACTGGGCTATGCCTTTCAGGCACAAATTAACCTTCTAGAGATCATCCCATCTCAATTCAGATTCCCTTTTTAGTACATGTGTTAAAGGCTTCAACCTCTACCATTCTCACTCTCTGTTCTAACTCCTCCACTCTCCCTTCTGTTGTTCTCAGTTTTATTTTAGACTGAGTTGCACAAAACTTCAAGTTTAGCAAACAAGCTGATGATGGTTTCTTACCTAAGATCCTTTATTTCCCTCCTAAGAAATTATATCTCATGGAGTTAAGAACCAGTTTTAAACACCTGTAACCCTGTTGGTTTGTTTTTGTTTTTTTTAACAACTGACAGGAAGGGAAAAGAATGTTCTCTCCCTCCATCTTCTAGAGAGCATGAGATAGAATGCAAACAGTGTATGGGGGCTTGACCTCATTTGCATGAGGTACCTAATTTGTACAAGTATATTCCCCAACCCAGTTCTGAACATGTATAGAGATATGTTGGAGGCATTGGAGTACATGGACACAAGTGTTTTTTGTACCATGGTTACAGGTACAAGAAACACCTGGGCCAGGCTTGGATTTGTGGTCACCCTGATCTACGAAGCATGTGGCAGCATTGGGTTGCTGCTTGGTTGAGAGCAAAACATAAACCAGTGTAGAGGTTTACATAATTTATATGGGTGTTTAGAGGGTTTTTTTTCTGAGAGCTTTATCCGATACTTTTTTTGGTGTAAGAGAAAGATACTCTGAGGGTTTTTTCCTTCTTATTGTAAACTAAAAGATCTGTTCTTGTGTCTCCTATATTATGTCTTATGATGAGAAGCTTCAATGGAGAATAGTAATTGGGTAATGAGATGGTCCTTAAGTGAATTGTAGCAGTAGTGAGGAACCCCAGCAAGGTTTAGTGCCTGGCATGATGCTCCATGAATCTGGTGAGCAGAACCCCTCTGACCCAGCCCCTGTTGGCATCATGTGACTGGGCTTTGAAAGCAGGCCCCCTGGAGTTGCCAGGAAGCGATGCAGTCTCTGCTCCAGGAGCAGTGATCGTCAAAGGGTGTTTTTAAATGGACCTGGGGGCACCCCTGGGTCTGATTTGGCTACAGCAGGCTTACACAGAGGCAGCTGTTGCTGTGGACCACAGTCCACCCATGTGGGGCCCTCTCCCCTGTATCATAGAGCAGTGGGCACATGCAGCTCTTTGGCTGTTGCCAGGGCAACCCCCAGTCTGAAGCAGAGCTGCAGTGGCCCGTCTGCAAGTAGACAGACTACTGGTCTGCCCTAGCCGGTGCTCTGGGTTTGGGCGGCCCACTCCATTTGTAGTGCTCCAGGATGTCTTGGAGCACCGCAAGCAGAGCTGGCCAAGAACAGGCAGCACCTGCTCCGCTCCTGCACCGCCTCACCCCAGGGTGGCCCACCTTTACATGGATAGGCCACCCAGGGCTGGGGTGGAAACTGTGTCAAACTAAAATCACACAAAGAGCTTCTGGGGAAAGCTTCCCTAGCTTAGGAAACCAAGCATACAGCCCAGGAAGCCTCCTTGAACTCAAGTTAGGTTGTAGGCTGAGGACTCAGGAAGTGGATTCCTCTGAGAAGCTGGAGAGACATCTGGATCTGACTGATCATCCTTCCCCTATGTGTCTCTGAATACAAGAAACTGTGAGTAAGGTGAAAGAACTTGAGGAGGGTGATCAGGAAACTTGTTAAGAGGTGGTATGGTGAGTGCTCAGACTGTTGCTTAGAAGGTGGGTGCTGAAGTAATAGTGTCCCTTGCAAGTCCACTCTCATGAATACACTTTGTGTCTTTATGTTCCTGTCTTCCAATAACACTTCTTTGTTTTGAATCCTAACCGGTGTGCTTGCAAGTGCGGAAATGATTGCCTATCAAGGATATCCTATCCAGTAAAGTTATGTTCCCAGGATTCTGGAGCATCTTGGACCCAAAGGTGTTAAGCAGAACTCTGGGTATTCAGCAATCATTTTTTCAAGTTCTACAAGCCAAATTTGGGTGAGGTCATTCGGAGGTTTCAGGTGAAGTGCCATCAGTATGCTGTTGACACCCAGCTCTACCTCTCTTTTTCATCTGACCCAGACCCTGCAGTGTCGGTTCTTACCTGATGCCTGGCTGCTGTTGGGAACTGGATGAGGATGAACTGATTGAAACTGAATCCAGACAAGACAGAGGAGATGATGGTTGGCCGGCCTTGTGATCTAGAGAGGATTGAGACTTCTGTTATAAACAGAGTCCGGTCCCCTCTGGTCAATCAGGTTCACAGCCTTGGAGTGCTTCTGGGCCCTTTGGTGCACCTTGATTGTCAGGTTGTGAGGGTGGCCAGGAGCACTTTTCACCAACTCCATCTGGTGAGGAGGCTACAGCCTTTCTTTCTGATTCGGATCTGGCCACTGTCATCTATGTTTTCAACACCTTGAGGCTAGACTACTGCAATGCACTCTATGTTGGGCTGCCCTTGATGACTGTTCCGAAGCTGCAACTGGCGCAGAATGCGGTGACTTGCCTCGAGCATATTACACCAGCGCTCTGTAGTCTGCACAGGCTTCCTATAGCTTTCCGGGCACGATATAAGGTGCGGGTTTTGACCTTTATTGGCCTAAATGGTTTGGACTCCTACATGAGAGACTGTCCTTCCATGCCCCATTGTGGCTCCTGTGATTGGCCTCCCTGTGGGTTCCGTCTGTTAGTCTTGTTCATACGGTGAGGGCTTGCAGGAAGGCATTCTTGGATACTGCTCCGATTTTATGGAACTTCCCCCAGAGGTGCATTTCATCCCAAGCCTGGGCATCTTCCAGAGGTGGTGTGAGGCCTTTCTGTTTGTTAAGGCAGGGATAGAGAATGGGGGATTTGGGGTAGGGGTGTGAGGGAGCGGTGGGGAGGGTTTGGGGAGGTTGTGTTGGCATTGGGGGTTGGGTTTTTAATGCTGTATTAGATGTTTTTATTTGTTTTGTAAGTCATCCTGAGTCATTTAAGAAGGGTGGGGCAAAAACTGGAAATAAATAAATTTTGCAAGCAGAAAATTCAGATTCCACAAGTAGAGTAAATTATGCAAATTAACCAAACCCTGCAAATTATGCAGTTTTTGAATGCAAATTAATTTCCCATCAAATGTCTCATTTGTTTAAAAAAAACCTCACAAAATACCACATGAATGTATAGGTAGGGGGCTCTTTTTTAGAAGCTGTGGCACAGGGACCCATAGCTCTGGAATATATCCCCTAAAATTGCGGGGGGAGGGGGGGGTGAGGCCACTGGCCATGCACTTCAGGGTGGGTGAGGGTGGGTTGGGGTCCAGGAAGGGTTATAGTAGCTCAACAGAGAAAAGCCTCCACCCAGATGCAAAGGGAATGGCTGTAGGAAAGTCATAGGTAAAGGTCTGATCCATTTGCAGAGTAGCCGCCTGCATGTCTGTGCCTTTGCGCTTTCTATTGCCATTCCCAGATTCAGCTAGCCTGTGAATGCCAACAGGAAATGGATAGGCTGAAGCCTGCAGCTGGCTAATCTGTATATGCCAATAGGAAACTCACAGGCAGAGGCTTGCAGCTGGCCACTATGGGAATACCAATAGGGAATGCACATGGAAAAGCCACTGGCCGGGTGCTAAGGGGGAGGTGGATGGACTAGAGGAAAGAGTGACAGACAGTTAAAGCCTTTATTGATACCACAAAAAAGAATTTAAAATAGGTTGACTCCCAGAATGATAGCCCGAAAGAAAGAAACAGCTGGTGAGGATTCTTCTTCCCATGGTTTGCCGTGACAGAGAGTCATGGCAGATGGGGGAAGTGTGGTGGGGAAGGGAACCTGCAATGGATGGGAATTTTGGATTTGATTAGAACTAGGGATGGGCGATTCGGAAGTTCGGACCGAACTCGGTCCGTTCGATCGACCGAACTGAACTTCTGAACCGAACTCGAATTTCAAACTGAACCGAACCGAATTTCTGAACTCGAATTTCAAACCGAACCGAACTGAACTGAATTTCCGAACTCCATTCTGTTCGCCCATCCCTAGTTAGAACTGAATCGACCCCAAAATGGCCAATTTGGTTCTCCCGAAATTTCGGTTCTCAATTTGGTTTTTGAGAACCGAACTTTCGGAGTGATTTGGTTTTTTTTGCATTGATCCTTTTGGGGGGAATCAATGCCCTTGACCCATGGTAACTCTACCCTCTTTATTGTTCTTTACTTGTGTATCACCTATACTCTGCCTGTGCTGTGGTCTGATCCAGCCAGCTCTGACCTCCTGAATCTTGAGTCTGCACTCTGGTTATTCCTCTGTGGCATGTTCATTGGAGTTGACCATCTGTTTCACATCTTGCTGCATTCTGGTTTGGCTGACAGACCTTGCTGTGAGCCTGAGCCTATGCCAACTCTGACTCTGCTCTAACCCTTAGGCAAGACTGCCTGAACCCTGGTTTCACCATATGGTGGTCCTGATTGAGGAAAAAGCTGAAGGATGTAAGTAATTCCATTAGCTTCAATGGGACTTCTCATGAGCTTAAGCTTGTGAACGTACAGGACTTTGCTGGATCAGGTCCACAGAGGACAGGTATAACAAGTGCCTCAGTAGAGCTGCCAACTAGGGATGGGTGAACAGAATGCTGTTCGGATGTTCGGTCCGAAACCTGAGTTTGGGTTCGGCTGTTGGGTTTGGCATAGTTCGGTTTGGCCGAACTCGGCCGAACATCCGAAAATAGTGCTATCAATACTGAAATCGATTTTTTTTTCTGGTATCGGTATCATTTGGCCCTGAAACCACCCCTGGTGTCCACCCCTGGTATCAGGAAGTCTGCTCCTCAGCTGCCTCCCCCTTCCAGTCACATTTTCCCCACCCAAAGTCACGTTTTTCCCACCCCCAAACTCATCTGAAGTCATCCAAACTTTTCTGAACTGTTCAGCCGATCGAACATTTATTTTGGTCGTCCAAACAGGCCGAGTTCAGGCCGAACTCCGAACCACGTTCGCCCATCCCTATTGCCAACAAATCTGGGGTGCCTGAATCAACCCAGCCCCATTTGGGCACTAGCACCATTGATGCCCAAATAGGACCTGATGGCATTCTCAAAACCACTGGCTGGCCTTTGAAAGTGGCAGGGCCACTGCAGAGCTGAGCTTCACAGCAGCCCCAGCTGGTAGAGGTGTGCACCAGGGGTCCATTTCATTTTCATTTTTTGTTTTTGCTGTTTAAACCTGTCATTTTCATAAATATAAAATTGTTGTTTTCATTTTTGCTTTTGTTTTTGTTTTCCATTGGTTTCAATGGAAAACACATTTTTGGCTGTGTCATGGCACACCTCCATGGGGGGATCCGGCAGCGGGGGGCTCAGGAGAGACAAAGGAGGTTGGGAAGGAACGGGGGGAGGGGCCACCCCCCAGCAAAGCACAGGTCCCTCCCACGAACTTGCCTGGCCCCGGCCCCACAACAGCGGAGCATGCCGCAAGCTGCACCACAAACCAACCCCCCCGGCAGCGTAGATACCTCCCAGCTGACGGCTCCGGCCCCGC
>QEPC01007647.1:1247371-1258175 GCA_003113815.1 Sphenodon punctatus
CCAAGTGGCCTCCACCCACCGGACACTCAGCCCTCACTTATGGCGGGGTCTTGGAGAATGTGAAGCCTGCCATGTGGGTGAATGTGGGCTAATGTGCACCCATATGTCCGTGGCTCATCAATTAGGCTGCATGCAGCAGCTCTGCACTTACAGGTCTGTAAGCACCATAGAGTCATGGGTGGAAATCCTAGAGTGTCTGAGGAGTGATCATTTCCTGCCCCTCTTTCTGCTCCTGTTCTCACTGGCACCACAAATAGGGACTGTCTGCAAGTGTATGAAATACACACAGGGACTGGGGGCTGTCCATTTGTTAGGTTGGACATGCTAAGCATGGGAGTCAGGGCTGAGTGGGGCTTCCTGGTCTGATCCCAAACTGCAGCAGCCTTTCATCTCATTTTACACCCTAAGTGAAATGAAATTGCTGCCAGAAAGCGAATAGGCTTTGGAAAGTGTCTTTGCGGCTGCCATTTAATGAAAGTAAAGGCTGAGTGATTTATTCTATGTTTCAATCTTTCTGGCTGGCATTAATATATGTCTTGTGGAGAGGAAACTCATCTGTTGCGGCAGTGCTGGGAATATACCACAAATAAAAATATGCAAATGAAAGGCATGGAAAATAAAATTGTTCAGCGGACTGATATTTCAGATTAATTTTCTGCAGCCAGGAGCCATGCAGAAATCCCTGTTTAAAAAAGAAAAAGAAAGGAAAATAAAAAAGCAAGATACTTAGGAAGCCTTGTCACTGTGGGTGTAGTGGACAGGACACCAGAGGGGGGACTGGGAGATTGGCATGCTGTTCTTGGTTGTGCCACTGACTTTCTGGATGACCCTGGGGAAGTCACTTCACCTCTCTTTCCCCTCCCAACATGTGTGCATTTTGGCTATTTAGATGGCAAGGTCTTTGGTGCAGGGGCTATGCATTGGAACCACCTCATACTGGTGTTAAGTTGCTACAGGAACCTTCACCTCCTATGGCTAGTGCTCTTGATGGGTTGTTGTAGGAGCAGTCACATTGGCTACTTTTACAAAGACACCACCCACCCACAAACACCTGGAAACACCCATAGGATGGGTGGGAGAGTGTCCGTGTAAAAGTCCATGAGTGGGTGGGCGCTCATGCCCGACCCACCCGCCAACACCCATGGAGCAGTGGGGAGGGAACTGGCAACCTCCATGGAGATGGGTGTTCAACACCCGAACGTCCGTGTAAAAGCAAAAACACTCACACCCACGTGGACCGGTGGAGCTGCATTGCGGCGGCGCCACAGGTCATGCATGTGCCCCCATGCAGACACGCCCATGGGAGGTGTGATGCTGGACATCAGCCCATAAAGGAGGGCAGAACCATGGCGCACACGCGTGGGCTCCCACAATGGTGTCCAGGAAGGCAAATGACAAGACCAAGGGAGCCAAAGTTACCACACATGCGGGAAGGGGCTGGGTGAGCACGGGGACCCAGGAGCACCCGGGGGGGTGTAATCTCCAGACAGGCAGTGCACATGGGGTGTGTGTCCCAGGCCGCAGGTATGGGGGAGGCCCGGATGGGAGGTACGGGGGGGGGGTAACCTGCTGGGGGGGGAAGGGGGGGGGAATGTGCCAAGCCTTAACACAGTGCATGTCTCCCAGGACAGGGCCGAGGGCCTGCAGCGACCCCCACACTGACAGAGGACCCCCAGCCCAGCACATCGCAAGGGCCTGGCCAGAGGATCAGCAGCAATAGGGAGGTGAGCATGAGGGAACCCCCCCAACCCCAGCACCATGGCCTAGGGAACACGGGGTAGGCGGCTGCCGCACAAACTGCCCCCCCAGGACAGCACCCAGACAATGGAGCACTGTACCACCAGGACAACAGCTGAGGAGGGCCCCCAGACAGTCAGATGAGCCAAAGGGCACCCTAGGGGGGAAAGGGGAGGGCAGGCCCCATGGGGTCATGGAGGGGGGCAGCAGGACCCTGTGTAACACCAAATGCACTCCCCCCAACAGAATACGACCATCTCCATGGCTACCAAAGCCACAGGGCAGGCACCAAGCCAGTCGGCCCGCCACACGCGGGTCCCAAAAGGGGGAGCCCTGGTCCAGGCAGGAGATTTATTTATTATTTTATTTATTTCATTGTATTTATATGCCGCCCCCCCATGCCTACGGCATCCCGGGGTGACTTCCAGCACAATATAAAACAATTTTTAAACATAAAAAATCTACAAAATCATAATTAAAAACAAATTTAAAACACCCCCCACAAAAATTAACTCCCCCCTCACCCTCTCCTCCGAAGGCCTGGGCGAACAGCCAAGTCTTACAGATACGTCAAAAGGTCAAAAGGCCAGGGGCCAGGCGAGCCTCTTCCAGGAGGGAGTTCCACAACCGCGGCCTGGCCACCGAGAACGCCCTCTCCATTGTGGCCCCCGTCTTACACAGGGGACCTCCAGAAAGGCGCCCCCGGTGGACCGAAGGAATCGCTCTGAGGTGCAGAGGGCGAGGCGGTCCCCGAGATATGAGGGGCCCAGACTGTGCAGGGCTTTGTAAATCAATACTAACACCTTGAATCTGGCTCGGTACGCTATAGACAGCCAGTGCAGAGCGCGGAGCACCGGTGTATGTGCTCATGCCACCCCGTCCCTGTCAGGAGATGGGCTGCCGCATTCTGCACTAGCTGCAGCCTCTGAACCAGAAACAAGGGAAGCCCTACATAGAGCGCATTGCAGTAGTCTAGCCTCGAGGTGATGAAGGCATGGACGAAAGTGGTCAAATCAGGCCCAGAGAGCTAAGGTCAAAGCCCCCGTACCAAATACAGCTGGCGAAAAGTGGCTTTAGCCATCGCCTCCACCTGCTGATCCAGATGGAGGCCCGAATCCCAGGCTCCGAACCTGAAGAGCAACAGGCGGGCGATTCCCCCCTATCAGGGGGGCCAGCACCTCCCCCGCCCTCCCCACCACCATCACCTCCATCTTATCGGGATTGAGCTTCAGTCTTCTCTGCTGCATTCAATCTGCCATGGCCTCCAAACATTGGGAGAGTAACGAGACAGCAGGACCTGGGTCAGTTGAAAACGAGAGGTACAGCTGAGTATCATAAGCATATTGGTGACATCGCACCCCAAACCCTCTCACAATCTCCCCCAGGGGCTGCATATACACATTGAACAACAGTGGAGACAGAATGGAACCCTGCGGAATGCTGCAGGTCAATGCCTGGGGGCTAGATGTTTCAGCCCCCAGCACCACCCGCTGGCTTCTACCCGAGAGGAATGAGCGGAACCATCCAAGGACAGTCCTGTCCAGACCTCCCAAGTCATGCAGCCATCTCAACAGCAGTCCATGGTCCACGGTATCAAAAGCGGTTGAGAGATCTAGCAGGATCACAAAGGTCAAACATCCTGCATCCATGTCCTGGTGGAAATCTTCCACCAAGGCCGTCTCAGTACCTTAGCTGGAGAAGAACCCAGATTGAAAAGGGTCAAGGAAACTGATGTTCTCCAAATGCGCCTGGAGTTGCAGTGCCACTGCCCATTCAATAACCTTCCCTAAAAAGGCAGCGTGGAGCGGAACTGGGAGATGCGGGCCAGGAACCGGCATCAGAGGGAGGACCTCGGCACAGAGCTGCTGGAGGAATCTCAATGGTTAGCTGTGGTGCACTCCTGGGAGCTAGTGCTCACAAGGGAGCTCATCAGAGGGGAGGGGGAAAGGGACCGGGAGATCCTGGTTGCCATGATGACCCGGTTCTGCACCGAGCACCTCTGGGAGAGGCGCCAGGATGCCGCCCTCCAACGTGAGCAGCGGTGCGCCTGTGATGGGCTGGAGGGTCAGGCCGCATGACTCATGGACCTCATGGCAGAGGCAATGGAGGCCCTGCGGCGTGACCTCCAGCGTGACAGGCCATGCCATGCCGCGGAAGGTTTGGCAGCTAACCAACACCATGGTGGCCACCCACTGGTGCAGGTGCTCCCCCTGCACTACAGCCACCCATGGTTCCCCCAGCAGCAGCCCTACCCAGGCCTGAACCACAGGGTCCCCCTCCCCCACATAGGAAAACAGGACCTGCCGACGGGGCCATCCTTCCAGCCCACCCCCCCTGGTCCCGCCCTCGCTGAAATCCTGACCCCTCCACTGGGAAGTGATGCCCCCACCCCAGGACCTGGCACCCCAGGACAACGAACCACCCATGGTGCTCTGCCACACCCCCTCTGGTAAGGCTACAGCGCCCCAGGGCCCTGGGGGGGTGGGAGGAGCAACACCGGGGGGGGCAGACTTGGAAGACGGGGAACAGCACAAAGCACAGCCCCAGTAGCAAGCACAGTATAGAACCCACACCGAGCACACGCACCACACGAGTTGTGGAGCAATGACCATTGCCTGAGGCAAGTGTACCGGCTCTGTGAAGCTGTACCGGAACATGCATGGTCCATAATACCATGGATGGGTCAGTACAAGGGCCCCCTTTCATTGGGGATTGCTCTACATCCAGGGCAGCGCCTCCTGTCTCGCAAACCTTGTGCAGGATGCACACTGCCAGGACTAGGATGGGGGTGTGGTCCAGGTCGAATTGGCTCCTGTTCATCAGGAGGCACCAGTGCATCTTCAGGAGCCCTAAGGTCCGCTCTACCATGCTGTGTGTGGACGACAAGCACTCGTTGAACAGGCGGTGGTCTGGGTTGCACGCCATTGGATAGGCCCGCATGAACCACAGGCTGAGTGGGTAGGTGGGGTTCCCTATCACAACAGGGGCCATGGGAACGCCCTCTATCATGCGGTACAGGTTGGGGGCTATCTCCCTGTCAAACATGCTTGCGTAGAATGGGGAGGCATGCAGGATATGTGCGTCATGGCTCCTCCCCGACTGGCCCATGTACATGTCTATAAACAGGCCCCTATGATCCACTATGGCCTGCAGATTGATGGAGAAGGCCTGCTTCCTATTCATGTAGTCGATCTTAGAATGAGGGGGTCATATGATGGGGATGTGGGTGCTGTCAATGGCCTCAATACAATGAGGGAACCCCAGTTCCTCAAAGCCACGTATCATCTCCTCGGGGTCACGGAGCTGGATGACCCGCTCTAAGAGGAGCTCCACGAGCAGGTCGCACACGTCATGGGAGGACCCTGTTCACAGTGGCCATGCCCACCCTGAACTGTTCCCCCATGCTCCTACAGGAATTAGGTGTGGCCAGCTGCCACATCGCCATGGCCACGCGCATCCCTGCTGGCAGCAGGAAGCACATGTTGGTCTCCCGTCTATGGAGGTGGGGGTTCAGGAGCTCTCCCAAGTGGGTCAAGAGGGAGCGGGTCATCCGGAAGTGGTCCATCCATTCCTCATCCGTCCAGGTAGCCAACATGTTCTCTCACCAGTCGTTGGTGCGGGAACGCAACCAGTGTGGTCGCAGGGTCGGTAGGGTCACACAGCGGCTGTACACATTGAGGGACCACCAGGCCAGGATGAGCTGGCCTTGCTGGGCCATCGCTGAGCCCAACAGGTCATGGCATTGAATGGCTGCCCACCTTGCCCATCACACAGTCGCCGCCCTCCTGAGGTTTGCTGCCCTCCTACACCGTGTCCCCAGGAGGACAGAGCCTCGACCTGGCAGGAGGAGCAGGGCCATCTGCTGTAGCAGCATGTGCAGCAGCAGGAGGGATGCGCCCAGGATTCGCAGCAGCACGTCCCTGGGATGTGGGTACTCATCCTCCAGCAGCATGGTTCTGCAGCTCCCCACTCAGTCCTGGTCACCCACCACTGGCTAGTGCCCTGGCCTCAGCGCGCTCCTCTATGTGGCCTGTGCCCCTGGCCCATACTCCCCTTGTATCGCTGGTCCACCTCTGTTTCCACCCAGCTCGGTGTTGCCGTTCTCTGTTTGCTACTCAACCCCATGCAACTACCTCTATGCACCATGCCCAACCATCTGCATCGGGTCGTTTATATACTGTGTAGCATGGTGGTGGCAGAGCACCGATTGGTGCTGCACTGGGGGTGTGCTGGCGCTGCCACTGGTTGCCTGGCCCGGCTGATCATTCCCACAATTGTTCTGGCTGCATGCCCGCTGGGGGGGATGGGACCGCGCATACCCCAGGGTACCTCTGCATCCGCACCTGCTCTACATTCTTCCCTGCCATGGTCCGCCTTTGCATGCTGCAGCTGTGCTCAGTGTGAATACAATGCCTGGCTCGGCTACTTGGCCTGGCGCACTGTCCAGCCATCGCTCATCTCTCATCACCTGTGCTGGATCCCTTCACTCCTGTGTGTGGGTTGCGGAGCCCCGACCCCAGCAGGACGGTCTATCTCTGGCATGCAAGGTCGCCTGTGGACAAGGGTAGCCTATCGTTACATGCTTCTCCCAGTCACTGCAGCCCTCCGTCTCCTGCCTGTTGCTTCACCGGAGTGGGCCTCACTGCTGCCATGGCTGGTCATAGCATGGGGCCCTCAGTCGGAGATGTCAGGGAGGGGTGGTCTCCCTGTGCGGACTTGTTGTTGGGGGCCCTCTGGCTGAGCCCTGATGTTTAGCTGTTGGTGGGTGACCCCCTGTCTGTGACGGATGGCTTTCGGCTCCTGTCGCGGTACATGTGGATGATGGGACACCAGGTAGGTGCCCGGCATGCCAGGGGCATGCCCTTGAGCTTGGCTTCACCCTCCTGTGTCAACCTTCTTCGGGGCACCCTCCCGCCATTTCATGCCGTGGACCACTGTGGAGGTAACAGCCGCTCTCCTGCTGATGGCGCGACCCAGGTTCAGACTCGCCTTGCTGTCCGGGGGTCCCCCTGTTGCTGCCCTGTCCACCGGCACCCTCCTGCATGCCTGAAGCATCCCACGTGCACCCTCGGATGTGGGGATCCTCCTGTGGGACCTGGGCTTGCTGTCCCCTGAGGTTGATGGACTACTCCGGACTGGGGACCCTTCCGCTGTGGAGCTCGCCACCCTTCAATCAGTGATGGACCTTCCAGCTGTGTGGGCTGCAGCCACCAGTGCAGATCAGCTCCTTCTCCCGCTTCCTAGTGGATGCTCATATGCACTCCCGGGGCTTCTGATGGGCCCTGTTCGCCTGGGAGGGTCTGGTGCAGGGAACTCCATCCCAGGAGTGCTCACCGGACCTTCCATGAGCTACGCCTCGCCGCCACCCGCTCCCTGCCACCCTGGTGCCCTGGACAGTGCTTTGTCTGCCCCCCCGTGCCGCCGACATCTGTGCACTGACATCTGCTTCAATGCCGCCTGCTGCATTGTTCACTGGACCCCATCGCCCCCTCTGGGTGACCATGTCTCCTTCCCAATGGGGCTTCCCTGGTGCCCTCTGTCCGCGGGTGCACCTGTGCCCTCCTGTTGTGATCCTCTTGCCCGGCTGTGGGTCCACCTGCACCCCCCTGCTCTGTCTCTCTTTGCTTGGAGGACCCCATTCCCCATGTGCCAATAAAATGCTGTTCTATGATGGTCTGTCCTGCCTTGCTTCTCTTGCTGCTTTGGCGCCTGGGTGCCCCCTCTCCTTGGTGGCCCTCCTGCCCCCATCTGTGTGGTTGTGTGCAGGGGGTGTGCTTGGTGTGTACTGGTGGGCTCCGGGCCTGTGGGGTGTGATCCGGTTGTGCAGTGTGTGTTCCCCTGGCAGCTTCCCTGCTGGGCGCTTACACCTGGGTGTGCACAAGGGGTGGTATTGGCGGTGGGCAGTCAGGTGGGCACCCCCTGTGCTCGCCTGTTCATTGGTCCAGCCCCAGCCCTGCTCCTCCCCTCCCCTCTGCTGTCACCCCCTATTTGTGCTGTCCGTATGTGGTGGTGGCAATGGATGGGCGGTGGCACTGGGGACGCTGGGCGGCTGAGCGTGAGTAGGGGTTATGCTGGCCCCGGGCTTTGGCCCCTCTAACCCCCTGTTGTGCAAGGGTCCGGGTGCTCTTCCGGGTGGTGGCTGTCAGCATGTGGGGTGAGTCCCTGGTGCTGTTGATGCCCCCGGCCCTCCCAGGGACCATTGGTTCAGGCATTCCCCATTGGCCTGTCCCTTCTCTCCTGCAGCTACTGTTGTTGTGCTCCTGGCGATCTTGCGCCTGGGAGGGATGGTCCTGCAGCTGGAGCGGGTGGTGTGGGACATGCGGGAGGTGGGCCGGCTATTCTATGGCATCCATGAGTGTGCTGCCTATATTCTGGGTCCTGTCCCTGTGCCCCTCCGTGGGGGGGTTCTGTTCCTTGGTGCCTGGGGCCAGCTCTGATGGCTGTCTCCTCTCCCTCTGTCCCATTCAGTGAAGTCATGATCACGGAGTGGACCCGGGAGCAGGGGGAGTTGTTGGAGCTCCTCCTGCATGTCCTGGAGTGGCTGCACCGGCTCAACCGCGCGCAGGTTGAGTGCTGGTGCTGGGTGCAGGGTCGCTGGCCCTATTGAATGGGTGTTGTCCCGGGCCTGCTGCTGCCGGCACTGGCCTCCCCTTCTGTTGCCCCATCCTCCTGCACTGCCCTGTTGCTGTTGTCCCCTGTTTCTGGTTCCCCATTTTATTAAAGTAACTTTTTTGTGTACCTTCCCTGTGTGTCCGTGTTGTGCTTTGCTTTGACCTCTTCCCTTGTGCGGGTGCCTCTGGGGGGGTGTTGTGGGGTTGCCTGTGTTGTGTGGGTGCCTTCCCCCCATGCCCCCTGTGGGCCATGGGCCTGTCACTGTGTGCTTCTGTTGCCTGCTGTGCGTGTGCCACTCTGCTGGGGGGGCCCTAGTGCCGGGCTGACTGGGCTCTGTGCCAGGGCTGTGCGGAGCTGGTTCCTTTGTAACAGCTGTCATCCCTGCTCCCTCGTTCCCCGCCCATGCGGGTCCTGCCGGCTCAGGGGCAGGGCCACATTGCGTGGCTTCATCTGCTCTCGGTCAGCCATGTTGTGCCATCACTGTGCCAGGTGGGGCTTCCCCACCATTCCCTGCTGTCCGTGTACTTGCACAACTGTTTGCTGGGTGCTTCCCGGGATGGGTGTTTGGCCGCTGGGTGTTTGCCGGCCCCTCCCCTTTCCTTTCCACAACCCCCCGCAGTGCTGTCAGTGTAACTGTCTCCCTGCTCGGCGCCACCGGGTGTTCTCTGGGTGTGCTCACCCACCCAGCCACACCCATCTCCACCCATTGGCGCTGCTGTGCCATCCGTGTAAAAATGGCCATTGTCTGCCAGTCTCCTAGCCACTGGCATCTGAGCCCTAATTAGGGGATTAATGGTCAGTCAGTAGAAAGTTCAGCCAGCCTTCTAGAGTAAGGGGGTCTCTAGTGAAGAGGGGCAGGCAGAAGAATCTGTGCAGAGAGTAGGAGGAACGCAGAACACCTGCAGGAATCAATGGGAGGAGAAACCCCTGGAATCAGCTGCAAAACAAGCAGAGCTGAACAAAAGAGCTGCCTGCAGAGGAAGAGCTCTGTGGACTCTAGGCAGGTGTTGGAACGTCCCCTCTGTTGATTAACAGAACACTGTAAATAAAGACACTGGGAGGGAGAAAGACAGAGTTGTAGTGTCTTCTTGGACCCTGGGTTATTACAAGTTAATGACTTCTATAAATTAATAGGGATCGATGATGGTGTTTAGTCTAGGACTCACAACCACACCATGGATAAGGTACAACACAATTTTATTGGAGGACCAAAGGTCCAGAGAACCAAGCTTGGTAGTTTTACAAACTATACCCACACCCAGGCTAAACTGTACCCATCAATAACATTTGCCTTACGTGTCCAGGGCCCTTGGAGTTGTATCCTGAAGGGTCCAAGAAGGAGACAGGGAGGGGACCCACGCTGGGCTGTCTGGGAAGAGCTGCTAGCGAGCGATAAAGTGTGTCTGTGTGTGTGTGGTCAGGAAGGGAACATGAAACCATGGAACTGACAACAAATGTGGAACTGAGCCTTCAGTCCAATTTGCTATGGGTAAAGTCTCTTCTTTTATAGGGTTTTGAGACCCCCAGTTCTTAGTAGGCAGATGGGTCAGTTCCTGGTTGATTTAGGAGCTTCGTGGAGATACCGGGGTGGGGGGTGTCCCATGGATAGGGAGGAGGATCCATTTGCATCATGCTCCTGCCCTCAGAGGTGCCTTAACGATGGTGCTTGCTGGTGTTTGGCCTGGAGCCAGGATGTCTGGTCATCAGGCTGGTGTTAGGCAGTTAGTCTTTTGTGAGATCCTTCTGGTATCTGCTACTCCTGTTTAGCATAATGGCTGTCAAGCCTTTCCCTGTGCTGGAATTCTGGGTAAGCTCCGTGGCCACCCTGGTCCCCTTGCCCAATCAGCTCCAGGGTGAGTTCTTATCATTTGGGGCCTCTGGGAAAGCTCCTAATTTGGCTTGGTCCCGTTGAAGCCACCTGATAAGCTTCAGCCTCTGTGGCAGCCTCTGCCCAGACTCTGGCTCTCCCTGGTGGGTGAATCCACACAACTAATTGGAATCTGTTTGCAGTAATCTATCCCAGCTAGGACTGCCACCTTCCCCAAGAGAGCTGGGGAAAGAGACTCTCCTGCCTCTTTTCGATGTGGTCATACCCCAGTTGGATCATCATGACATTTCAACATTCTGTAGGAGGAGGGGCAGAGCCACATCAGACTCTTTGCCCCACCACTTTCCGATGTGACTCCCCCCTCCCACCCTGAGTAGGCTAAGGCCACTTTCAGACATCCCCCCCCTCCCCGGCACATATTCTGGCTGCTAGGGGGAATGCACCCCCCCCCCATGTGGCTTTGCCAGCAGACATGCGCATGGATGTAGAGCAGGAAATCGAGCTCTGCATTCATGCACATGTCTGCTAGCAAAGCTGCACCAGGTGGTGGTGGTGTTAGACTGGCTGATCCCCGTGCATATTCTGGCTGCGCAATCCCCCCCTGTAGCCAGAATATGTGCCGGGGGG
>QEPC01007647.1:1272195-1288678 GCA_003113815.1 Sphenodon punctatus
AGGCAAGATCCTGAGCAGAAAGGGAAGAAGGAGGGGGAGGACAGGGAGGCTTGAGGAGGGAGTCAAAGGTAGAGAACAGGCGGCGAGGGTCCCGAGAACAGGACTCAATTCTGGAGGCATAGTAGTGTTGTCTAGCAAGGGAGATAGCAGAAGTAAGGGTGGAGAGACAGAATTTGAAGAATTTGAAGGTTTAAGAAATTAAGCTAATTCCCCCTGAAGTTAAGGAACGGTGGATGTTGGGATACCCACCCCCCAATAGTCATGAGTGGGAGGGGGTTCTCCTGTTAACAAAAGGAAGAGGAGGTGTATCTCCAAAGCTATGAGAGCCACTGCCTTGGGTGACGATAATTAGAAGATAAAAATTCTCAAACAGTGCTGTTCCCAGTTCAGAGAAACACATTGTTTTCTGTAGTTGAATTGAAGATGTTATCAATAGAATACATTGAGGGTCCTCATCCCCCATTTACAGACAATGTTCCCAGCCACCTACACATGCTAGCAGCAAGTTGATATGCTTGGGATAGGTTCAGTTTCCTTCCTTTTTTAAAATTGAAAAGCACCAAATTCACAGCACTGGCCTTTTCCCTCCCTTGCTTCCTGATCTGTCCATTTATTTTTATGCCGCTCTGAATTTAAAAGGGCTTCCAGTGCCTATCAACCATCTGCATTCTGCTACAGTTCACTTTCCTACGGGCACAGTCTCGCTACTCCCTGTTCTCCATATACTGTATGTTGGAGGATAATACAAAGATTATTCATTGTGCTGCACAACAGATTTTATATCTGGAAGATAAAAGTTTCTGTGGAAGCATTTTTGGAACAGAACAGTAAGAGGCAAATAAATATGGGTCTCTGAATGTACAAGCTCAGCATGAAAAGAAAGAAGAAAGAAATAGAGAGAGAAGGAAAAGAAGGAATCATATGGTATTCAGCTGCTTAGGATACATCATTTGAGTTTTGGAGCAAGACTGAAATGACAGGTGAAGGCAGAAGTGGCTTTACATCCTCCTTTCGTCTCCCTGATGCTGGGCCTACTTAGGGGCCAACATAACACTCTGTACAATTTACAGAAGCCTCAAGGTTGCTCTTTATTATATTTGGTTTCCCAGTATCTTCAAGGGTCCAGAGTACATAGTGGTCCAGACATGACCAGACTATGGCCATAGTCCTTCTGATAGCGTGGAAACGTTTGCACGACTGAGGTCAGAGAAAAAAACAGAAAATGAAGGAGGGAAGAAACCCAAGGAATTAGATGCCCGGTAAGCACAATTAGCCTTGAATAAAGTATTTTCAACTGTGATGATTCTTGCAAGGTTCTGACTAAGGCCCTCTTTCAATAAAGCATTTGATTTCATGATTAATCTTTAAGCTCATGATCAATCTCTGTTCAGCAAACTACTTAAACACATGCCATTGAAAGCAGTTCAGTTACACACATATGCTTAGGGGATTTGATGGATCCCAAACAGTGCCATTGCTCAGAAGCACTATACTCCGCAAAACTGTGAAGTGAAGCCAACTGTGCTTGAGGGAGAGTTATGAGGGGTACGTAGCCCAGACACTTCCCATTCTTCTTTACATATCTCAGAGCTGCAAGAGAGAAACCTCTGCTCTCTGCACTGCTGCAGGAATTAGTCTTTACTTTAGCCCTCGTTTCCCCACACAGCCAAAGGACAGAAGTAGCATACTGGAGAAAACCACAGGTGAACTTTGTGGAAAGCAATAAGTCTTCAGTTTCCCTCTCTACTACCACATCACTGTGTATCAGAAAGGATCTGTGGCTGGCAAGGCAGAAGAACTTGCTAGGATAACTCAGGCTCATCCCTGTCTCTGGAGCCAGTTCCTTTCATGGGCTTTAAATCCAACACGGAACATTTAGAAAGAAGAAGAAAGTCTACCTTTTCGTGGCAGGGGTGAATGCAATGAGTAATGAACTAAATCACTGACTCTGCTCTTCTGACTTAAAAGTGGTCAAATTGTTCCATCCCAAGAGTTGTAAATAATAATAAAAAATAATAACTTGCTCCCGAGACTAGAGCATGTGTGGCAAGATTCAGTGCAGAGATAATTTTTACAGTCAAGCAATAAAGTCACCCGAAGTGGTTTATAGTACTGGAAGACCTGAAAACATGGCCCTGCTAGCGGGCACCTCTGTAATAAAGATCTTCTGCATACAATGGCCATGAATTATGTAACTGATGTTGAATATTAGCCCCTCTGGTTTTTTTAGCATCAGGGTACCTGATCCCAAGAAAATAGTTAAACTGGTGGATCATTAATGTACACTCCTTATTTTCAGTTTTCAATTCTGTTCTGCCTGAAAGGTGGATTCTTGATGCATGAGTATTCCTTGACTTACGTTGCATCTCTTTCTTATGTGGCCATCACCATGATAATCAGACTGTATACAATACATTTGTATTTAGTCATTGGGCAATTTAACCCACTAAACTGCATTTCTACATATTGCTATATATTATTTGTATTGGAAAAGAGTTTAGAGTCTCTAAGCACTGGGACCCCGCTGTACTAAGTACAGAATTCACACAAAATGAAAGATAATCTTCTTCATCATCAACCATCGGCTTCTTCATTGTTGCTATTTAAGCTTGTAGTCCCAGTCAACAGTACAGTTAACCACATGAATCTGCTTTCTCCCACTACATGGCTCTTTAGCATCGTCCGCTGCCACTCTCACTTCTCTCATAAATTTCCTAGTATGTCTTTCCATCTCAGTTTTGTTCTTCCCTGTGTTCCCTCCTCAACTTGCATCTCCATGAGAGATTCAGTGGGTAGCATCAATGAGAGATGATCCTTGCCTCTGAAATCTTGCAGTCTAAGTAGATGAGACCAACCAAAAGGTACGGGAAAGGAAGTACTGCTTGCTTAGAACAAAGGCAAAGAATGACTTGCCCAAGATCACACGGGGAGTCTGTGGCAGAGATAAGTTTTGAACAATAATCCCCTAAACTCATGTCCATGTCATGACTCATCCATTCTTTCTCTAATTCATATAGGCCCTGGTCCAAGCTCTGCACATGCAGATCAAAGCTACCCTGCCCCCAGCTGTGCTGCCACCTGGCAGAGGGAGAGGCAGGGATGTAGTGGAGAATGGGGAGTGGGGACTTTGTGTGCACAGATTGTATGACGTGTTATCAGGTACAACATGGGGAATGAGGCAGCAGCAGTTGCGTGCTGAGATCGGGTGGCGAGCATAACACCGATTTGCCCCAAGATGGGCTGTGTGTCTAAGCAGCGCCACATGGTGAACACAGGGCCAAACCGGTGTTCATATCAAGGTCAAAACACACATTTAGACACCCATTGATGTTATTTATATTTTATTTTATTTATTTTATAAACTTTTACCCCGCCCCTCCTGCCATGCAGCTCGGGGCGGCTTCCAACAATTTAAAAAATACAATAAAAACAATTTAAAATAATCATAAATATTATAAAATAATTAATTAACAAGGCTAGACAAACACTCTAAAAACCAAAAATGAGTGGGGGAGCTAAACCCCCCCACCCTACTCACTCTCCCTCCCAAAGGCCTGGGCGAACAGCCAGGTCTTACAGTTTCGCCGGAATGTTAGCATGCTTGGGGCACCCATAGACACCCATAGACCATGGAGAAGGGCCTGTGTTATCATTTTATTCTATCCTTCTGAAGAATTGCTGCCACATGCTGTGCTGTTGTCCATACCTCATCTCCATGCCATTTAGAAGCAGTACCTCCTTTGGATGATCTAACAAAGGCTGTTACAATTTATATTTTATTAATCAATTGGCTCAACTGGGAGCATGGCACAGCAATTGCAGGAGGCAGGGCAGCAGTGTTGTTGGACATGGTGGCCCAGGAGGAATGCCCATCCACAAATATGGCATCAGCTGTGCCATCCTCAGCATCCTTCCACCTTGGACAATAGCCAGTCTTGTGTTCACCTTGCTCCAGGCCAGATCCTGACAATTAGGCTGCGTTCCCATCTGCGGCAGCAGTGGTGGCAGCGGGAGGGGTGAAGGAAGATGCGGCAGCGTGGAGGAGCTGGCAGACAAGAAAAGAGCTGGTGAAAATGGGGACCTTCAGCGGCTTCTCTCGTGCATGTCAGGGCAGGTTTTTGCGCCCTGACATGCCTGAGAGAAGCCGCGGCAGATCCCCGTTGGCACCGGCTCTTTTCCTGTCAGTCGACTCCTCCGTGCTGCCGCATCTTCCCTCACCCCACCCACTGCCGCTGCAGATGGGAATGCAGCTTTAGGCTTTACTCCAGGGTGTTATATATATCAGGTGGAAAAAAAAATGGATCCCCCTCCCACAAGGGATATTATTTTGTGTAAAAATGTTCATGAAAATGCACTCCTTCTTCTGAGCAGCTCTGGTTTCATTCACTAATAAAATGATGAGGGCAGGAGAGGAGGCTTAGATGTGGGAAAATGCTATGAACCAAAATATAATCCGACCCATTTCTAATTCAGTACACTTTCTTGTGTAAAACTGCTTGGTCATCAAAATGATTAACAGTTTCCCTATCAGTGGCCTCTATTGCAGCAGTAATCAATTTAGCTGCTTTAATGTAGTGTCTAATATGATGTGAAGTTAATACAATATGATAGCTGTATTGTACACAACACAGCCAAATTGTGCTAGCGAGTGTATTAAAGAAGATTAGTAGTCACATGATGTGTTGTGATGCATTTATAGGGAGAGCGAAAAGATGAGCCTACCTAGGTACAGAGAAGTGTGTGGTTGCTCTGTTGGTCCCAAATGTAAGAGGTGGAGAGGAAGTAGTTCAGATGACACCTTTTACTGGACCAACTTCTGTTGGTGAGAGTATGAAAGCTTTTGGACCATACAGACCCTTTGCTCAGTCACCCAGGTCTGGCCTTAAGGAGAGCTAGTCGGGGTGGCTGTGTTAGCTTGGACCTTGAATGGAGGTACCCCCCCTCTTGTGATAGCTAGCTGTCTTGGACCTGGAGGGTTACCAAAACCCACAGGGGTAACCAAGGGCAAGAAGGCTTGGGGAAAAACCCCACACTAGATGCCAGAGGAAGGGGGGGCATGGAAAATAAGGATCGGTCCCAGCCACCCTAGCTCCTAGCAAAAAGCGACCTCTCATGGAAAAACACCAGCCTAAGGTTGAGAAAAACACTGGACGGGAGAGTTCTCTGAATAAAGAATGGAGTCGTTAAGGATAGAGACTCACCCTGGTATAACAAAGGACTGGTAGTTAGGAATCAGTGCAGCAGCATCCTATCTTTGCATTCCCCAAGAGAAACCAGACACACACTCATTGTATCCTGAAGCCTGTCGTTAAGCCCTTCCTTCCCTCCCTTCACTTTTTGTTTACCCTTACTTCCTGCATAAAATGTATCTGATGCATCTAGTATAGCCCTTTTTGTCATGGAAGTAACCTTCCCTCATTAGCCCATTGTACACCCCAAACGACCCTTTGTAGCCTCCCCAAAACTCCTTTGTCCAGCACCCTTTAACTGCCCCTGGTTTCTCCATCAACGTTTGAGAAATCTTGGGACCCAGATACGTGCAGGTTGCTCTGTGCATGTCTGAGTTAAGACTCCGGTCTGCATCTTCTTTTTCCTCCATCCCCCGAACTCCGCTGGATCCGTGGGCCGCCTGTCCCGTCTCAACAGGCAAGGAAAGGTAACCACAGGTCCAGACTTTCCCAGCCAACTGGGGAAGCCCTCTTTCTCTCTCTCTCTCNGACTTTCCCAGCCAACTGGGGAAGCCCTCTTTCTCTCTCTCTCTCTCTCTCTCTCTCTCTCTCTCTCTCTCTCACATTCTCTCGCTCCCTATCACTGAGCCAACACCGGAAACCCCCTCTTCTCCTACAACCCCCGCAAGCCACTTGTGTTTTCCCCTTGTTATATCCCGCCAGCCAGACCGGGGCTCTGTTTCTGTGTTTTATGTAACAATAAGCTGGTTGTTTTTGGACACCTCTCTCTCTTTCTATTTGGAGAGGGTACATAAACTGCCTGTAGCACGTACTGTCCTCAGCTTGATCCTTTTGTACACGTGGAGACCTTGACTTAAGGCCATTAAACTCATTCCTCCTGAAGTTTAAGGAACGGTGATTATTGGGATACATTGCCCCAAGAGGTCACGCGTGGGAGGGGGTCTCCTGTTAACAGCTGACACAACTCAACAACTCCAGAGGAGAGACACAGACTGCTCTGAAGGGGACCTAGTAAGGAGCCCTGCTCTAGGCCATTGAAAGCCTTTGGAACAGCATGGGTAGAAGTATATCTGCACTGAATACCATACCCAATGATTTCACCGACGTCAAATCAAGTTTCAATGAAGTGGATACAGACTGCTATTTGAGACCCATGTAATTTCCAGTATGAATAGTGCTCAAATGAATTGACCGGGATACCAAACTGAAATAAATAGATATTTAAATATAATTTATCTGGCAATAATTATTCATATGTTTAGCAGGCTATACAAAGTGCAAATAATATTCACAGATACAGAACTGATTATCTGTTTCAGCTGAAGTGCACTGTATTCCAGCTGCCCTTACGGGATAGATGGTCCCTTGGGGGATTGTCACCAGCTGGTGTTGCTTCTTGAAGCCTTTACATTATCCTGACCTATTTGAAAACTGGGGCAGAACCACACAGAGAATCAGGGAGCTATAATAGAGGTACATTCAGATTCCACAGTGGAGTTGCCTTGGGTTTACTGCATGGTGATGCTTTTCTTTAGATCACCATCTGGTAACCCCGAGGTGATGAATGAGTAAAAACAGATGTGCAGCCCACTAGACCACTCACTAGGCAGTCCCAGGGTGGAAAATTGTGGGTGACATGGCTCTGGTCAGGTTGGGGCAGATCTGTCCCTGCCTGAAACCAGGGAGTTGTCCTGTAACTGCATGGCCTGGGCAGGGCCAGAAGCACAACAAACATGCGGGCACCTACATCTACCTGCGCAGTGCTCCCAGAGCCCTCTCTTGCACCATCATGGACAGCCATGGCAGTCAGTGAGGCACAGTTATTGTGGCCCCTGAGATCTGCCGAGGTCACAGCCTGGGCTAGCCACCAACACTTCCCAGGGCAATCCTGGGCTAACATCTGGTGGTACATGTTCACACTTGTTGCCACAGCAGGCCAAAATCACATCTGTTTTTACCCAATGGTAGAAACATCATGGAAGATATCCATGGTGCCTCTATCATGCATCACTTCAGGATAATGATTGATCCATTAAGACACCAAAAAAACCCTAAAGCAACCTCCTGGTGTTTGCATGGGACTTCCACAGGGAGTTTGTGGTGGCATCTGAATGCACTCTAAGTTCCCTTATAGGGAGGGCTGATACCCACTTTTCTGATTATCGCTTTTCTCAATGAGAATCGGGATTGGCCGATTGGCCAGCAATGGGGGCTCTAGGGAGGGCACTAACACACTGCAACACTTTATTGTCACCTCACGTTATTGTCAGGTCCAGGCTGTTTGACTCTTGTTTGACTCTTGTTCTGTATTAGCTCTTGCTGTGTCAGGTTGCGTTTACAGAACTCTGGTGCTTGCACTAAAAATCTTCCCAACCCTTAGTGTTATACCTTACCTTTCCTTACACATTTTCACTTTTTCACATTTTCTGTTTTCCCCTGTACATATATAGGTATATAGATAGATATAGGTACATGGCATATAGAAGTATATTGATATAGTTACTTAGATTGGAATATATTGCATACATACTATAGGTTATTAGACTTAGGTTAGATCCTGTACATATGTATTACATATTGTGCACTACTGCATCATAAGAGAAAGGAAGGAAGAAGTTCAGAGAAGTCTGGGGTAGGTGGCTGATGAAAATAGAAGCAAAGCCGGAAAAAATGTTCATTGTTGCGCGATACTGATACGGATACCAATAATGACACCAATAAAAAAATGAAATGTCGTTAGTAATGAAAATGAATAACCACAGTTTTGAATAAGGAAAACAAAAATGAATAATGGCATGGGTCCCTGGTGCACACCTCTACAGCTCAGATACAGCACAGCTACTTTGGGCTCTCTCATCAAGACTTTACTTTTGTCCTTTCTTGTTTTATTGCCCAATGTCAAACAACATCCGGTCTGGAAGTGAGCACTGCCCTTAGTGCATGGAAGAAATCTAACTGGACCTGATAAAAGTTTGGCACAATCCCTTGTTGTACAACACAGTGTATGCTTAATGGTGCTGCGTACATAATACATAATGAGGTTTGAGCTGAATACATTTATCTTCCTAGAGAGAGAGAAGACAATTAGAAGAAGCTGAGAAGCCCCAGCTAGGAAAGTTCACCCATTTGTATTAGTCTCAGTCCTTTGTAATGTAGGTCAAAATCACAAATGCTGTTTACCAATTGGAACAAAAATTGGAGTGCTGCCCTTGCTGACTGGCTCATCAAAGATTTGAGCAATTCTGCTGAACTAGGCAGACTTCCACTGACTCCCAAGTAATGGTATGTACAACAAGGGGAGTAGGGGACACAAAGGCCTGGGCCGGAAGTCACCTTCTGGAATTGCCACCCTGCCAGGCAAAATGACTGCTGACCTGAAATCTTACTTATGGCAAGCAGGGTTGCAGAGCACTGAATTAGCTTCAAGCCACTCTTTCCAGAAATAATAATAATAATAATTATAAATCACTCTGTGATCTTTGCCACACAGTCACAAAAGTAAAATGTAGCGCTTATTGCTATCCCCTCATTTGGTTCTACTATCAAGAACGTCTGTCTTCCCGATGGGTGGGTGACTTTCAGGATGGACTCTCAAGTGCCACCTCACAGCTCCAATTCTCCATAGAGGTTTCCAGCCTGTGGCATTGATCCATGGTCCAGAATATGACCTAGACTCTCCTTTCCCTTCCCCCATCCTGAGTGCATCTCTAAAGTACTCCTGTCCCCAACTCCTATCCAGTTTGAAGAACCTATATTGATTTTTGAGGTAGCCTCTGGGACGTTTTGCGTGTGTGAGATTTTTAACCAAAATCTACTTTTTTGTAATTTGGGCCCATTATTTTTAATTTTGTCCTCTGTGGCAATAGACAACACTTCCTTGCCACCAGGGGGCATAGCTATGTTGGAATGGGCCCAGGTGCAGAAGATTAGGGCTGTGCGAACAGATCGCGGTTCGGTTGTTCAGTCATTCAGTTCGGGAGCCGAGTTCAGGTTCGGTCGTTCGGTCCGGGAACGAAGTTCGGGTTCAGTCATTTGATTTGGTGGAGTTTGGTTCGGTCATTCGGAAATCGGTCTAGGTATAGCACGTGATCCCGTGATCGCGTTGGAAACTGGAAATTCGAATGCGTGTGGAGCTTGTGTGGAGAGAGAGCGTGTGTGTTGTGGTTGGATGTTTGGTTTTGTTTGGTGTGTTTTGGCTCTGTTGGACTGTGTGTTGGTTTGGCTGTGTTGCTTTGGCTGGTTGGTGAGTGTTGGTGGGTGTGTTTTGTTTGGCTGTTTGTGTGGAAGAAAAAAAAATGAAGAGGGTGAGGCTTAATAGGACCTGGGCCAAGGTGGCGGAGCTGGTGGAGGAGGAAGAGGTTGCTGCCACTGGACCTTCGGTGGTGGAGGTCGGTGGCTCCTCATCAGAGGAGCAAGAGCCGGGCACAGGATATGCTGCCAGGTTTGTAAACTTTATTTTTACTTTGAGGACAAGAAGAATACTATCCTTTAGAGCGAGCTCACTGGCGTGCGGGTGGGTACTGGGCAGTCAGGCACAAACAGTGGGCATCAGTGGGTGGCAGTGGATGTCTGCCACAGAGAGAGAGGATGTGGGGGGCTCTTCCAGCAGTCAGGCACGAGCACGAGCAACCCCACCCATACTTGTGCCAGCCACCCCCAGCAAGGGACTCCACTCTCCAATTGCCATCCCTACCTACTAGCACCCAAAGAAGGGCAGGGTTTGCACATGCCAGCAAGGTTCTCTCCAGTTACCATCCCTAGCACCCCAAGAAGGGCAGAATTTGCACGTGCCAGCAAGGGTCTCTCCATTTGCCATCCCTAGCACCCCAAGGAGGAAGGACTAGAGGCATCATCATAAATGCATGATATTGTTTAGGTGTTGTTTATGTGTTTCTGTTTCAGAGAGGGTGATGATGCCACCCCTGTCACTGGTGCCCAGACCACCAGAACCCTTTTGAGGCAGAGGTCGCCACTGCCAGACAGCTGGTGCATGAGGTCCGATGTCTGGCGGTGGTAGGAGAAGCATAATGGATTCGCCCTATGACCTGTTAGAAAGTCCCCTGCAGAGAGGGATTGGCCACCCACCCACTTGTGAAGACAGAATGCAGGCAGGGCTTGACACAGACCATTGGTCTGACACAGTATGGCCAGGGCCCCAATTCTTCCACGGATTTTTTTTTAAAATTCCGCGGGAGTCAGGGCCCAATTCTGCGCCTCGGCGCGATTTACCATGCGGGGGAGGGGGGCTTGGCTTGCCTCCTCCCCCCNGGTACATGGCATATAGAAGTATATTGATATAGTTACTTAGATTGGAATATATTGCATACATACTATAGGTTATTAGACTTAGGTTAGATCCTGTACATATGTATTACATATTGTGCACTACTGCATCATAAGAGAAAGGAAGGAAGAAGTTCAGAGAAGTCTGGGGTAGGTGGCTGATGAAAATAGAAGCAAAGCCGGAAAAAATGTTCATTGTTGCGCGATACTGATACGGATACCAATAATGACACCAATAAAAAAATGAAATGTCGTTAGTAATGAAAATGAATAACCACAGTTTTGAATAAGGAAAACAAAAATGAATAATGGCATGGGTCCCTGGTGCACACCTCTACAGCTCAGATACAGCACAGCTACTTTGGGCTCTCTCATCAAGACTTTACTTTTGTCCTTTCTTGTTTTATTGCCCAATGTCAAACAACATCCGGTCTGGAAGTGAGCACTGCCCTTAGTGCATGGAAGAAATCTAACTGGACCTGATAAAAGTTTGGCACAATCCCTTGTTGTACAACACAGTGTATGCTTAATGGTGCTGCGTACATAATACATAATGAGGTTTGAGCTGAATACATTTATCTTCCTAGAGAGAGAGAAGACAATTAGAAGAAGCTGAGAAGCCCCAGCTAGGAAAGTTCACCCATTTGTATTAGTCTCAGTCCTTTGTAATGTAGGTCAAAATCACAAATGCTGTTTACCAATTGGAACAAAAATTGGAGTGCTGCCCTTGCTGACTGGCTCATCAAAGATTTGAGCAATTCTGCTGAACTAGGCAGACTTCCACTGACTCCCAAGTAATGGTATGTACAACAAGGGGAGTAGGGGACACAAAGGCCTGGGCCGGAAGTCACCTTCTGGAATTGCCACCCTGCCAGGCAAAATGACTGCTGACCTGAAATCTTACTTATGGCAAGCAGGGTTGCAGAGCACTGAATTAGCTTCAAGCCACTCTTTCCAGAAATAATAATAATAATAATTATAAATCACTCTGTGATCTTTGCCACACAGTCACAAAAGTAAAATGTAGCGCTTATTGCTATCCCCTCATTTGGTTCTACTATCAAGAACGTCTGTCTTCCCGATGGGTGGGTGACTTTCAGGATGGACTCTCAAGTGCCACCTCACAGCTCCAATTCTCCATAGAGGTTTCCAGCCTGTGGCATTGATCCATGGTCCAGAATATGACCTAGACTCTCCTTTCCCTTCCCCCATCCTGAGTGCATCTCTAAAGTACTCCTGTCCCCAACTCCTATCCAGTTTGAAGAACCTATATTGATTTTTGAGGTAGCCTCTGGGACGTTTTGCGTGTGTGAGATTTTTAACCAAAATCTACTTTTTTGTAATTTGGGCCCATTATTTTTAATTTTGTCCTCTGTGGCAATAGACAACACTTCCTTGCCACCAGGGGGCATAGCTAAGTTGGAATGGGCCCAGGTGCAGAAGATTAGGGCTGTGCGAACAGATCGCGGTTCGGTTGTTCAGTCATTCAGTTCGGGAGCCGAGTTCAGGTTCGGTCGTTCGGTCCGGGAACGAAGTTCGGGTTCAGTCATTTGATTTGGTGGAGTTTGGTTCGGTCATTCGGAAATCGGTCTAGGTATAGCACGTGATCCCGTGATCGCGTTGGAAACTGGAAATTCGAATGCGTGTGGAGCTTGTGTGGAGAGAGAGCGTGTGTGTTGTGGTTGGATGTTTGGTTTTGTTTGGTGTGTTTTGGCTCTGTTGGACTGTGTGTTGGTTTGGCTGTGTTGCTTTGGCTGGTTGGTGAGTGTTGGTGGGTGTGTTTTGTTTGGCTGTTTGTGTGGAAGAAAAAAAAATGAAGAGGGTGAGGCTTAATAGGACCTGGGCCAAGGTGGCGGAGCTGGTGGAGGAGGAAGAGGTTGCTGCCACTGGACCTTCGGTGGTGGAGGTCGGTGGCTCCTCATCAGAGGAGCAAGAGCCGGGCACAGGATATGCTGCCAGGTTTGTAAACTTTATTTTTACTTTGAGGACAAGAAGAATACTATCCTTTAGAGCGAGCTCACTGGCGTGCGGGTGGGTACTGGGCAGTCAGGCACAAACAGTGGGCATCAGTGGGTGGCAGTGGATGTCTGCCACAGAGAGAGAGGATGTGGGGGGCTCTTCCAGCAGTCAGGCACGAGCACGAGCAACCCCACCCATACTTGTGCCAGCCACCCCCAGCAAGGGACTCCACTCTCCAATTGCCATCCCTACCTACTAGCACCCAAAGAAGGGCAGGGTTTGCACATGCCAGCAAGGTTCTCTCCAGTTACCATCCCTAGCACCCCAAGAAGGGCAGAATTTGCACGTGCCAGCAAGGGTCTCTCCATTTGCCATCCCTAGCACCCCAAGGAGGAAGGACTAGAGGCATCATCATAAATGCATGATATTGTTTAGGTGTTGTTTATGTGTTTCTGTTTCAGAGAGGGTGATGATGCCACCCCTGTCACTGGTGCCCAGACCACCAGAACCCTTTTGAGGCAGAGGTCGCCACTGCCAGACAGCTGGTGCATGAGGTCCGATGTCTGGCGGTGGTAGGAGAAGCATAATGGATTCGCCCTATGACCTGTTAGAAAGTCCCCTGCAGAGAGGGATTGGCCACCCACCCACTTGTGAAGACAGAATGCAGGCAGGGCTTGACACAGACCATTGGTCTGACACAGTATGGCCAGGGCCCCAATTCTTCCACGGATTTTTTTTTAAAATTCCGCGGGAGTCAGGGCCCAATTCTGCGCCTCGGCGCGATTTACCATGCGGGGGAGGGGGGCTTGGCTTGCCTCCTCCCCCCTCCCCCCACACTGGTCAAACCCTCAGGGCTTCCCAGCTGCTGGGGTTTCCCCTCCCCAGCCTCCCCAGCTGCCAGGGCTTGCTTGACTTCCCCCCTCCCTTTTAGAAAAGGAATTGCCTTACCAGTGATAGCAGCAGTAGCTGCTCCGTCCAGCACGCTGTACTTCCTGGCCCCTCCCGACAGGGTGTCTCAGGGCGACGCAGCCGGATGATGTCATCCGGCTGCGTCGCCCTGAGAGGCCCCGTAGGGAGGGGCCAGGAAGTACGAGCGCGCTGGATGGAGCAGCTGTTGCTGCCATCACTGGTAAGTTAATTAATTATCTAAACGGGGGGGGGGGAGGCAAGCCCTGGCAACTGGGGAGGCTGGGGAGGGGAAGCCCCGAGGGTTTGTTCATTCCCCTTCCCACGTAGAATCTCCTGCCCCACGTCCCCGCAGCGCAGGCTAGAAATTCTGCGCTGGGGTAAGCGGGGCAGGAGATTCCGTGGGGGGAGGGCAATTCCGCGGGAAATCTGCGAATCGCAGACCCGCGTTTGGCTTGGGGCCCTGAGTATGGCACTTCTTATGTTCCTATCTTTTTATGTTCTTTAGATCTGCGACAAAAAATTTAAAAGGGCCAGCCAGGGGACCACATCAGGCCTAATCTCCCATGTAGAGAAACTCCATGTCAAGACGGTGAGGTGGCAGGACTCTGGTGTGGAGCATCAGCAGCACCAGAAGAAGGGGGGGAAGGCACACCAGAAGTGATGCCATCAAAGCCCTTCCCCCTCCTCCAGCTCTGCTGAGGAGTCCCCCCAGGAGGAGTTGGCTGCTGCAAGGGCTTTTTGGGCTGAAGTCCAGAAACTGACCCAGGACTTCATGGATGGCCTACAGCTGCAAGCAGTCACTATGGAGAACCGGCTGGTGGAAAAGTTCCAGGAGGTCGAGGTACAGAAACAGAAGGTGGAGGGGTATTCCCAGTATGTCTCTGCCAAGATCGCTGACCTGGAACTCTACCGCCAGTTGGGCTCCAGGTGGCAGGTGGCCATGGCAGGGGTCATGGACTTTGCCATAGAACACAGCTACCAAATGCTGGAGCATGGGGTGCCCACCCCTAGGTCCCATGTGCCCCTTTTGCCTTTCCCACAAGTTCTGGGGGACAGGCCCAAAGACTAAGAGTAGACCCCTTAAGTTTCCTTTCTAATGTTTGGTTTTGGTTTTATCATGTTGCTGTTGTTGTTTAAAAAGTTTTAATAAAAGTTATATTTGTTGTTACGAGCTTTGTTTCACCGTCCAATCTTTTATCCCTCTGTGCTGAAGTTCTGGCAGGTGGCAGAATCTCATACAGCTTGTCAATCCCTACCAGCAGCACCTGACACCACATGTAGTGTAGATAAGGTATTAACCCAAAGCTGTGCTAGCAGCAGGGTCTCAACTTGCAGACAGGCCCCCAGGAAGGGCAGGGTCTGTGTGGGTGTGCCAGAGAGAAAGAGAGACAGGCTTCTTGGCAGTGGGAAGAAGGCGGCAGGTGCTGGTGGTCAGAGGGGCTTTTTTCAGCAGGTTCAGCGGGCATCTGTTGGTGAGTGCGGAGGAGTAGACTGGTGGGGGGGGCAGGCTGGCGTGCGGGCACTGGGCTTCTGGATGCAGTGAAATGGAATGATAGCCCCCCAGTGACTGGAATGATGGTCCCAGAATCTCATTGATGGTTCCTTGGATGGGTGGGAATGACTGCTTCAGGTACAGTGGAATGACAGCCTATGGGAGCGGATGTCCCTAGAATTACTAGTGCTTGTTGGGCACACTTCATTCAGTCATGCGATAGGTGGTATCAGGTACAGGAATGCACACAGGCAGGCAGGCACATATAATATGTTGTGTGTTGTTATTTCCATCTCATTCTGATAGGTTTGCTGGTGGATGTGGGCACAGATGAGAGCTCTCACTGGTTCTGGCAGGTGGCAGGCAGCTTGAGCTGGATACACCTCTCCCCCTCCACCCCCATCTCGTTCTAGTGGGGAGTCTCTCTCTCTCTCTCTCTCTCTCTCTGGCCATATAGTGCAGGTGACAGCATGGGTGGGGTCGTGTCTGTCTCTCCTTCTAGCAGTGGGGAGACTCTCTCTCATCCCCTTCTCTCTCTCTCTCTCTCTCTCTCTCTGGCCATATAGTTCAGGTGACAGCATGGGTGGGATTGTGTCTGTTTCTCCTTCTAGCATTGGGGAGAGGAGACTCTCTCTCTCTCTCTCTCTCTCTCTCTCTCTCTCTCTCAACAGCAGGTTGCTAACTCGTAAAGAAAAGGTGGAATGACAGCACCCCATGAGTGGCAGCTTCTGGATGCAGTGGCACAGAAGAGGCAGCATTGACAGCAGCAGCAGACATTGGATTGCCCAGAGGCAGCATTGGCAGTAGGAGCAGACATTGGATTGCCCAGGCACAGGGCCTGGGGAGCAGCAGAGACAGCATTGGCAGGATTTGCCTGTGCACTGCACCCATGGATCTGAGTCAGGATGGTAGGATTTTCCAGGGAAGAGCTCCCATACAGCAGCAGATGGCAGCAGCAGGATTGCATGTTGGAAACATTTGGATTTGCCAGAGCAGAGTGCCCATGGACCAGCAGACAGTAGCAGCGGGACTACCAGGCAAGTGGGGCACATCACCCAGGGATGACAGGGTGGGAAGACAGGCACCTTGGCATGAGAGGCAGGCAGGTGGGCTGAAGCAGGCTTAAGCTAGGCAACCTGGGCAGGCAGACAGGCAGTGTGGCATGAGAGGCAGGAAGGCAGGCTGAGGCAGGATTTGAGCTTGGAAGCAACCTGGGTGGACAGACAGGCAGTGTGGCATGAGAAGCAGGCTGGAGGGCTGGGGCATGCTTAGAGCTTGGCGGCAACCTGGGTGGGCAGACAGGTAGCGTGGCATGAGAGGCAGGCAGGCAGGCAGGCAGGCTGGGGCAGGATTAGAGCTTGGAAACAAACTGGGTGGGCAGACAGGCAGCATGGCATGAGAGGCAGTTGGGAAAGCAGGGTGTAACCTTGGCAAGGCACTCAGATAGGCTCATTCTGGCAAAGATTGTGCAACACACACAAGAGAGCCAGTCAGATTGGCAGACTGAGATCATCTAGCCAGAGGCTGGCTGGCAGGCTTACAGTTTGTTTCCCAAAATGCTGCTACCCTGCATCATGCGGTCAGTCAGATAAGTCGGTCAAGGCCATCTTGTGTGTGTGTGTGTGTGTGTGTGTGTGTGTGTGTGTGTGTG
>QEPC01007647.1:1289193-1316359 GCA_003113815.1 Sphenodon punctatus
AGAGAGAGAGAGAGAGGCAGGGCGGGCACCGGGCACTGGGAGGGAGAGACAGCACCTCAGCAGCAGTAGCCCTAGCCCAGATTGAGGAGGAGGAGTCCTGTCCCAAGACTGCTCCTGGCATGGGATGGCGTGTGCCACTGTACCATCAATCCTTGTCCAGGGGCAGCTTGGGGAATCCCAGAAGCGGAAGGTTCACCTTGATGAACAACAACTGCTCCACCAACTTGGCCCCCAGTCTCAGGTGGTACAGGGAGCAAATGTCCCCCGCCATGGAGAACAGCCACTCGCTGGGCACACTGGTTGGTGGGCAGGACAATATACCCATGGCAACTTTTGACAGGGCCGGCCACATGTTGGCCATGCCTCCCCAGTAGACCAAGGGATCGCTGCTGGGATCAATGCATGGCTCCTCCTCCAGGTAGGTCTCCATGGCTGCTGAGGTGCCATCGTACTCCCTCTGGTAGCTCTGACTGGGCACCACCTCCACCAGTGCTCTCAGCCATGCTGCTTGCCCTATTGTGGAGGACTCCATGCTCCCCAGAGTGGCCTGCACATAGACGGAGTTGCTTCTGCTGCTGCTGCCAATAGGGGTGCTGGTGCTGCTACCGCTAGGGCTGGGGGCAGGGATAGACCCAGCTGGACAGAAGGGGTGGCTGCTCCCAATCCCCCCATCCCCAGGGGCATCCTGCTGCATTGCCCACTCTGTCCGTTGGACCCTGTTCACCAGAGCACCCTTCCAGTGGCCATAGAGCGCTGTCTGGTGTGCCATGCTGACCTTGACTCTGGGGTCCAGCATTGTTGCCAGGACATATTCCTTCCACTTTAGGAGCTCGTCAAAATGCACCTCCAGCCCTGACTTCAGCTTCCGCGCCAGGTCAAGCACCTCATTGGCCAGCTTCCTGCCCTGAGGACCACAATCCTGCCCCCCAAGAATCTCGTCCAGCCTCCTGTGGAGACTCTGGACCAGAGGGGTCACCTGGCTGAGGGTGGCGGTGGAGATGCTCATGGTCTCTGTCACAGCCGGGACCAGTCTGAGTATGAAAATCGTGTGACCCAGGATTTCCCATTCCACCCCATCGTACCCTGGAGGTGCCCTGCTGTTCGTCACCAGTTGAACCTGATGCAGGGAAGCTTTCTGCTCAAGAATCCGCTCGAGCATCAGGAAGGTGGAATTCCATCTGGTGGGCACATCCTGGACCAGCTCGTGCCCTGGGGAGCCTTGCTCGGCCTGCTCCACCCGGAGGAGCTCGCTGCCCTTCACACTCTGGTTAAAGAACCCCACCAACTTCCTTCCCTGCTCGATCAGGGAGCTAAGGGTGCCTGCCCCAATCCCCTTCTCCTCCAAGTTCAGCATCCCTGACCACCAGGTAAAGGGTGTGTGCAGCGCAAGGGATGCTGGTGAAGCCCCCGTCATGGACTGCCTTCAGTATATTTGCCGCGTTGTCCGTCACCATACACCCCTTGGTGAAGGGCGTGCCTGGCATGACCCACTACCTCACCATGGTGGTCAGGGCTGCCTCGATGTTCCTAGCAGTGTGGGGGTTGTCCATTACTTGTGCCTGAAGCAGGACCCACCTATACCCTGCTTTGGGACCCCTCCTCCCACTCCCCAAAGCTGCCTATGGGGTCTGCCACCAGTGCGCTGTTACCGCCATGTAGGCATGCTAGCTGTTCCTGGTGGACCACAGGTCTGTGGTGAAGTGGACAGTGCCCCCCCAGCCCATGACAGCTGCTCCCTAACCTGCTCCTTCAAAGCCCTGTACAGGTCTGGCACCACATTCCAACTGAGGGTGGAGCAGGCCGGCAGCTTAAACTGGGGGGCCAGGAACCCAATCAGCTGCCTGAAGCCCATGTCTTCTACAATGGAAAAGGGCTGACCACCCAGCACAATCATTTAGCCCAACAGGCACCTGGCTTTCTCTTGAAAGCCATGCCACCCTCCAGCTGCCGATGGCCTTGGCAGCTGCCCCCACCCCAGCTTCTCTGTGGTGGGTTGACATTGCTGGCGAGGCTCCTGCTGCTGTTCTTCCCCCCTAGCAGGAATACTGCTCCTGCTACTAGTGGCAGCAGTTGGTGCAGGATGCTTGCCCACTAAAGGAGGCGGGCAACTGGCTGGCATGGCCGCTGCAGTTGGGAACCTGCTGGCATCCACTACCCCTGCCTGCCCACTTAGCAGTAGAGTGCTGTGACATGACTTCAGGTGCCTCGCCATGGCAGTTGTCCCAAGGTTGGTGAGCACCTGCCCATGTTTCACCAGCTTATTGCATACAGTGCACTGCACCAGCTTAAAATGTGCCCAGAGGATTTTCTTCCCCCTCCTGACTTCTGGCCTGCCCCGGGTGACACACTACTGCCAGCGCTGCTGGGAGGGGCAGAACTTGGTGGTGATGACACAGCTCTGGGAGGAGGGACAGCCATCACCTCAGCACCAGACATCTCCTCTGTGGGACTAGTGTCTTCTTCTGCCTCACTGTCCCTAATCACTGTGATGTCCCATGAGGGGGAGTACTGGGACCCTGAGGCTTGACTGCCTACCATGCTACTGCCACTCTCCCTGTGCCCCCTAGAGCTGCTGCTGCTACTCCTCTCCCTGATGCCATTGCCTGGGGATCAGGCCCTGCCTCTAGCAGCCAGGGTGGGGTCTATCAGCCCTGGACTGCTGGGGATCACCTCAATAATGGGGGTCGGGGACATTGGTGGCCCTGGAGGAACATCTGACCCCGAAACACCTGCACCTGCTCCTGCAGCCACAGCAGAGACAGCCGCAGTCTCATGTACTGCAGGCCTTCCAGTGCCATGCATGGCACTGGAGGACACTGGCAGGAGGCACCGCCGAACCACCCCCAGACTAGTGCCACTGCTGGGAGACTCTGAACCCTGTCTCCCAAAATCATACCTGTGAAGCTTGGGGCATGGTGATGGACTCTGGCTGCTGCTGCTGCCTGCTGCCACTCCACTGGCATGGCCCCTGCCACCACCTCTTCCATGTGCCCCATTGCCCGCCTTACGGGTAGCAGACTGGCCTCTCCTACTTCCCTTCTCCATGTCTTCCAACTCAAAGAATGTGACAGGCAGCACACAAAGATTTTATATATAGTTTTTATTTTTATATTCAAATTTTTAATCTACTATTATATATATATAATTATAGACTAACTCTAACTATAGTATTAACTATTCTAAAATCTATGTAACTAAATATTATATATACAAAGGCCTAGTCCTACAAACACTGTAAAATTAACTAAAATAAAAATAAAAATAAAAATGCCTAAATCTATCTAATCTAATCTAAATAAATGCGTGGGATGGGTGAAATAGGAGGAGGATGGCAATGGATTAGGAATAGGAAGGAACAAAAACTGCTGGGAGAGGGAACCTTCTGAAAACACCTGCTGTCAGGATCAGTGGCTAACTCAGAAGGTGTTGGAAAGACGGAGGGCAATGAGTTTTGTTACTTGCTGCGCTTGCCTTACCGCAAGCCACATTGGCTCTGTGCAGCCTAGCCCCCCCGTCCCCCATGTCCAATCACAGACTGCGAAGTCAGTGGTCTGAGGAGAAAAGGGCTTTTGATTGGGCAGGCTGGCTGCTGCTCCAAGCCTCTCCACCCCTGGTGCCTGGAAGTCTGCTCCTTAGCTGACCCTCCCCCCCGTGTCAGGCAGGGGTTGCATTTCTCCTGCCCAAACTCATCTGAATTTGATCCGAACCGACCAAACTGTTTGGTCGTTTTAGAGTTCAGATCAAGTTCAGGTTTGGTCGGTTCGGGTTCGGTTGTCCAAACAGACCAAGTTCGGTCTGAACTCTGAGCTTCCGAACCGCATTTATACATCCCTACAGAAGATGGAATGGGCCTCCTGCTAGGCACTTCAGTCCAGTGTGCATATGCACTCAACATGCATGTGTCCCCCCTGCCCCCAGGCCCATAGGCCCCAGTGTGGCTGCACCTAATATAGCTACCCTCCTGCTTGCCATCTACTTTGTGGCAGCCCTTTAGATATCTGAAGACTGCTATCATATCTCCCATTACCCTTAGCGGGGAAACAAGATTTTAAATAAATAAACAAATAAATAAATAAGCCTCTTTTTTTCTAAGCTAAAAAACACACCTTACCTCCTCCTGTGAAAGGAGATCTAGATGCCACCCAAATATCATCTGGACACTTCTGCATAAGGTTTAGGACAGTGAATTCCAAACTGTGGTCAACAAGGACATGGTAAATACTAGTCAACAAAACTGAGTGCAGCTAAAGCAAAATAGACTTTGGTCATCATTGGTGATAATGTCATGGCCATCGTGGGAGAAAGAAGTAGTCAGGAGATTACTGTGATGGGCATGAGTTAGACATGACTTTGCATGTGCAATTTGGTCATACCTGGCTCCCCCTGAGATGTCCATGGCAGCCATGGCCAACCTTCAATGAACATAATCCAGGCCTGGCTAGATAACATGGGAGATGTGTGAGGTTGACAGTGGTTCATTCAGCTAAAATGTTTGGGAACCACTGGTTTTGAATATGGTTACCAGACTTTAATCTTTTGACTGTTAGCTTTTTGGGGGCAGAGGCTATCTTTTTGCTCTTTGTACAAAGTGTAGCACAGTTTGGGTCATGGATCCCAAATAAGCTCTTGAGGTGCTATAGCAATACAAGTCAATAATAGACTGGAACTTTCCCCTTTCTGTCCTTAAAATTGGGGATGAAGCTTTGAGCCTCCTTTGTATTTGTCACCCTGAAAAAAGAATACACTAAGTTTTTTAGGATAGAAAATGTAGTGCTTAGAGGTTGGGACTAGCTGGTGGGATGGTTATTGGTATTATTCCCATGTTGTGTGTGTTCCTGACCTGTTATGAAAGACTGGAGCAGTTCCTCAGTTGGTCTGTATCTCTATCTGTACTATGGTAATACAACTCACCTACTTCCCGGGCTCTTTGTTAATTAGTGTTGGAGTTCTTGGAGATGCTTGCATGAAGTTCCTATAGGACTGGAAAGTGTTATTACTTGAACTTGACCTATGCATTTTCATTCTGTTTAGCTCTTTCATGGTGTATTTTATTAGGGCTCTATAATTCAAGCTGAAATGAATATTGAGTCTGATGATTTTAGCCACTTGCAGCCATTTTCAAATAAGTGGATGTGAAGGACTCTTCATTTCTGCTGTCAGAATGAAAGGGGAACATGGGCCTTGAACCCTGATCCTCTTTGCTTAATATACACTGTTGCAACCAGACTGTTGTGATGAAGCACTAGAACTGCAGCCCTATGCAAACGTGACTCCACTCTATCATACTCCGGAGTGGCCACTGATGATCCTGTCACGCCGTGCTGCCGCTGCGTGCTCCAGCAGTGGGGGGCCCATGAATTGCCCCGCTAGGCCCAGGGGGGAGGGAGGAATGCCCGGCCCCCTACCCAGGGGGATCCCCCACCAGCCGCACCTTGGACTTCACCCCTGCGGTGCCAGGACACTTCACGGGCGGCGCCACAGGGTTCCCCCCTGTGGCAGCCAGGCATCCCACAGACTGCGGCCCTGGCTCTACCCCGATGCAGCGTGTGTCTAGTGGCAGGGCGTGCGTGGCGGGGGGGCAGGCTCTGAGCTGTTCACAAGGGTCTTCACTTGGGCGATCCTGAAGAATAGATAAAAACACTCTTGGGGCGTTAGTTCCCCCGCTGGTAATCGCTGAGAGAAGCTGGCCCCTTGTTCCTGTCTGAGAGCTAAGTGTTTGCCTTGAGTGCTTTGTGTCTGTTTCCCCGTCCATCCCTTGTCTTGCTGATCCCTTCCTGGTTCGTTGTGAGTCTTGTGAGTGTGTACTTCCTTGCACCCCCCTTTTGCCCCATAACTGGCCCGTGGGTTTTGTGCCCCCCCGTATTGTGCTCCCTTGCCCGCGCTCCGTCCCTCTGATTGGTTGAGTCCTCCATCCTCCCAACTCTTCCTGGATCTCCCCCCCAGTCCCTCCCTGGCCCCTTTTCACTCTCCCCATTTCACCTTGGTTCCCTGCCCCGTGTCGCACCTTGGTGCCCTGGGTAGCGTGCAGTGGAGAACGACTGACCCTCCTACCTTCAACCCTTTTCTCTGGTTGGCACATTCTCTCCTCCCCTATGATGAAAAGGGTTGCCTTCTAACTCAGGAGGAAAGCCCACCCAAGAACCTGAGGGGATTATTGGCACCCCAGAGTGCCATCGGAGAGACGGCCTTAGTGTTAGGAGACCTCCTTCCAGATTTCTCCTTTCCCCTCCCCCCACTTTACAGACCCCGTCCAGGCCCCTCCCATCTCCGTATCCACCCTTCCTTCCACGTTTCATTACTCAAAAGGGCATCCCCTCCTCTCTACCCCCTTCAACAGAACAACCCCCCCCCCCGTTCTACTCCAGGGTGTCCCAGAATATGAGGTCTGTGCTATTTTGGACTCCCATTATATAGGAACCTGCCTGCACTATTTGGTGGATTGGAAACATTATGGGACGGTGGAATGCTCCTGGGAGCCTGCGGCCAACCTGCATGCCCCCTGCCTTGTCCTTGCCTTCCATCGCTGCCATCCCTCCTGCCCTGGCCTTCGTACTCTGGTGGGAGGTGGGGGGGGGCCTGGATGGGGGGGGTACTGTTATGCTGCGCTGCTGTGGCATGCTCCGGCGGCAGGGGGGCAATGAATTGCCCCGCCAGGTCCAGTGGAGAGAGAGGAATGCCCGCCCCCCTGCCCAGGGGGATCCCCGCCAGCCACACCTCGGACTCCGCCCCTGCGGCTCCAGGATGCCTCACGGGTGGCGCTGCAGGGTTCCCCCCTCCAGCAGCCAGGCATCCCACAGACTGTGGCCCTGGCCCCATCCCGACGCAGCGCGCGTCTAGCGGCAGGGTGCGTGGGGTGGGGCCCTGAGCCATTCATAAATGCTTTCACCTGGGCGATCCTGAAGAACAGATAAAAACGCCGGTGGGGTGTTAGTTCCCCGCCAGTAATCACTGAGAGAAGTTGGTCCCTTGTTCCTGTCTGAGAGCTAAGTGTTTGTCTTGAGTGCTTTGTGTCTGTTTCCCTGTGCATCCCTTGTTCCTTGCCTTGCTGATCCCTTCCTGGTTCGTTGTGAGTCTTGTGAATGTGTACTTCCTTGCACCCCCCTCCTTGCCCCATAACTGGCCTGTGGGTTTTGTGCCCTCCCGTATTGTGCTTCCTTGCCCACGCTCCATCCCTCTGATTGGTTGAGTCCTCCCTCCTCCCCCCTTTTCCCAGATCCCCCCCTAGTCCCCATTCTCCCTTCCCCCCCTTTCACCCCTGACCCCTTTCCACTCTCCCCATTTCACCTTGGTTCCCTGCCCCGTGTCACACGTTGGTGCCCTGGGTAGCGTGCAGTGGAGAACGACTGACCCTCCTACCTTCAACCCTTTTCTCTGGTTGGCACATTCTCTCCTCCCCTGTGATGAAAAGGGTTGCCTTCTAACTCAGGAGGAAAGCCCACCCAAGAACCTGAGGGGNATCTAATCTAAATAAATGCGTGGGATGGGTGAAATAGGAGGAGGATGGCAATGGATTAGGAATAGGAAGGAACAAAAACTGCTGGGAGAGGGAACCTTCTGAAAACACCTGCTGTCAGGATCAGTGGCTAACTCAGAAGGTGTTGGAAAGACGGAGGGCAATGAGTTTTGTTACTTGCTGCGCTTGCCTTACCGCAAGCCACATTGGCTCTGTGCAGCCTAGCCCCCCCGTCCCCCATGTCCAATCACAGACTGCGAAGTCAGTGGTCTGAGGAGAAAAGGGCTTTTGATTGGGCAGGCTGGCTGCTGCTCCAAGCCTCTCCACCCCTGGTGCCTGGAAGTCTGCTCCTTAGCTGACCCTCCCCCCCGTGTCAGGCAGGGGTTGCATTTCTCCTGCCCAAACTCATCTGAATTTGATCCGAACCGACCAAACTGTTTGGTCGTTTTAGAGTTCAGATCAAGTTCAGGTTTGGTCGGTTCGGGTTCGGTTGTCCAAACAGACCAAGTTCGGTCTGAACTCTGAGCTTCCGAACCGCATTTATACATCCCTACAGAAGATGGAATGGGCCTCCTGCTAGGCACTTCAGTCCAGTGTGCATATGCACTCAACATGCATGTGTCCCCCCTGCCCCCAGGCCCATAGGCCCCAGTGTGGCTGCACCTAATATAGCTACCCTCCTGCTTGCCATCTACTTTGTGGCAGCCCTTTAGATATCTGAAGACTGCTATCATATCTCCCATTACCCTTAGCGGGGAAACAAGATTTTAAATAAATAAACAAATAAATAAATAAGCCTCTTTTTTTCTAAGCTAAAAAACACACCTTACCTCCTCCTGTGAAAGGAGATCTAGATGCCACCCAAATATCATCTGGACACTTCTGCATAAGGTTTAGGACAGTGAATTCCAAACTGTGGTCAACAAGGACATGGTAAATACTAGTCAACAAAACTGAGTGCAGCTAAAGCAAAATAGACTTTGGTCATCATTGGTGATAATGTCATGGCCATCGTGGGAGAAAGAAGTAGTCAGGAGATTACTGTGATGGGCATGAGTTAGACATGACTTTGCATGTGCAATTTGGTCATACCTGGCTCCCCCTGAGATGTCCATGGCAGCCATGGCCAACCTTCAATGAACATAATCCAGGCCTGGCTAGATAACATGGGAGATGTGTGAGGTTGACAGTGGTTCATTCAGCTAAAATGTTTGGGAACCACTGGTTTTGAATATGGTTACCAGACTTTAATCTTTTGACTGTTAGCTTTTTGGGGGCAGAGGCTATCTTTTTGCTCTTTGTACAAAGTGTAGCACAGTTTGGGTCATGGATCCCAAATAAGCTCTTGAGGTGCTATAGCAATACAAGTCAATAATAGACTGGAACTTTCCCCTTTCTGTCCTTAAAATTGGGGATGAAGCTTTGAGCCTCCTTTGTATTTGTCACCCTGAAAAAAGAATACACTAAGTTTTTTAGGATAGAAAATGTAGTGCTTAGAGGTTGGGACTAGCTGGTGGGATGGTTATTGGTATTATTCCCATGTTGTGTGTGTTCCTGACCTGTTATGAAAGACTGGAGCAGTTCCTCAGTTGGTCTGTATCTCTATCTGTACTATGGTAATACAACTCACCTACTTCCCGGGCTCTTTGTTAATTAGTGTTGGAGTTCTTGGAGATGCTTGCATGAAGTTCCTATAGGACTGGAAAGTGTTATTACTTGAACTTGACCTATGCATTTTCATTCTGTTTAGCTCTTTCATGGTGTATTTTATTAGGGCTCTATAATTCAAGCTGAAATGAATATTGAGTCTGATGATTTTAGCCACTTGCAGCCATTTTCAAATAAGTGGATGTGAAGGACTCTTCATTTCTGCTGTCAGAATGAAAGGGGAACATGGGCCTTGAACCCTGATCCTCTTTGCTTAATATACACTGTTGCAACCAGACTGTTGTGATGAAGCACTAGAACTGCAGCCCTATGCAAACGTGACTCCACTCTATCATACTCCGGAGTGGCCACTGATGATCCTGTCACGCCGTGCTGCCGCTGCGTGCTCCAGCAGTGGGGGGCCCATGAATTGCCCCGCTAGGCCCAGGGGGGAGGGAGGAATGCCCGGCCCCCTACCCAGGGGGATCCCCCACCAGCCGCACCTTGGACTTCACCCCTGCGGTGCCAGGACACTTCACGGGCGGCGCCACAGGGTTCCCCCCTGTGGCAGCCAGGCATCCCACAGACTGCGGCCCTGGCTCTACCCCGATGCAGCGTGTGTCTAGTGGCAGGGCGTGCGTGGCGGGGGGGCAGGCTCTGAGCTGTTCACAAGGGTCTTCACTTGGGCGATCCTGAAGAATAGATAAAAACACTCTTGGGGCGTTAGTTCCCCCGCTGGTAATCGCTGAGAGAAGCTGGCCCCTTGTTCCTGTCTGAGAGCTAAGTGTTTGCCTTGAGTGCTTTGTGTCTGTTTCCCCGTCCATCCCTTGTCTTGCTGATCCCTTCCTGGTTCGTTGTGAGTCTTGTGAGTGTGTACTTCCTTGCACCCCCCTTTTGCCCCATAACTGGCCCGTGGGTTTTGTGCCCCCCCGTATTGTGCTCCCTTGCCCGCGCTCCGTCCCTCTGATTGGTTGAGTCCTCCATCCTCCCAACTCTTCCTGGATCTCCCCCCCAGTCCCTCCCTGGCCCCTTTTCACTCTCCCCATTTCACCTTGGTTCCCTGCCCCGTGTCGCACCTTGGTGCCCTGGGTAGCGTGCAGTGGAGAACGACTGACCCTCCTACCTTCAACCCTTTTCTCTGGTTGGCACATTCTCTCCTCCCCTATGATGAAAAGGGTTGCCTTCTAACTCAGGAGGAAAGCCCACCCAAGAACCTGAGGGGATTATTGGCACCCCAGAGTGCCATCGGAGAGACGGCCTTAGTGTTAGGAGACCTCCTTCCGGATTTCTCCTTGCCCCTTCCCCCCCGCACCTGACAGATCCTCATTAGCCAGGGACTCCTATATAGCTTCCCGAGTCTGAACAAGCAGAAAACTGGCTTTTTTTTTATAACCTCCCTGTCTTGCCTCCTGCACCCCAGCTGTTCCTTTTCCCCTCTGGAATCTGCTAGGACTGATCCTCTGGATGGTGACCCTGCTTGGCTACAGAATATGCCTCTCACCTGTCCCCGTGGACCAGATGCCTGGTTTAAATGATGCCCTGGACTCCAGCCCTTGCCTCTACTCAGACTCTTGCCTGACCTTGCTCAAGCCCAGGATCCTGTCATCTGCTTTGTTTGTTGCATTCCAGATATTCATTTCACTTATTTGATTTGTTTTTATTGATTTGCTCTGGGTTGCCCATGTGGGCAAGAGCAAGCAGTTGAGAGATACATCAAAATAAATAAATAAATAAATAAATAAAATTAAATACAATAAAAATAAAATTCAGTTCAGTCACTTTGGTGTTTTGGTACTTCAAAACCAAGTAATGAAGTGCCAAATTAACAAAAAAAGATGAAGTAACTAAAATGAAGTATCTGAATTAAGAGATACAAATTTTATGTTGGTGATGAATATTTGTGTGGCAGGCTATATGAATATACAAATAATATTCATAAATATAAAATCTGCTGTTCATTTCATCTCTACTTGCTATGACAGCCAGACCCACCCAGATCCCCAGTAGTAAGGCTCATTGAAAGCCAAGGCAGGGCTACAAGTTAACTTACCTTGCTGCAGACTGTACTTAACCCAGATCTTCTCCCTTTGTGAGCCAAATCCACTCTCATAACTACTGCAGCCTGAAAGAATCACCTTTATCCTTTTTTTATTAAACCTGCCTGGTAGTACAGCTCAAAGAAAGAGGCTTGAATTTGACCCAAATCCTCCTCCAAGATGCGTTCCCTCTGTGGAAATGAGAACATCATCCCCCTGCTGTTCCCACCTACTCCTGGTTCAAGGAGGAAAATGCCATTTGTGACTCACAGTTGTACTTCTCAGAGTAGAGTGACTATCCAGCATCCCCAGGCAAGCTCCTGGGTGGTAGAAGTGTTTTATTGGGCTTCTATAAAATCATCATCATTTCCTGTTCCCAGCTGGTTGGGATTGGGCTGCGGGTTCAGTCTTCTTCCAGCTTGTCAGACCAAGACTATCTCACTCCATTCTCACATACATAGTATCCCCACGGTTTTCTTTGCCCTCCTTTTGTCCTCCACCTTGGGACTCGCATATCAAATGCTTCCCTGACAGGATTCCCTTTCTTACGTGCCCACCTCATCCTCTTGCGGCTTCTCTGATACTAAAGACAATGTTCTTACTCCTGTTTATGCCATTCTGCATGTGGTCCCACAAAGTCACCCCGCACCCCCCTTGCTGCTCTCAAACATCTGATTTCTATGACTTTGACTCTTCTTGAAAGGCTGATCTTACCATGGTTTTGTACAGTTGTCAATTAAGTAATCTGGGTGTCTGTTTTCCGTATGTCACTCCTACAGCTGAAACAAATATTTTTTTAATATATATAAATACAAATATTTTTAATATATATATAAAATATAAATATTCACAAATATTATTTGCATTTCAGATAGTCCTCTGAATATCCAAATAATTATCTGTCACTGAAATGACACTTGCATATCTGCTTGCTTTAATATTTCAGTAAGGCCATTTCATTATTTCAGTTATTTCTTTTTGGTTATTTCACTCATTTTGGTATTTCAGTTTGGTTGCAATAATGCTGAAACTAAAGGACAGAAACAACTGAGGTAAATGAAATGGACATTCTTTTAGGGAATGAAGCGGAGTGTAAATAGCAGTTTGTATCTACTCTGTTGGTTGTGATTCAGAGTGGACAAAATAGTTTGCTTTACCCATGTTCAGCAACCCTGCCTGCAGTTTGTGACAGGGTAAAAACCAATGCTCAAGCTGATATATAAATGTAAGGAACACTAAATGCAAAACTGTAAACCAGTTGGAAAAAGGTGAGATGTGTAAGGATTTGTTACATCTTGGAAGAATAAGTGTCATATTGTCTAGAGTCATGCAGTATGATAGGTATGTCTCTTTATGTTGTGGAATTATGTATGTTTAAGATGAATGAGATCTTGTGGTGTATTGAAAGTCAGGAGCATGAGCCCTTTAAGAGACAAGTAACCTTTCCCTGGCCATGCCCCCTTTGGGACTATAAAGGACTTATGCTAGGAGGAGCAAATTAGTCTGTCCTTATCTTTCAGAGAGAACAGAAGGCTCTGTGGAAGCAGCACTCACCCCCTGTCCATGGTGCTGCAGATGGGGGAGACAGAGAGAGAATCCAGTGAACTGAGGAATGGATAAAAGTAGTAGCATCAGAAGCTAATGTCCATACTGAGAACTTAAAACTGACTGTGAGTCATTGTTTTGCTTTATGAATGGGGTTCCTTACTTTGCTTTGTGTTTGCACTGGCTCACAGTACCTCCTATGCTTCATTCTGTCTCGGGCAATAACATGCTAGATTGATGTCAGGAATAAACTCTTGGTGTGTGTTACTTCTCCTGGCCAGGACCCCGCCCTTAGCCCAGCTTGTGATGGTTATCTGTTGATTTGGCATTTTCTGCTAACCACTGCCAATGATATTGACGTGTTAGCCCTACCCTTTAAGGCTGATATCATATGTCTTGGTTTCATACAAGTCAGTCACAGCACCTCAGTCTTTATTTTAATCATTTTAAGTCCACAGTTTAATTCCCTGTACCTGAAACAAACATTCCTTATTGTCCTAGGCGTGGCAAGGGCCCTTTCACAGGGGTTGCGCTGAACCCTCCCTAACCCAAAGTAGTCCCACCTTCTAATCTTGACTGTTACTCCTGGTTTTCATCAATGGAAGTGAGAAAAGAATCAAGCTCATGCTCTCCATTTTTGAAGGCATTTCAGATGGCTTTATGTGTTTTCAGGATAAAGGTATCCAACTCGGTATCCCACCTCACACACACAGATGGTTTGCTAAATGCAGCACTAATTTTGACTGCTGCCCAGGATAAAGAAATACTGCTCATGAACAATAGAAAGAGTAAAATATACTTACCTTCATCCCAATTCCAGTCACTATTCCCAGCTGTTCTTTAACAGAAGGACTTCTTCTGATGAAGGATTCATGCAGTCATGGGTGCCCTCGTAGCCCATTCTGCAAAATCCACTAGGGGGCAGAATGAAGCCAAATGTCATATACTTAAGAAGTCGAGGCCACTTTCCAAAGAATCTTTTGCAAGATAATTACCTCACTTCCCTGTAGTCTAAGGTGTGGCTTACTTGCTTGTGTTATCATCAGACTTCATCTCATCAAATAAATTCCCTGCCATCATTGTCCCTCCTGTGCTGTGTATGTACTCCAATGAGTTTTCTGAAGGATGTATTATTTGCCCTGCATTCTTTGCACTGGTTGCCTGTAGAACAATGGATTGAGTTTCAGATTGTGCTGCTGGTTTTCAGGGTCCTGAATGGTTTAGGCCCTGGACGTATTAGAGACCTTCTTCTGGAGCCTCACAGTGATGAATATCTGGGCTCAGGAACCACCTGCTGTTTGGGGGTTCTGCCATCGCATCTTAAGTCAGTGGGTGATTGGGCTTTTGCTGTGGTGGACCCCTTGGTGTGGAACTCGTCCTACCGGATGTTCATCTCAGTTCCTCCCTCCATACCTTTTAAAAAGCACCTGAAAATGTATTTGTTTTCTAGGTGCTTTTAGGACCCACTGCTGGTCCCCTTAATTTATTTTCTGCTCCCTTTTTCCTTCCCCTATCTTACAATTTTTCTATATTCTTTTAATTACTTGTTTTAAATTGTTTGTTTATACTGTGCTTTTATCTGAAATGTAAAGTGCTCCAAGTGCCATGTAGGCAGGAGGGGCGGTATAAAAATTTTTTTAATTATTATTGTTATTAATTTATATAGCACTTTTAGCATTCAAAGTGCTTTACAATCCTTATCTAGTTTGACCTCATGATAAGCCTGCGAGGTAGGTCATTATTATTCCCATTTCACAGATGGGAAAATGAAACTAAGAGACAATGAGTTCCTGGCTAAGATGGGAGTTGAAGCTTGGGCTCCACAAGGCTCAGTGTTTTGCCTGGGGTTGTAAGGTGAGGGCCTACCACATTGATGGGATTGGATAAGTGAATCTGGTGGCCCTGCTGACCTTGAACTCCTATGGGCATCTTTAGACATAACAAAGAACAGATGTCAAAACCCTTAGGCATGTGTTTGACCATTGTGTGTAAGCACCATAACAATCCCAACACTAATTTGGCCACCTGTTGAACATGTGCTGAGATCGGGTGGTGAGCAAAACACCGATTTGCCCCAAGATGGACTGTGTGTCTAAGCAGCACTACATGGTGAACACAGGGCCAAACCAGTGTATTAAGGTCAAAACACACATTCAGACACCTGCTGTTGATATGTCTAAAGACACCCCGTGATATTGTGTGAAAAGCGTCACGTGTTGACATGTCGACAGCACAGGTCACCTACCATAAGCAGCTGCAATAAGTGCAGACTCAGAGTGAGAATAAATCGGTAAACAGAAGACATCAAGAGGTAATTGCACAGTCAGTGAATTCTCCATGCACCTGCATTGAAGGGAATCTGTTACCTTTTTATTTTTTTTGCTGCAGACCACACATTTCCCTTGGAAAGAGGATAGGACTACAACCCCCAGCTTACAAAGACACCAAATAAAGACGTTTACAAGAAATTGGTGAAAGTAGGCCTGTTAAAATCTTCTGGCCAATGAGATTGGTGCCTTGCCTAGTTGCTTTTAATGAAAAAGTACGTAAGCCCTAAACTGAGGGCCTTGCATCCCCCCCCCCATATTTTAAAACAATTTCAATTTCTTCTGCAAATTCTACAGCAGACAGCTATACCTCCCTTCCCCTGCGTTTTGAAGCACAATTAAGATTAGCCACTAGAGGGCGCCATAGACTTGACTATAACTTTGGAGTGGGAAAAAATGACATTGAAGAACCAAGCTATTCATAATTAAGGGGGGGGAGGGGGGGAAATTCTCCAGACTGTGTTTGTTCCATTTTTCTAGCTGACAGCCATGTCTGTGCAGATCAGATAAAGGGAAGGTTTGTTTTGGTGAGTGTTCCAGAGCATTGTTTTCTACCTGGTGACTATTTTTTGTGAAGACAGCCTCACACAAAATGCCAGTTTTGTCTCCTTGCTTTCATGTTGTCAACTTCGCCTCCGATGTGCAATCCCAGACTCCACTGTTGTTGCTGACATAGCAGTTAGACTTTAGGACTCACTAAATTAGAAATACTAGAAAGACCTAAATATTATAAACAAATTAATGCATGTAAAATACCCATCACATCCAGTTTTAGCCACCATTGGAAACAGGATACTGGGCTAGATGGAACACTGATATAACTCATTGTGGCAGTCGTTATGTTCTCAACAACAAAATGTTTAAGCCGATTTTAGGTGGCTTCTTCAGTAATTGGTTTAACCTTTTTCCACTTTTCGCAAAGGTGCAGGTTTCCCAGTTGTGGGTTGGGATCTCATATAGGTCCGTGCCATCTGTGACTGGCAGGGTTGCCGCTTTCTGCAAAGCATTGACCCAAGGGGGTGGGGTGAATGGAATCCCTTGCCTCTTTCTGATGTGGCCACATTCCCTTCAGGTCATAATGGCATCACAATGCTCACTGGAAAAGCCTCTTTGTCCTGTGTCTTTCCAATGTGGCCTTGCCCTGCCCTTTGCTCATCCCCCCCCCCACCCTTTCAGGTTATCCATAGAAAACCCAGGGACCTTGGTTGAAACCAAGAGGGTAAATCTAGTGAATGGGGTCCCAATCTGATTGATCTTTGGTGTACTTTGCATGTCTTGTATTATGTTTAATCTCGCTTTTAGGATTTGCTAACGTTTTCTGTTCTTTTTTAAAGTTGTTGTAGTTTTTAATGATTTTATTAATGTTGTAAAGTACTCTGAGACTTAATGAAAAAAGCTACAGTATAAGCAAATAAATGTGAACGTACACATCCCTTTGCTGTCTGGGTGCATCTCACAATGGGGTCTCACAGGCAAAATTTGGGGAACCATAACTCAGGAGAAAGAATTATTTCCTCTTTCAGCTAACTACATGTGGCTCATAATTGAATAATTTTATGTAAATCCCATGCTGAGGTGACTTCTATAACTGTATCATAAAATCCAAATGGAAAGACTCTTCTGCTGTGTCAGCATTCATCTTCCAGCAGAGAGTTGTTGAAGGCCAGGAAAGATTGGTGCACATATCCTGAGGAAAAGGATAAGACATAGGATAATTTTTGACGTGACGGGCCCTGAGGCCCGCCACGCTCAGTCATGGACCGGGATCTGTTTTGGATTCTGGTCAGGAATCAGGCTGGCTGTCCTTTAGATGTGCTGGCCTGATTTCGGAAGGGGATTGGGGAGGGGGCAGGGCTGCGTGGCACGACGTGCGGCTGCACAGCCCCACCCCCCCATGCTCCCCTGGCCGCCCGCCCTCCAGGAGATGGGTGGGCGCAGCGGCCAATCCCGTCCCATGGTCGGGGCCACGATCTGGCTGGGCTGCAGGTAACAGACGTTACCTGCGGCCCATCCCGGCTCATGGCCAATCCAACCATGGTTGGGGCCCGATCCCACCACGCTTCCAGACTTCCGGGTGGCTGGAGGTCCGGAAGCATGGTCAATGTGATTCCCTTCACTGGGGTGAACATCTGGTGGAAATCACAACAGACGTTACGGTACATATGGCCACCACAGGGGATTCACTGTGGGTGACCGTGGTATAGTAACGTCTGAAATTACTTATAATCACGTGACTGTCACCTTTTTCTTAAAGAAACACATAACTGTTAAGGATATGAAAGTTTATTAACAGGTACTAGCTTCCGCCGTGATCCAAACAAAATTACAGAACAACAAGAGGGGAACCCTTCAATAACAACAAGAAGTATACAACAATAAATTACATGCTGTTAAGGAAGAAAAAGAAGACTAAGGGAAGAGGGGACATAACCATTTTTCAATATGTAAAAGTAAAATGATACCTACTTCTATACAGCAACTAAGGATAGAACTAGAGGTACTGGGTTTAAATTGAAAAATGTAGGCTAAATACCAGGAATAATTTTCTAACTATAAGGACTGTTAGGCAGGGGAACAGATATAACTGGTACTAAGGAATGAATTCCTCTGTTAATCCACAGAATTTGTGAAAAGCAGGCATTGGCTGACACTGCCATTCATATGCCTTAAAACACAGGCTCATAAAACTCATATGCCTTAAAAATAGAGTGATCATATGACCTGTTTTAAAAGGGACAGTCCCTTATTCTAGCCCTAGCCCNCCCCCCCCCCCCCGCATTGGCTTTTTGTCCTGTATTTGCAGTTGCCAGTGTGACAACAACAGGAGGGTCAGTTGCACTGAGGGATTAGTCAGCCTTACCAGCCAGAGCAAGATCTGAGTAGAGGCAGCCAGACCTGATACCGGAAGAGATGGGGGCAGTGGTGCAACCAGCAGCAATAATGTCACATTGGGGTGCATCGCGCCAGGGAGGGCATGGCCATGGCCAAGGTGGACCAAGTCAGGTAGCTTGGAGGGGGAGGTTAAATATAAATTCTGCTAAAGTTGGGCTTCTGATTAAAGTTATTTTTCATTTGTACATAAAAAGTGTTTTATGAATTGATTTTAAAACTCCAAGGAAGGTTTTGTTGCATTTCATAATACACGATTGCCATGTTAAACATCAAATTCAAGTATATGATTATTACACTGAATACTTGAGGGTGTTAGAACTATACACTTGAGAGAAAAATGCATGATACACTAAGGGAGATGATGTCCCTTTTTCAGCATAGGGAAATATGGTCACACGAATTCATATGCCTTAAAACAGATTGCCATGTTAGACTCAAATGTAAGAGCAGGAGACAAAGTAGTCCAGATGATTGCTTTATTGGACTAACCACTATTGGTGAGATTATGCAAGCTTTCAGGCCCCACACAGGGCCTTTCCACAGGCATAAAACGAATCAGAAGTATAAACTAAGCAAATGCAGGACAGGTTTATATAACAAGGCACTGACGTGTGAAATCTATAGGGTTTTTTCCTAACTGCTACCTCCCAATATACTTGGTATATATGAGTTTGAAGACACTTGCCCACAGCAAACGGTCCAATAAAAAAGATCATCAAAACTACTTTGTCTCCATTTTAAAACACAGGGACAGCTTTAGGGAAAAAAGGGTAATTCAGTACTGTCAGCTTCAGACATTCATTTTTGTTAAGTCTGCTGTCAGTTGCGGAGGGACATTTCTGATAGAACAGCTGTTTAGTAGGAACTTAGGCCAGCAACCAGGTGGTACAAAATTAATTTAACCATGATCTTAAATTTGAGACTGACTTGTTTTGAACTGGTGAGCAAAAGCTGAAAAGAATTGCATTGTATTAGCAACTTTAAGGCATCTGGTCTCCAAAGCCAAAACAAATATCGCTACCGCTCCATGAGGTTAAAACTAGTACCATTTACAGTGCGACCACATGAGCTGGAAGGGCCTGATTGCTGCACGGCCCCATGGTGTGCAAGTGCAGCTGCCACACTGCAGGGAAATTTCAGGGAGCTGGGCAGACAGTTGTGGAGAAGCTGGGCGGGCCTACCTCTGTTGGGGCTGCCTCTACAACTGGGGTGGGACAAAGTACAGGTCACACGAGTGGGCACCTGGCCCTGCCCTGCCTCCCTCCCTACCCCTGGCCATGATGCCCCGGCCAAAGACCCACCCCTGGCCAAGATGCATCAGCACACAATGGGTGCTAGCAGCCGCCACTCAAAGCCCTGCTGCAGCGCTTGTCGCACAGCAGGGCAGATAGGTACATGGGCAGCCACACCTTGGGCAGCCTTACTCCAACAAGGGTAAGGCTGCTCCAAAACACATCATTGGAATTTTTCTGAGGATGTGTCATGGAGCAGCCAGCTGCCTGCCATGCCCCGGGGTGGAGGGAACATCTGGCAGCTGCTGGGCACACGAGTCACTGCATCTTGTGGCTTGGCTGCCCAGAGGGTGTTAAGGCTCTACCCAAGGCATGGTAGCCTGTCCACAGCTTCTCATGTGACTGTGCTCATCCAGAACTGGTGGCTCTGTCATTACTGCAACAACAGCCTCTGCAGCTAACCATAAACAGATAGTCATTTATGGCACCTGTAAAGAATCTAGGACTACAGTGGTCAGGTCACCAATAGAAAGCAAACTTCAAGCCACACAAACTATTGGATCTGAGTTATCCCAGCTTCTTCCCTGAGGTGGTAAAGATCTCGCTGTTTGAAAATGGTGGATTAGTGTTTGGGAAAGAAAATGGCATCAGTGAAAGAAATGCATCTGAATGGAGTTTTACTCCCAGAGGAGGTTTCTAGTCAGCCAATCCCAAAATGTATTCACATTTCCAATATTCGGAGCTGTGAGCAATGCCCACATCCCTGTACTCCTAAATTCACATTTATGATTGCTTTTCTATAGACCTGACATGGGCAGAAGTCCCAGGCTGATGTAAAACCATTCAACAGAAATGCAGACTCCAGGCGTTCCTCATTGGAAACATTGTAAACACACAATTTAGCTTCTTGTATTTTAAAAGATTTTTAAATGTGCCAAATGCATATGATGTCCTTCCACTCAGGTCTCTACCACAACACTGCATCTGGGAAAGCTCTCTTGAAATCATTAGAGAAGAACCTCACTGACTGCCTAAGCTTAACTAGAAGAAACTGTTTTTCTGTATGCAAAAACATCTGTTGTCTTTCCTCATTCATTTTGACTTGAAGCATGATGAGTTTAGGTATGTTTTATTGGCTTCTCTGCACATTTGGCTGCCAGACATCTCTTTTACATCAGCATCTGCAAACTCTTTCCTGAATTCATTAGACAGTCTTCATATAAGACTGGAGTCCCAATGACCCAGCTTTCAGTCAATGAAGAGAGAGTACAGTATGTGGAGTTATATAGACATCTGTTCTGGCACGACTTTTATATCCTGGTGTGTGAAGCAGCAGCCAAGCCAGTACATTCTCAACTAATGCTTCCGAAACTCTGTTGTATGGTAGAGGTAATATATATATATATATATATATATATATATATATATATATATATACACATGTAGTGCAGTCTAGTTTTAAAGAGTATCAAATGTCAAGTGACAGAGAGACATTGTTGTCAAAAATGATGTCTCCCGTGAGTAGACAAAAGCACTGGGTAAAACCTTGTGCCTTTGCAAAATTATCCCTCCAGGCTGGACGAAGAGTTACTGCTATGCAGGAAGGTTTTTGCATTTGATATGCTTACTGAGGAAATGAGCATCTCAAGAAATTACACCTTAGGGAGCTGCTAAATAAGAGGGGAGGTTTTGAATGAACTGACCTGACATAAAAAGCTAGAACAGAGGTGGAGGGAATATTTTCCACACAGCAACAACTGCATGACGCTTATTACAAGCTGATGAATGAATGATACCATCTTGATATTCAGAGATCCTATTCGTTGCTGAAGAAATGGCTGTAGAGGAGCCAGGGAGCATTGAGACAGGAGAGTTTTTTCAAAACAGGAAAGGTGCTTCTGAGGAGGCTTGTGCTAGATGTAATAAAGGCATGACACACAGGCGCGCCAGAACTTTCTTTTCTGACCTCCAGGGTCTGTATAAAACATTATACTATTATACAACAGACAAAAGGAAGTACCTTTTCACACAACACACATTTAACCCTTGGAACTATTTACCATTAGATGTCATGAAGGCCAATAGTATAAATGGGTTCCAAAAAGAATTAGTTAAGTTCATGGAGATAGGGGTTTCATCCTCCAAACAACATGGCAAATAGACATAAAATGGTCTGACTGCCAGAAGTGGGAGTGAATTTGAGAGAAGTGTCTGCAGGAATGGTATCTGAAATGGGGGAGAGAGAGGGAGTAAGGGAGGGTGCTGTGTAATTGCATGGCAACAACTTTGCTAAGGGAAGTGCATCAGCAGGTACAGGGAACAGCAGGGTGCTGACCAATGATGTCATTATTAGGAGTGAATGGTATCAGCTGGAGCAATGTAAAAGCTCCAGGTCAAAGCAACAGAGTGGCTGAGGAGAGGGGAGGAAGCCAAGAGCTGGTCCAAACCCCAAGGGGATTGCAGCACATCACACAACATCCCTGCCACACAGCCACCTACCTTGCACAAAGGAATCCTGCAGGTCTCAGACTCTGGCTCCAGGGAAGTAGGAGCAGGGACACCTGGAAAAACCTTTCTGACCTTGCTTTGGGGCAGCTGTGCCCAGGGTTCTTCTAGGCTCTATGCCACCCTTTACCTGTCCAAGCCTCTTAATTAGTGGAAGGGTGCACACACACGCATGCACACACACACAGTTTGTCCCCATTTAAAATCCAAAACAGGTGGGTGAGTAGTACTCATTCCCCATTGTGAGTATAGGTCAGGTACTCGAAGGGCTACGTGAAAATCTGGGTATTATTCTTGGGTAGTAAATTCAGTACTTGTTTTAGCTCTAGCTTAGTGTTTTGTATGGATTAGTAGAGTGAGACTTGGAGGTCTACCATACACATATCAGTCTAGATGATCTGATGACGTTGGATGCTATACCTTGATATCATGGTGAGAATTTTGACTCAATATGCAATGGTTTAAAACAGTCCAAATGTCTAACTTTGGAGCCAATTAAAAAATATTTGAAGACACTTAAGAAATATCAAAAGAATCATTTAGCACACTGCTCGGGTTTTTAGCTATGGTGTTGGGCGGCATGGTCCTTTTGATGCTTAGCGTTGGCACCTAGAGGCCTGCAACCCAAGCCTGACAGGACAAACTCCTGATCACATTCCTGACCCAAGCACTTTGAGTTGGGTGGGTCAGGCTCCGGAGTGGTGTGATGCCCCATTTCCAATGGACTGTGGTGGCATCATAGAACTTAGTGATGTGTGGCCACATTGGTGTCAACTTCTCTACATTAGAGCCACCTCCCTTGGCTATTTCCATCAGCACTGTGGACAGCTCCTAGTAAGTGCCTGTTTTACCAGAATGCCTCTCCACTGATCACCTGTTGCAAACTTCCTAGAGTTATGGGTCTATTAGTCCTGTAGTCCCAAGAGGCAGTGATGCCAAAAATGATGATGCATGCTACCATTAAAGGGCCATCACAGCCACACAAAGTCCTGGCTTTGTTGAAAACTCGTTTCAAAAGCAAACTGTAAAAATGTAATAATAAAAAAATGAAGTCAATAGCACACATTTCCCAAGGCCACAAGAGATTGCGACTGCAGTCTCTCATTTTCTTTCCCTCTCTGTCCCCTGCCTCAGTGCACCTCAACAGAGAGAGAGAGTGTGTGGCGTTTGGGTAGGTTCTTAAGAAAGAAGTCTTAGGGCAGTGTCTGAAGAAAATCGGAGCTTATCAAATGTTTTACCCAGACTTTCTCTACACTGTGTGTTTAGTTAAGATGGTAAGTATAACTTAATGCATATCATCCTCCAAGATAAAATTAAGGCGGGGACAGTTTACCCATTTCCTAAGTTCAATAAAGGGACGTATCTAGAGCTGAAAGAGGGTACCCACAAATTTGGGTAACCCGTCGAACTTACAGTACTCGATTCAACCCAGTAACAAATGGGTACCATGAAGTACCTGGGTTAGGACCTGATTGGGTACCCTATGTCTTGAAATGTCAACTTCCAGTCCCAGAATGTCAACTTCTGGTCCTGATTTTTCAACATGTATATTGATATACTGATTCCTGACATCTATTTATTAGGTTTTTGTCAAGTTCTGACAATTCTCTGGCTACTTCTGGTCCCGGCAAACTACTTCAGGTTCCTTTTTAAAAAGGTTTCTTTCTTTCTTTCTAATTTTACTTCTTAAAACATTTATGGGTTTTGCATCCCAGAAAATGAACTTTCCTGTCCTACAAAGTCAACTTCTGGTCTCGGGAAACTACTTCCGGTTGGTTTTCCAACTTGATCTACTGATTGATATACTGATTTGGACAGAGTAAATTGAAAAATTGGTACCAGAAGTACCAGATTTGGGGGGTATTGGGTACTCAATCAGTGCCTGAGTAACCTGTTGGGTATGCTATGTGGTACCCTCCAAAAGCGGGTATTACCCATGGGTACTACATTTAGTACCTGTTTCAGTTCTAGACATGTCACTTCCCTTCTCCTTTATCCTGTTTTCATGCCTATGCCTGCTTCAGACACTTGTATACAATCTCCCTATACTTTCTGGTTTATATTTCTCCAAGATACAATGCTCTATCCCAGCAGCTAGATGGATTATGTATCTCAGCAAAGGCTCTCTGTTTCTTTCTCACATTGAAACGTACATAATCCTTGATGAAGAGTTTGTTCTTTGCATTGTGGTAGCTTGTGATAAGAATTTGATTTCTGTTGTGTGAAGTCAAATAAAATAACAGGGAAACAAAGATGAAAAATAAGTAGAACCACAACAACTGTCTGTCCTGAAGCCTATGTAGGGGGGGACTCTTTTTCAATTAATGCCAAAATGTGAAGCTGTAGTTTGGATATAATTGAGTAAAAGAAGAGAAACCAATACTATATCCCTCAGGCCCACCTATTTCTGTCATTAAGCAAGTAAAATAGGAAAGAAGCAAAGCAGTATATTATTTCTTCCACCAAGTGATCCACTGATGAACTGTGATTCTTCACTTCTTTTTATTTTTAAATTAATTCATTATATTTCACAAGAAAATAATCCCACTGTCTGATTCAGCAAATGGATCAGAATGTCCCTCTAGTTTAGGGCTGTTGGGGCCAGGATGTGTGTCAGATATAGAGCAGTCCAAGTTGGAATTAGAATAGGGTCAGGGCCAAAAGTGGGTCAGGATCAGGGCTGGGATGGAGTGGGGTCAATGGCCCTTTTCACACTGGCGCTCCACCCCTTGCACATGTGTGCAGTGGTGGGGGGCGCCTGTGCGAACACCATGGAGGGTGCAGGGGGGATGGGTGGGTGCCCATAGGAACAGCGTCCACGGTAGGTGGGGATGCATGTGCACTCCCATGCTCCACCCATCTCTACTCATCACCCACGCACGGAGCAATGGACTCCAATGCCGGTTGCTCTGTGCATGGAGGTGGGTGGAGATTAGTGTGTGCTCGTTGGAACACCCATCCCCCCCACCCAGCGCGGCCCATTTGAAAAGGGTCAATGTCAGGTTTAGAGAAGAATAGAGGCAGGATTGGAACCAGAGCAAAGCAGGATCCAAGGCAGGAAGAACAGGGCTGGGCATCAAGCCCGCCAACAGGCTTAAGCAGGATTAAGCACAACAGGGTTCACACAAGAGATCAGCAGAACTTGGGGAATGACTGGGCAGTACAAATGCCTCAAAGGGAAAACCTGTGCCTGGCTAGAGTGTGACAGTGGAACTATGGATTCCAGTCATTGACCCCTGATTGCTGGTTTTAAGGTTTGGTTCCTGATAGGGGGTTTGGTTGGGTCTTTCACAGAAGCAGAAAATCCAAAAGTCACATCTGAAACTATTTCCAGAAACAGATCTCCCATAGTTCCAAGACTTCCTGGCTTGAGCCTTTCAGGAAGGGTGAAATAAAACCCCCACAAAAAAATAGTTTGAAAATATTTTGACGTAAGGTTTTGCTTTGGACTGAAACAAAGACTGAATACTGAGTTAGACAAATTTGCTGTATTTCGTATCCGTTTTGGCAAAATGAATATGAAGTAGTATTTGCTCTGAGCTTTGACTGAGGTTTGGAATATTCATTTCAAGATTTCCTGGGTCAATCTTTTGGTCACTTCAGTATTTTAGTATTTGGCACTAGGTTAATAGTACTTCCGTATTATTATAATAATACAGTAATACTACTACTGCATTTGCTAGTTCCATTGGTACACCAAGTACATATGGCAAGAGCATGTAGGGAGGCATCTGTAGTGGTTGCCCTACAACGGTAGGCCTCCCTTCCCCTGGATGTTCACCAATGCCTGAGTCTGACCATTTTCCACAGATGAGGTAAGACCTTTCTATTTGGAAAATCATTTGATGGGGATAAACATTTTTTTTTGGGGGGGGGTACTATTAGGGAAGTTTTATATTTCTATGTGTATGTGTGTTATTTTATGTGTTTCATTTAATGCTTGTTTTGATATGTTTTACTGTTCCAAAGCCTTTGGGACAGGATGGGATATAAATCTAAATAAATAATGATTTAGCCTACATGAACGACGTAACAAACACTGAACACAAAATATTGAAACACTGCAGTAACAGAAATACTGAAACAAAGTAACTGGTTAATAAATGAAATTGTGGTTTTTACAACAGTGGGTTTTTTACATGTGCAAGGCAATGGGGGTGGGGGGAAGGTGTCCATGGCTGCTGAGTGGCACTGTCACAGAGCACTTAGGTGGAGTGCACAGGGAGTGATTCAAATGGGCTGCTCCCAGGGCAACCACTGACCATAGGGGGGGAGAAGCATGCTAAGCTGGCCTTTGCAAGTGACTTGTCCCCCACGCGAGTATTGTGGAAATCAGGCTCCCAAGCGCTCCTGGAAAGTTCTTATGACTTGAAAAGATTGCTTCCCCCACCCACAGTGCCTCTCAGCGGTGCCTCTGTTCGCTGGCATGGCTGGCTGCCATTGTTCATATGGGCAGGGGCTCTGTGGCTGCTCATTGGCACGGAACTATTTGGCTTGCCCTGAACAGAGCACTCTGGATTTGCCAGCAGTCGTCTGTGCATGGCCATGAGTGTGTGCTCTGAGACTCAAGGGAGCATGCAACCTCAGATGGGCAGTGGACTCCATGGTTCCTGGGTGGTCATGTGGGGGAGCATCTCATCTAAAAACACCCAATGACCAACACAAATTCGGATGCTCACTTGTGTCCAATGAATTTGTAAATTACCACTATGAATATGGAATGCCATGTATGTTTCAGACCTGCTTCAAGGCCTTCTTTACTTACCAACATACAGAGACACTTTTCAGTCAGAAGTAGTTAGAAGACACCCAAATCCACCAATGTCTTTTCAAGCTAGACAAGTATTTTAGAGACATCTCTTCAAGACAGGCACTAAGATTGAGCTTCATCTCTCTTGTGCCTTGTGTAGTTATTAAGAGGAGAAGGAAAAGATCCACTGGCCAGATTCCTAACCTGTGACGGAGGAGACTTGGGATCCGTTCCTTACTGTGCCACAAGCAGCATGTATAACCTTGGCTAAGGGTGCTTTTAAACGAGCATTCACAAAAGTCGTCTCACCCGTCTCACTACCTTGAAAGATGGCAGATTGCTGATGCAGATGTGAGGGAGAAGAATTCCAGGGCTGGTGTGATGCCCGAAGGACGTGGCTGAAAAACACGTGAAGCATTTAAACAAACCGGAAGAAAGGCAGCTGTTTAAAGGCTCAGGTGCGAATTTTGTCTTGCTTAAAAGTGCCCTAAGTCTGTGCTGCATCCCCCATTAGGGATGGGCGAATACTAGGGACGGGCCCGGTCCCATTACCGGTACACCGGATTTTACCGGTTACCGGTTTCACAAAAACCGGATTCCCGGATTAAATCCGGTGTACCGGTACCGGATTTATTGCATTGGTTCCAATGGGGCGCTGTGTCCCCATTGAAACCAATGCAATAAATTAAAATTAATTCCCTCCCCCTCCCAGGCTGCGCGGGTGGAAGGGGGGACACCCCCCACCCACCCTGCCCAGCCTGGCTTTTTGTTGTAAAAGA